>CAJNDS010002281.1:340000-389451 GCA_905221605.1 Symbiodinium natans
GTGCAGAGCTCGAGGAGGATCCGGGGGAGGTGCGATCTGGGCTTAGCGGTTCGGGGTTTAGGGTTTAGGGCTTAGGGTAACTCTCAAACCCTAAACCCCGTCTAGGGAACTGTTTGGGTTTGCTGCGTCGCCGAAGCTTCTTGCAGTCTTCAGAGGCTTATTAGGGTGTAGAGCTTCGAGCTTAGGCCTGGAACCCGAAGCCCTGAACCCGAAGCGCTAAGCCCTCAGCCCTAAGCCCTAAGCCCTAAACCCTAAACTCTACTTAACCCCAAACTTTTTGAGGTGCTGCCTCAGCTCTGGCCCATGGAGATCTTTCCTGCAGAGGAGGGCCAGGTCAGCGAGGGTTGAGGGTGTAGGGGCTTCATCAGGGTTTTTAGGGTTTAGGGTTTAGGGGCTTTGGGAACCCTAAACCCGCTAAACCTCCAAAACCCTACGCTTTTGAGGGTGTAGGAGCTAACCCCTACATCCCCAAACCCTAAACCCCAACCCCTAAGCCCCTAAACTAAACCCTAAACCCTAAACCCTAAACCCTGAACAACCAATATTTTCGTTGTTTTTTTTTTGGCAGGGGGGGGGGACTCGGGGTGTTTGTCGGGCTGTAGGACTGGGGGCCTTCGAGCAGAGGGTTTCGGGACTTAGGGTTTCGGGTTGGGATGTCCGCCCTTATACTAACAGTCCTATTCCCCTTTATCCTAACACTCCTTCAAAGGGGGTACTATGCTTATTAGGACTGCTAGTATAAAGGCGGACATCCCAAGGTATAGGGTTTGGGGCTGAGGTTTTGGGGGTGAGAATGGGAGGGCCTACGCCAGCAGCTTTACGAGAAGCATGTGCAACGGCACAGTGTAGAAGAAAGAAGAAATCGGAACTGCTCAGGTGTTTGCTCAGTTGGGGACAATCCAGCCCCCAAACGCCACCGAACTTGCTGCAACCTCAAACCCTAAACCCTGAACCACGGACCCTAAACCCTAAACCCTAAACCCTAAACCCTAAACCCTAAACCCTAAACCCTAAACCCTAAACCCTAAACCCTAAACCCTAAACCCTAAACCCTAAACCCTACAAACCAAGGCACCTTGAGCCCCTGAGCATGAGAAACCGCAAGCATCAAAGACCCTAAACTCCCGAAGCCCAATACGACGAGGCCCTAAACCCTAAACCCTAAACCCTAAACCCTAAACCCTAAACCCTAAACCCTAAACCCTAAACCCTGAACCCTGAACCCTGAACCCTGAACCCTGAACCCTGAACCCTGAACCCTGAACCCTGAACCCTGAACCCCGAAACCGTCAGGGTTTAGGGTGTAGGGTTCAGGGTATCTTTTTTTAGGTCTTGGCGTTTCAGGTTTAGGCTTAGGGTTTAGGGTTCAGAGTTCAGGGTTTAGGGTTTAGGGTTTAGGGTTTTTTGGATTCAGGCCTCACTAAACCCCAGAAGCTGTCTCGATTCCAGGGCAAGCTGCTCCGGCTGAGCGACGGCCCAATCCTGCGGGGCTTCCACGTGCAGGTCACCAATCCCCGAACCCCAAAGTTTAGGGTTTAGGGTGTAGGGGTTTTGTGTTTAGGACTGAGGGCTTCGTATTTCAGGTTTAGGCTTCAGGTTTTAGGGTTCAGGACTCAGGGTTTAGGACTTAATTAGGGCTTATATAGAGTTGAGGGTTTAGTGATCCTTTTCAAGCACCCACCTTAACTACCCTCAGGCCGGACCTGGGACACGCAGGCGTACTTAAGGCTCCCATGCACAGGCACCGTTTCGGAATTAACCCGAAACCCTAAACCCTAAACCCTAAACCCTAAAGTTGGGGGCTCGGGGAATCAGAGCTTTGGGACCTCGGATTGCCGAAGCGCGGAACTGTACCCCTTCAAGTCTATAAGCCCCAAGCCCTCAAGCAGCCCAAACCCTAAGCCCAAAACCCTAAACAACCCTCAACCATAACCCTATGAGGCCCAAACCCGAAAAACTTACACCTTAACTCTACAAGCCGTACAACCTATAAACCCTCAACCTTAGAATCCCCGAACCCTACTACACCCCTACAAAGCGGCAAAAGACTTTACGATTTAGGTTGCAGGCTGAGGCTACAGGGGTTTGGGGGAGTCCGGGGGAGGCATGGTTCAGGCGCGCAAGGGCTTGCGGAGTTCAATCTGGGTTTAAGGGTTGGAGTTTGGGCTTTAAAGGTTTTAGGGTGAAACGTCGACCTGAAATAGCATTTACACCCTTCAACGGTTTTAGCAAGAGAGGTGAACCCTGCTTGTTGTATATTGGCTATTTTGGGGATCAAGGTTACTCTAGGCAAAGCCGCAAACCATGTCAGGAGTGTTCTGTTGAACTGTGGCTTTGATGGCTGCTGTTGGCGGGTTTAGGGTTTAGGGTTTAGGGTTTAGGGTTTAGGGTTTTGGCCTTGACCTGCAGCTCGCAAGGCCATTTTCCCCAAGCCAAACCCTATGATTCATCCGGGATGAAATCCTAAACCCGAACCCCATGCCCTGAACCCCAAACGCGAAACCCCAAACCCTAAACCGTGCCCCAGACCCTAACTTAGAACCCCCTAACCCGAAACCCTAAAAGCACTCCCTTCTCAGACCCGCAGGTTCCCATCGAGAGTCAGAGACTGGGCGGCCATTCGGGTAGTTCTCGCAACTTCCTTGGGGCTTGAGACTTTTCTGGGTTTCCTTACTGAGTAGGAATAAAGCAGGTTAACCCGTTTTTCCTTGGTTACTGGAGAAGTAAGTCAATTAGGGTCCTGTGTTGGGATCCTCATTACTTGGGGGACCCGAAACAGGGCTTAGGGTTTGGGTGCCCTGAACCCCAAACCCTAAACCCTAAACCGTTGCAGCTTTGAGGCTTAGGCTTTAGGGCTTTCCTTGTCAGATGTCGAGCCCTCGGGTTTCGGCGGCCCCTGGGCCCCCAGGGCCAGCCTGGCTTGGGGTTTTCTTGGAGGGTTTACGGTTTAGGGGACAAGGCAACAAGCTCATCAGCCTGCCGCTAAACCAATAAGCACAGACACCACTAGGCCAAGAAGAAAAAGGTCTTGCATCGCCTTATGTCGCCTCACGTCGACGTTTATCCCAAACCCTAAACTCTGAACCCCAAACCCTAAACCCCAAACCCTAAACCCTAAACCCCAAACCCCAAACTCTAAACCCTAGACGCACGCACGAGCGCGTGGTAGATCTCGGCCTCTAAGGAGACGACTCTGCCGGGAAGGCTTACTGCGGGTTGTGGACCAGGAGGCTTCGCCTGGGCCAAAGGGGCCCTAGGGGTTTCAGGGGTTTGGGGTTTAGGGTTTAGGGTGTAGGGTGTAGGGTTTAGGGTTTAGGGTTCAGGGCGCTTGGAGCTTCCCAGGCCTTGACGGGATCCAAGAAGTAGATCCTAAGGGTTCCTAAAGATGACCCAAGAGTATTGTAGGGTGCTATTGGGGGGTTTTTGCTTCTTGGATCCTTTGGGGGTGTAGGTGCTCTGGGCCCAGGATCCATGTGGTTTGAAGTTTTGGGGGGTTTCTAGGGTTAGGGTTTAGGGTTTAGGGTTTAGGGTTTAGGGTTTAGGGTTTAGGGTTTAGGGTTTAGGGTCTAGGGTTTAGGGTTTAGGGTTTAGGGTTTAGGGTTAGGGTTTAGGGTTCAGGGGAGTTTTTTTTGGGGGGGGGTGGGGGGGGGGGGGGTTCTCGGGGGTTCAGGACTCAGGGGTTTTGGGGCTCTTGGAGGTTAAACACTGAGGGTCTCAGGGTTCAGGGTTTAGGGTTTAGGGTTTCGGGTTTAGGGTTTAGGGTTTCAGGATTTTGGGGTTCAGGGCTTTCGGGTTTAGGGATTTCAGGGTCGAAGGCGCTCTTGTGTGGCCACAGGTCGGCTGTATGCGGTCGTGAACCCGAGGTAGCAGTGGCATGGACATGGCCCGCCCTATGCTTCCCCTAGGTCTTCCTCTAGGGTGTAAGTTTAGGGTTTAGGGTTCAGGGTTTCGGGTTTAGGGTTTAGGGTTTAACCCAAACCCCCAACCCCTTAAATATGTTGCTTGGGTCCCTTGCCAGCAGAAAATCCCTACTAAGGACTGTTAGAATACAAGAGGGAACATACCCTAAACCCTACACCCCAAACCCTCAACCCTAAACCCTAAACCCTAAACCCCAAGTTTGGGGGTTTAGGGTTTAGGAAGCCTTCCCCTTCTCTCTCCAGATCGTTGCTCACGCTGCTGACAGCGGCCCCTTGGATGAACTCGGACCCCTGAACCATGTAGACTCTACACCCAGAACCCTGCTAAACCCTAAACCCCTAAACCTCTAAGCCCTAAACCCTAAACCCGAAACCCTAAACCCTAAACCCTACACCCTAAACCCTGACTAAACCTTGAAACCTAAGCCCAAAATGCTGCACAGCGGCCTCTTGGATGAATACAGCCGGGCCCCGGCAGGAGCTAGACGCTGTGAGCGTCGGTTTTGGGTTTAGGGTTTAGGGTTTAGGGTTTAGGGTTCAGGGTTTCGGGTTTAGGGGTTAGGGTTTAGGGTCTAGGGATTAATTAGGGTTTAGGGTTTAGGGATCAAGGTTTTGGGGACTCGAAAATGCAAAAAAAGGAGTCCTGCTTTGGATGCCACATACATTGAGGGCGCATAGTATAAGAGGAACCGGAAACAACTCACAAGTAAGAGAACTGCCCATGCATATATAGGATTTGGGCTTGAGGATGTCATGTAGGGCTTTACGATTCAGGGATAGTATGGGTTTCGAATTTAAGGTTAAGGGTTACGAGGACCCGGGGTAGGCCCTTATTTCCTTTGTTTAGGGTTTAGGTTCCCTTCTAATCCCCTTCAGGCCAACAGGGGTCCTGTACCCTTTTTATCCCTGGGTTGCTGCTGAGTCCCCCTAAACCCTAAACCCTAAACCCTAAACCCTAAACCCTAAACCCTAAACCCTAAACCTAAACCCTAAACCCTAAACCCTAAACCCAAGATCCCAAGCGCCTCAAGATAGAATCTGAGGCGGCAGCTTCTTGGACGGCCTTCTTGAGGAGCCTTCGTGGTCTGCCCTTGCCACGGCAGCACCCTGGCGCGTTTGGGGTTTAGGGTTTAGGGTTTAGGGTTTAGGGTTTAGGGTTTAGGGTTTAGGGTTTAGGGTTTAGGGTTTAGGGTTAGGGTTTATGCATGCATCCTTCCGGACAGTTCCGAAGCACATTGCCCCGAAGCTTCAACCCCAAACCCGGCATCCCAAACCCTAAACCCTAAGCCCTAAGCCCTTATAAGCCCTAAACCCTAAACCCTAAACCCTAAACCCTAAACCCTAAACCCTAAACCCTAAACCCTAAACCCTAAACCCTACAAACCACTCAAGCCTAAGCCCTACCATGCCCCTACATCCCAAGCCCTTGGCCGGTAGGTATGCTCGTGGCACGCCCTGCAGTTCGAGGCGGCACCTCCATCAACAGAGGCCTTCCTCCTCTAGGGCCTTCATTAGGGTTTAGGGTTTATAGGGTTTAGGGTTTAGGGTTCAGGGTTCAGGGTTTAGGGTTAGGGTTTAGGGTTTAGGGTTTAGGGTTTAGGGTTTAGGGTTTAGGGTTTAGGGTTTAGGGTTTAGGGTTTAGGGTAGGCCCTTCGGGGGGTTTGGGTTTGTAGGGTTTACAGGGTTTACAGGGTCTATAGGGTGTCAAGGGTCTATTGGGTCTATAGGGTTATGTTTTCTAGGGTTTATAATGATAATTAGGGTCTGTGGGTTTGCAGGGTTTGTGGGGTTTAGGGTCTATAGGGTGTCAAGGGTCTATTGGGTGTACAGGGTTTACATGTTTTATAGGGTTTATAATGATATTTAGGGTCTATGGGTTTGCAGGGTTTGTGGGGTTTAGGGTCTATAGGGTGTCAAGGGTCAATTGGGTCTATAGGGTTTACATGTTTTATAGGGTTCATAATGATAATTAGGGTCTATGGGTTTGCAAGCTTTGTAGGGTTTGCAGGGTCTAAAGGGTGTCAAGGGTCAATTGGGTCTTAGGGTTTACATGTTTTATAGGGTTTATGATGATAATTAGGGTCTATGGGTTGGCAGGGTTTGTGGGGTTTAGGGTTTTGGGCTAGAAGGTGAAGGGTTTTGGGCGCAGGTGTCTAGGGTTTAGGGTAGTTTAGGGTCCTCTATCAAATTTAGAATCCATGGCTTAGAGCTCACCACTTTGTAAAGATTAGGGTTTAGGGTATACCGGACTTTGGTCTGTGGGTTTTCGAGTTTTGAGGACTTTCACCCTAAACCCTAAACCCTAAACCCTAAACCCTAAACCCTAAACCCTAAACCCTAAACCCTAAACCCTAAACCCTAAACCCTAAACCCTAAACCCTAAACCCTAAACCCTAAACCCTAAACCCTAAACCCTAAACCCTAAACCTAACCCTAAACCCTAAACCCTAAACCCTAAACCCTAAACCCTAAACCCTAAACCCTAAACCCTAAACCCTAAACCCCCAGCTGTAGCGGCAGCTGCAGGGTGTAGAGGGGTTGCGGGGCTTATCGGGTTCTTTTCGGGCTGGTGGGTTTAGGGTTTAGGGTTTAGGGTTTAGGGTTTAGGGTTTAGGGTTTAGGGTTTAGGGTTTAGGGTTTAGGGTTTAGGGTTTAGGGTTTGGGGCTTAAAGAGTGTAGGGTGTAGGGTTAAGGGTATGGTTTTGGGAGCCTTAAACCCTAAACCCTAAGCTGGGCTATGCGCGCACCATAGTTCACCACCGAGTTGTAATGCACAGAGGGCTTGCAGCAATCAGGTCCCTGAGTATCGCCTGCTTTGTTGAGAAGACCCCAGCCCTGCATGGCACTAGGGTTAGGGATTAGGGGTTTTGGGTTTAGGGATTAGGGTTTAGGGTTTAGGGTTCAGGGTTCAGGGTTCAGGGTTTAGGGTTTAGGGTTTAGGTGTAGGGCTTAGTAGGTGTCGTGCCACTATTTTTGGGGCTGCAGGACCGTGATCTTGTACGGAGTGTAGGCAGGGCCCAGGATTGTGTCGGAATTATGACTCACAGAAGGAGCAACACATCGCTGATGCGCGCAAAGACTTCGTCGTAGTGTGTTACTGCAGCAAATACGCCAACGCCGGCACTGGAACGCCACAAAATCTGCATCCACGAAGTGTTGATTTGGCAAGGGCTCCTCAAACAGCACTGATGAGGCACGATGCTGCACTCGTCTTTCCAAGAGACATCCTTCAGCTTCTGGTTTCGTAGCGCAGTAGCAGTGGAACCGAAGGTAACCTTCAGCGTCGCGGCGTCGAGTGCGGCCATGACTACTAGGGGCCTCCTGAGGTTACGGGATCTGCTAGGGCTTCGTCAATCCTAGGGATACATTTTAATTTTAAGAGTACTTAAACTCAGCAAGGACTAAATATTTAAACCCTTCATACTATCCCAACCATGCACTAGAGGGTTTCGCTTAGTTTCCAAACAGGCCCCAAGGGCCCCAAGTCGCGCCGGAATTCAGGGACCCAGCTCCGCCAGCCCTCCGCGATGATGTCTGTCTACGTCTGGTGTTTAGGGTTTCAGGGTCCAGGATGTTTAGAGTTTGAGGGGTTAGGGTTTAGGGTTTATGTTGTCCAGAGTAGGGTTTAGGGTTTAGAAGGTCAGGATGGGAGCCGGCGTTCCCCAATGTTTTCTTAAGACTGTACCGGGTTGCTCAGGCCTCCTAGGACTCAATTAAGACTCCAACCTACACCCTAAAGCCATGATGTCCTGAATCCATGCAATATGCCCAAAGAACTTAAGATTGGGGTGGTAACTACGCACTGTGCAGGGTGTGAGGATGTGGGAGTCGGAAGGGTCACAGTATCAAAAGACCTGCACGTTGAAACGCCCACAAATCCACATGAGGAAAGCCCCCTAGCCTCCTGAGTGAAGCTTTGCTGATGCAGGTGCTATGGGCGAGCCTTTGCGTTCTACAGTGCCTGAGATGAACCATTCAAGAGCTTGGCTGTTGTCCATGCCGTTGAAACTAAGCCCAGGCCGGTGGCGATGTCGCTACCTAACTTGCCCAACCCTAAACCCCAGTCCCGAAACCCTAAACCCTGAACCTTAATTATCAACCCTAAACTCCCAAAATCATGCTTCTAACAGAAAGTCGATGCAAGGAGTCTTTTCATTGCTTCTGCGGCCCTACCAACCACGGATTTCTGCGACGCCTCGTGGGAAGCGTTCGGGCAGAGCCTGGGCGTCCAACAGAGTTTAGGGTTTAGGGTTTAGGGTTTAGGGTTTTTTTGTCAGCCTAGACTTGGTGAGGGTTGGCCCCTCAACCCCACAATCCAGATCCCCCAAACCCCCTCCCCCCACCCGAAGCATACTCTTGATTCCTTATCGTTCAGGCACCTAGTTTCGATCAACACCGAGATTCTCGAAGGTTGGGATCGAAGGTTTCGAAAAGCGTGGTTTTGAGTTTTGGGCGCAACCCTCAAACCTTTAGACCCCCAACGAGGACCTCAACCTACCCCCTAAACCCGAAACCCGAAACCCAAAACCCTAAACCCTAAACCCTATAAACCCTGAACCTACGCCCAGGATCCTCTGGATTCCCGCCGAGGGCCTTCCGGGCAAGGCTCGCTGTCGGGAGCTGGTTTGCCCCACGCGGCGCGGCAAGGAATACGAGGACCCAGTTCCTTTTTTTTGGCGGGTTAGGGTTTAGGGTTTAGGGTTTAGGGTTTAGGGTTTAGGGTTTAGGGTTTAGGGTTTAGGGTTTAGGGTTTAGGGTTTAGGGTTTAGGGTTTGTTTTAGAGGGGGGGGGGGCCTTAGGTTCTCTTGCAACGCCTTTAATCCCTACACCCTACACCCTAAACCCTAAACCCTGCCTATTCCTAGGTTACTCTTGGGTGTGGGGGCAGAAAGGGTTGTTCAGAAAAAAATAGGTTCGGAATCCTGAACCTAAGCCCCAAAGCCCTTGAATCTTAAGCCCTACACCTTTGAACCCGTAAGTTGTCTACAACTTGCAACTCTAGACCAAAAAAAAGCAGACGCGACGTCCGAAACCCTAAATCCCACATCACATGTTTGAGAGCTGGATCGGGTCGGGACTTTCTTGGCGCGCTAGTGGGATGCCCTGTGCTGGATTTGGTTGGGGATCAATTTTGGGGTTTAGGGTTTAGGGTTTAGGGTTTAGGGTGAAGGGTTTGGGGTTTGGGGTTAAAGCCCCCCCGCCCCCAGCATACTCAAAGTACTTGTCCGGTGAACACAGTTGTGGGGTCTTGCCAACCCTTCTGAGATTTCAGTGAAATCTACTCCTACATCCCAAAACCCTCAATTAGACCCCAAACCCCAAACCCTAAACCCCCAAACCCCCCCAAACCCCCCCCAACCCCGCCCTCCCCCAAACCCCACAAAACCCCGCAAAAACCTCCCAAAACAGCCCAAAACCCCCACGAACCCAGACCCAACCCAGGTACCTGGGCAGCCCCCTCTTCAACTGCCGCGCCCTCCGGCACGCCGGCGCGGGCGCCGGGGCGGGCGCGGCCGCGGCGGCGCGGAACTTTTCCGGGCTGCCCTGGCCGCTGCGCTGGGCAGCCGGGGCTTGAAATGCGGCTTAGGGGTTTGTTTAGGGTTGAGGGTTGAGGGTTGAGGGTTGAGGGTTGAGGGTTGAGGGTTGAGGGTTGAGGGTTGAGGGTTTAGGGTTTAGGGTTTAGGGTTTCGGATAGTTTAGGGTTTGAGGTCTAGGGATTCAGGGTTGCAGAGCGCGAGGTTTTGGGGTTTCGGGTTGCGTCTGAGCTCTAACTAACTCCTGTGAAAAGCACGTGTTGGGGGAGGACTTCGTCCCCTAAATCTTAGCTTGCAGGCCGTTCCTCACCCGCACAATCATCGACACAAATGGGGGTGTCCGAAAATAGGGTACCTTTTTGGGGGTCCCTTTAAGGGGATTCTATTCTATTTGGGGTATAAACGGTACACCCTAGCTTGGGAAATCCACAAATCTCCTCGAACACTATACACGTGACTCGGGGACAGTTCGACCTAGGAGTCGTCTCGGTATTCGCAAAGGGTTACTGAAAGGCTAAGCGCTAAGCCCTAAACCCTAAACCCTAAACCCTAAATACCCTAAATACCCTAAATGCCCTAAATACCTTAAATACCCTAAACCATAAATACCCCAACCCTAAAAACCCAGAGACCTCGGCAAAAACCCATACTTGAGAACCCTCTAAAGAAGGTAAGGGACCATACTCAGGGACCATGTAACTTTTCTTTCAAGCCCAGAACCTATGAGGACAACTTCTCTGGCCCTAGAAACAGCAACCCCTCAACCCCTACATTCCCTAAAGCCCTAAATTCCTCTCAGCCTAAATCCGCAGAAGCCCCGATCCTCTTGAAAAGCCTTGAACCACAAAACGCGAAAACCCTAAGCCCTAAAACCCTAAACCACTAAACGCTAAATCCCCAAAAGCGCCCCTGCTCCCGACAACCACATCTTTGGGCTTATCTTAACATAACCCAATAAGGGCCCATACTATGTAACCACCCTTAGGTTGCTGTTTAGGGCACCCCCTCAACCCAAAGCCATAAACCCCCAACCCCGACCCCTAAACTAAATCCACATTTCACGACAGCTGGTTTCGGGATTTGGGGTTCCGGGTCGAGGGTTTTAGGGTTCCGGGTCAAGGGTTGAGGGTTCAGGGGCAGACGTAACTTGTGGGTATGGGGAGTTCGCATGGAAACCTTCAGCCCCATACCCGGCGAATGGAGTTCGAGCGTCTCCGGCCATGAGGTGCACCTGGGCTACACGGAGGAAGCGTCTCCTTCCAGCCCAGTCCAATGGGAAGCCTTCTTTGAGGTACCCCCTTTTGAGTTCAGGGCTGAGGGTTGAGGGTCCCACTTTGCGGGTTTAGGGGAAGGAGGGGTGGTTCAAGACTCTGGGTGCTCTGAGGTTTAGGGTAAATTTCAAGGCCTTGCAGGCCTTGAGCCCTAGGCCCTATGAGCCTCTACAAGTCGAACTAGAAAGCCTGGAGTCCCAGTAGGCTCAAGGGGGGGGTTATTCATCTGGGTGTTGGAGTACTATACTTTAATACTTGTTGTGGTTCTGGGTTCCTATTATAGCTACTTTTCTCTGAAAAGTATATACTTTTTTTATAGGGTCTACTCCAAAGTGGGTTAAATCTTTAGAAACCCAGCTGTCTAATTATCATTGAGCGTGTTTTTACCCAATATTCGTATGATTATTCGTATTATCATGTATGTTATTCTTGCTAATGGTATTTGTTTTTTTTTCTGATTAGTATTGTTCTTATCATTCTTATTAATATTCACCCGTCTGTTATTCAATAAGGTGCTCTCTTATTATTAATATTCACCCGTCTGTTATTCAATAAGGTGCTCTCTAGAAAACCCGGAATGTTGGAAAGGTAAAAGAAAGCACTAAATACGCCGTTTGAGGTGGGAGATGAGCCAACTGATGAGCACGTTACGGTACCTGAAGGGGTGTAGGCTTTAGGGCTTATTTCGAGTATACTTCTGCAGAGGCCCAAGACTAGGAGGCTGGGTTCCATGTGGGCTACACTCCGATCAAAAAAGGTCTTAACATGCTCCTGGGGAACAGAGCCGGCAAAGTTCCGGCGACTTGTATGAATGCCCGGGGTCTGAGGGTTAGGGATCAGTCTCTTGCCAAATACTGGAGCCCTAAACCTGGACACGAAATCCTGCCCTCCCCGCCACATTTCGCAGGTGAAACCCGCGAAATCCTGAAGCCTTCCTGGGACCCTATTTACCTACAATTTATTTTTAAGTACCCTCCCCTTTTAAACCCTAAAACCTAAACCCTAAACCCTAAACCCTAAAGCCTAAACCCTAAACCCTAAACCCTAAGCCCTAAGCCCTAAACCCTAAACCCTACACCCTAAACCCTGAACCCTGAACCCGAAACCCGAAACCCGAAACCCGAAACCCTAAACCCTAAACAATAAACCCTAAACCCTAAACACCCTAAACCCTCAACCCTAAACCCTAAGCCCTAAGCCCTAAGCCCTAAGCCCTAAGCCCTAAGCCCTAAACCCTAAACCCTAAACCCTAAGCCCATCGGAAGGCCTTGGGTGTTCGTCGGCTGCAGCCTCTGCCAGCGCCAAAGCTGGCGCCTCTACCTCCTCCAGCCGAGGCGGGGCTTAGGGTTTAGGGTTTAGGGTTTAGGGTTTAGGGTTTAGGGTTTAGGGTTTAAGGTTTAGGGTTTAGGGTTTAGGGTTTAGGGAGTTTACCAGGGTTTTTTGCGTTTGCTTGAGCTTTCGACAACCATGTTGAGGGTTTAGGGTTTCGGGTCAATCCGCTGAGAAGCCCGCTCGGCTGGGCCTTTGCAAAGCACCGTGGACGGTTGATCTACAATGAAACAACATTTTTCCTTCTTGGTTCTCTACAATTGTATATGCTTATATATGTATATATATATATATATGCATTATAAATATAGCCACAAAAAACCCTAAAACCTAGCTCTATAGACCCTCAGCCTAAGCCCTATACAACCTATAAGCCCAAGAAGCCCTACAAGCCCAACCCTAAACCCTAAACCCAAAACCTAAACCCTAAACCCTAAACCCTAAACCCTAAACCCTAAACCCTAAACCCTAAACCCTAAACCCTAGACCCTAAACCCTAAACCCTAAACCCTAAACCCTACGCCCAAGAAGCCCTGAGGATGACCCTCCTGGCCCCCGGACGCGGCTGCCTTACGTCGAGGCTGCCTCGCAGACGGCCAGGCCTCTCAAAGGGTTTCAGGGGGTTTAGGGTTTAGGGTTTAGGGTTTAGGGTTTAGGGTTTAGGGTTTAGGGTTAGGGGGTTAGGGTTTAGGGTTTGGGGTTTAGGGTTTGGGGTTTGGGGTTTGGGGTTTAGGGTTTAGGGTCTAGGGGTCTTGTTGGGTTTTTTCGGGCTTAGGGTTTTTGCAGTAGGGCTTTTAGGGCTCCTGGGCATCTATTGTTTCTGGCTCTTCTCTTTCGATTTGAGAGGGTTTAGGGTGCAGCGGGCCTGGAGGGTTAGAGGGTAACACTCCAAGTTCTCGCCAGCACCCCCAGACCAAAGCCCAAACCCAAGAAGATGAAGCTTGTACACCCTAGCCACCACCCCCACCCGCCCCCCCTCACCCCCTAAGCCCTAAGTAGCCCTAAGTAGCCCTAAACCCTAAACCCTAAACCCTAAACCCTGAACCCTAAACCCTAAACCCTAAACCCCTAAATTTTCCTGAAGTCCTCACAGGCAGGCGGCGGATCGGAAGTTGGAGAGTTTGGCCCTCCACCCTTTGACCCAGATCCTGGAGGCGTGCGGGGTTCAGGGTGTAGGGTGTAGGGTTTAGGGTTTAGCGTTCAATGAATCTTTTCGGGCGTTGAGACTTCTAGGGGGGGGGGGGTAGGTTGCAGAGGTCTTGAGGGCTTTTTTGGCGTTTAGTTGGTTTTCTTGTCTCTGTTTGCTCGAGGATTGGGCCTGTGCTGTTACCCTAAACCCTAAACCCTAAACCCTAAACCCTAAACCCTAAACCCTAAACCCTAAACCCTAAACCCTAGTATACACTTGGCAGAAAGAAGCAAGACCTAGACATGACCAAGCAGCCGACAGGGCGGGGGGTTCAAGGGGTGCATGTAACCCCAAGGTTCCCCAATATTCCCCCACTACTCCCTGAAGCTTCCCTAAGATTCCCCAGGTACCTGCCCCCATTGAACCCCTAGCCCTAAACCCTAAACCCTAAACCCTAAACCCTTGAACCCCCCTCCCTTAAGAACCCTAGAATAACAATGGACATCGACAGACTGACCTCAATCAAGCCACCCCCTAAGATAAAGGGACGTGAGTGCGGGAGCCCCAAACAGGGAGCCCCAAGAATGTAGTCGGAATACAATAGGAACATACCTACCCCCGGGTCCGTATGTCCTTGTATATTCCTATTATATCCTTTGGGTTCGATTACCCGCCCCCCCTTCAACCCCCCCCCCCCCCCCAAACAAACCCTAAACCCTCAACCCTCAACCCTAAACCCTAAACCCTAAACCCTAAACCCCAAACCCTAAACCCTTAAGAAGCCTTCCGGCCTTCCGAGGTGGTGTTGCTCGGGCGCCTGTCTTCGGACGGACGCGCCCTGCTACTGCAGCTTCCTGCCGAGGTCCATCTAGCTGCCTAAAACCCTAAACCCTAAACCCTAAACCCTAAACCCTAAACCCTAAACCCTAAACCCTAAACCCTAATCCCTAAACCCTAAACCCTAAACCCCAGGGTTCTAGGGTACTGGGGGCTTCGCATTCGGGGCTTCAAGGGCTCTAAGGGGCCTGTGGCTATTTGGAATGTTTAGGGTTTAGGGTTTAGGGTTTAGGGTTGAGGAGGGTTTAGGGTGTAGGCTACAGGGGGCATGGTATGCGGAACACTTGCAAGGCCTTCGTCACTGGCTGCGCAAGAAGGACCTTGTCTGCAGTCTGACGGACCACGAGGGCGCCGTCCGGAGCGCGCGCGCGCGCGCGCGCGTGGCAACGTCACCTGCTCGGCTGCGGTTGCCACGCCCTGCAGCTGGCAGTGAAGCACGCGCTGCCTGCACTTCGCCCCTGAGGAAGACAACGAAGTCAGGGGCTGGGTGGAGACAAGAACTCCGCCAGCCTGTCTTAGACAACGACTCCTGAGCCTTGAGCCCCACCCTAGACCATTATAAAGCACCTCAAGCCCGAGACCCTAACCATCAAACCCCTAAAACCCTTAAAGCGCCTAAACTCCTAAAAACCCCAGACCCCTCCCTAGGCCCTAGACCCTAAACCCGAACCGTAAGCCCCAAAGCGGTATTCATACTGTAGACCGTAACTCCATGCAAGCTTGTCAGTGCATGCGACTTTTTGAGAAATTTGGAGAGTACTCGCGAAGTAGAGGAATGAAGAGCAAATTGGCCCTAAAGCCTTAAACCCCCAAACATCCCCAAACCCCTAAAAACCTATATCCTAAACCCCACTCTAGGCCAACCCCCCCCCCCCCCCCTTCAAACCGCACCTTAACCCCCAACCGCACCCCAAGCAATAAACACCACCCTAAACCCTAAACCCGTAAACCCCTTTAGACCCTAAACCCGAGCTTTCTTTCGGACTCCAGAACAAATTTAGGGTGTAGGGTTGAGGGTTTAGGGCGTATAGGCTTGAGGGGCTTAGGGTGTGGGGTTCAGGGTATAGGGCTTGCTATGTGCCCTTGGCCTCTTTGGGAAGATTCTAGGTGCTTCAGTTTAAGGACCGTGCTAGGCAAGCCATCGATCCTAAGTCCCCGAAGCCTTAAATCCTAAAGCCCCTGAAGCCCGTAGACCCTAATCCTTCGACACCCTAATCCCTAAACCCTAAACCCTACACCCTAAACCCTAAACCCTACACCCTACACCCTACACCCTAAAGCCTAAACCCTAAACCCCAAACTCCTCCCTCCCAGGGCGACGGCGCTCAAGCCCTGGCGCGCGGGCTCGTCTCCGCAAGCTGGTCGGGGGTAGCGGGGGGGGGGGGGGGTGTTAGGGTTTAGGGTTTAGGGTTTGGGGCAACAGGGCTTAGGGTTTAGGGTTTGGGGTTTGGGGTCTGGGGTTGGGATGTTCCCCGCTTTACCAACAGTCCTTAAGAGGGATTTAGGGGTTTAGGGTTTGGGGTTTAGGGGTTTGGAAGGGGCTGAGGAGGTTCGGGTTTGCAGGGTTTAGGGTTGGAAGCCCTCCTTTGTGGAGGGCTTCGGGTTTAGGGGCGAGCTGAAATGCCCGGCACATCTACGATCTTAAGCCAGGATTCATCCGTCTCATCCTTGTGATGCGAACACAAAAGCTAGACCTTAAGAACCCAACACCTACTTTGCTGTAGGTTCTGATTTGTTTACCCCTTGCTAGGATACTTTAGTAACCTACAAAACATGGGTTGTGGGTCGTTAAAGTGCACCCTCAACCCTCCACTGGAGGTTTCTAGAGCTATTGAGGGCTTGTAGAAATTAGAGTTAGTATTGTTGTTTGTTCGGGCTTGCGGGGTTTTACGTGCGAGGCCCTTTTTAATTAGGGGTTAGGTTTTTTAGGATCCGTGGAAGTTTTCATCTCAAACATCGCCTAAACCATGCACTTTAGGGTTTGGTGTTTAGGGTTTGGGGTTTAGGGTTTAGGGGTTTGGGTGGTCCATAAAGCCTTGAGCCCTCTAACCTTCAGCAGCCCTTCCTTGAAATAAGCCCCCTAAACCCTCAGCCCTCAGCCCTCAGCCCTCAACCCTAAACCCTAAACCCTAAACCCTAAACCCTAAACCCTAAACCCTAAACCCTAAACCCTAAACCCTAAACCCTCAACCCTCAACCCTAAACCCTAAACCCTAAACCCTAAACCCTAAACCCTTCCTTGAGGTGGCGTGACCTCATGCTCTGTCCGCCGGCCTTCGCCTACGTCTCCACACGCCTTGGCGAAGGGGAGGCGTGCTTGGCCGGGTGTGTACAAGAAGGTTCATAGTACAATTTGTTGTTCCCCAGGTTTAGGGTTTAGGGTTTAGGGTTTAGGGTTTAGGGTTTAGGGTTTAGGGTTTAGGGTTTAGGGTTCATGGACTGTACCTAGAACCCACTTGTAAGCCGTGCCCTAATATGGTTATAAGTACAGTGATAAGTACAGTTAGAATCGGTTCATAAGTTCCATGAGCCTCCAAGTACGGGTGGGAGAAGGCGCAGAGCCTAGGGTTCAGGGTTTAGGGTCAATAAGGTCTAACCCTAAACCCTGATCCCTGAACTTTACAGTAAGAGTTTCAGGGGGGGGGGGAGGGGGGGTTACGGCCATTGGGGTCCTTTTACCATTCATAGCTTAGGCTGAGTGAAAATCATGCGGGTGTGACACTTGGAAGCAAGGATCAGAACCGATGCGTACCCTAAACCCTAAACCCCAAATCCCAAACCCTAAACCCTAAACCCTAAACCCTAAACCCTAAACCCTAAACCCTAAACCCCAAACCCTAAACCCCAAACCCCAAACCCTAAACCCCAAACCCTAAACCCTAAACCCTAAACCCTAAACCCTAAACCCCTGTAAGCCCCAAGCCCCTTGCGAGGAGCTGCGGTGGCTCCAAGGGCTGCAGGTGAAGCACGGCGACACCTCGAGGTCCCAGAGGTTGATCATGTCGGGGTTTAGGGTTTAGGGTTTAGGGTTTAGGGTTTGGGGTTTAGGGTTTGGGGTTTGGGGTTTAGGGTTTAGGGTTTAGGGTTTAGGGTTAGGGTTTAGGGTTTAGGGTGTTTAGTGTGTTTAGGGTGTTTGGGAGGTTTAGGGTGTTTAGGGTTTGGGGTTTTTGGGTTTAGGGTCTCGGGAGTGTAGGGTTTGGGGTTTCGTTTCGAGTTTAGGGTGTTGGGGGTTTGGGGTTTGTGGGTTTGGTTTCGATTTAGAGGTTTGGGGCGTGGGTTTGGGGTCCAGGGTTTGGGGTTTGGTTTCGAGGTTAGGGTTTGGGGTGTACGGTTTTAGGGTTTCGGGTTTGGTTTCCAGATCAGGGTTTGGGCAGAATGGCTTTTGTAACCTCGCACGCTACGAAATGGTAAGTAGTCACCCTGATTGATTTTGGGGCGTTCCTCTTATAGCGGCATGGGTAAAATCTAGGCAAGGCTTCACTTGGGTTTTTGGGATTGGCGCTGGTTTAGGGCTTAAGGGTTTCGGGTTTTGGGGAGTTGCGATACAGCGTTTCATGTGGCATTGTGTTTTGAGGGGTTATGGAGTGTAGGGTATGGTTTAAGGCTTTTGGGTTCCCAAAGCCTTCAGGGTTTGGGGTTGTCTAGAATAGAAGGTCATCGCACTCTTGCTCCGGTGCTGGCAAAAGTGCTGAGGCGCACCCCTTCAAAACCAAAAGGGGCGTTCGGCCAGTTGGGCCGGCAAACGCGGCATGGTGGCAACTGCCAAGAGCTTCCGGAAGCAAGATCGCAAAGGTTACGCCAACGCGACGCAGAAGACTTGCGAGCGAGTGCTCCCTAAACCCTAACCCTAAGCCCTAAGCCCTAAGCCGCCGAAGCACCTAAGATTCTAGGGGAAATTTAATGGTCCCTCAATATGGTGCCTTAGCTTCTTCAAAGGGTTCTGAAGCATGGGCCCTTGTGTTTTATAGGGTATATCAGGGGTATATAAGGGTTCCCCAATGAAGGGCCCACAAAAAGGGGACCATGTATAGCGACCTTTAAGAAAGATGGTGCGACATGTAGCACGCAAATTGAAGTAGGGGCTAAAACCCCGAAACGAGTAGACCCCGGTCGTGTCTTCATTCGCCGGTTGTGAGAGTTAGGTCCCTTACGTGTCCTTTTGAAGTCTTAGGGTAGTTACATGGTCCCTTCTTACTGTCGCATATACCCTTTATATACCCCCTTATATACCCCCCTATGTACCCCCCATATACCCCCTATATGCCCCCTATATGCCCTATATACCCCTATATACCCCCTATATACCCCCTATGTACCCCCTATCTATATACCCTCTAGAATACAAGGGCCCATACTTCAGAACCCTTTAAAGAAGGTCAGGGACCATATTAGGGGCCCATGAAACTACCCTTGGATTCTGAGTACTTTAACCCTAAACCCTAAACCCTAAACCCTAACCCGAAACCCTAAACCTTAAACCCTAAACCCTAAACCCTAGACCCAAACCCTGAACCCTAAACCCTAAACTAAACCCTAAACCCTAACCCTATAAACTCTAAACCCTAAACCCTGAACCTTCAACATGCCTAAGCCCGAAACCCAAACCTCTAAACGTGTGAAATCCTGAGCCCCTTTTTTTGCCTATAAGATCAAAACCTCTCAAGCCCTAAACCCTAACCACCCAAACACCCCAAACACCCTACTCGTAATTAGGCTCCCTAACACCCCTAAACCCTAGACGCCCTAAACGCCCTAAACACCCTGAACGCCTTAAGCGCCCTAAAGACTCTACACCCTAAACCCCGAAACGCCCTAAACGCCTTAAAGACCCTCAAACCCTATAAGCCCTAAACCCCTAAACGTCCTCAACACTTTCTCTAAACCCCATTACCTCTAAAAGCCCAAAACCCTAAACCCTAAACCCTCTTACCTCCAAAAGCCCCAAGCCAGGTGCATCGACGAACACTTCCTACAGGGGTCTCCCCTGGCGGCTCGCCGAACTACAGGGGCCTCCAAATAGCCCAAGTAAGGTTTGGGATTGAGGGTTTGGGGTTTGGGGTTTAGGGTTTAGGGTTCAGGGTTTTGGGGCGCTAGCTGCTGGCTTCGCGCAGCTTCTTCTGCAGCCATCGACCCTGCGTTGGAAGAGCAGGAGCAGCTGCGTGACTTAGTTGCGCGCATGAGCAGCAGCGATGCGACCCTGTTGCATGGCAGTTTCCGCAATGATCTGTGACAGCGGGTTGAAGAAGCCCTGGGCTCGACGTTGTCTCGTCAGAGCCTCGGAGACCCGGATGCGTTGCAGTGGCCGGACGCTATGCGACCATGCTGTCGCAGCCGTCACAGTCAGCAGCAGAATCTTCCGCTGCTGCGTCTGAGCTGCCTGCATTATCGTCTTCACTGTAGGGTTTCCAGGGTTTAGGGTTTTGTCTGTTTACGGGCTTAGGCTTTTCAAAGGGTTTACACTTTACAGGGTTCAGGGTCTATTCTGGGTACGGGTTTGGGAGGGTTTTTGTTGGCCCCAGGTGGAGCTACTGTTTGGGATGCTTCAAAAGACACAGTTTCGCAGCCTTTTATTAGGAATATACCCGAAACCCTAAACGAGGGAAAATCGAAGTACCTGTCTGTATCATCATTCGGGATCAAAAAATGGTCTTGGGGGGCGGGGGGGGGGGCAGCCCCCCAAGCCCAAAAAATAGAAATCCCTTCAAAACCCTAAAAGCCCTAGTTACAAAACCCTCCCTGTAAAGCCCTACAACGCCCTGTAAAACCCTATAAACCCTCCTTGTAAAAACCTGTGAAACCTTCAACCCCTAAACCCCAAAACCCGAAGAGGTTACTCGGAGAACTGTACTTGTTTAACCCAAGGTAGGGTACGTATAAAGCCCTAAGTACTTTGAAGTACTCTTCAGGGTAGTAGGGTTCAGGGTTTCGGGTTTAGAGTTTAGGGGTGAACCTCGAAGTACCACCTACTGCATGTGGAGATGATGCCTTCCTTGCAGTGACGGCTTGGGGATTCGGGCACGCCCGAAGCCCTACATGCTTGTGTGGTTGAAGGCTGGGCAAGTACACGCTCAACCTTAAACCCTAAACCCTAAACCCTGAACCCTGAACCCTGAACCCTGAACCCTGAACCCTGAACCCTAAACCCTAAACCCTACTTACAAGTATGCAGATATAGAACCCAGGACAACCTGGGTGGGCTCTTCGTGGCCACTGCACGGCTCCCGCCTGTGGGTGAGGTATCCGAGGCTTCGATCTCGCAGGCAGGGGATGGGGTGGGTTTAGGGTTTTAGGGTTTAGGGTTTAGGGTTTAGGGTTTAGGGTTTAGGGTTTAGGGTTTAGGGTTTCGGGTTTCGGGAGTGTAGGGTTTAGGGCTTAGGGCTTAGGACTTTAGGGTTAGGGTCTAGGGGTTGGGGGTTTAGGGAGTTTAGGGGTAAGGGCTCTAGGGGTGCAGGGGTTCAGGAGTTTAGGGGGTTTGGGGGTTTAAGGGTTTAGGGGTTTGGGGGTTTGGGCTTTTCCGAGGCTTAGGCGAAAGGCTAGGGTTAGGGGGGGGTTTATAGTATATTGTAAGGTTGGGTCCTGCAGCCTTATTCAACCCTAAAACAACCCCATACACCTTACTGAGCCTCATCTACGTACGGTAGCCCTACACCCTTCAGTCCCTAAGGCCCTTAGGCCCTGACACCCTAAAACCTAAATCCCTGACACCGCTAAAGCTCCTAACCCTTGAAACATCAAAACCCCAAACGCTAAGCTCCTAAACCCCAAAACACCTCAAGCCCTAACCCTAGCATCTAACACCCCTAAGCATAACCCTCTACCCCAAAGCCCGAAACCCGAAAAGCCCTGAACCAAAACCGCTAAAACACTAACACCCTGAGCCCTTAAACCCAAAACCCCCAAAACCCCTAAAACCCCCAAACCCTTAAACCCTAAACCCGGAATGCTCAACCCCTAGGATTCCTGAACCCGCTTCATGCTCGGTTCTCCCTAAAACCCTAAACCCTAAACCCTAAACCCTAAACCCCAAACCCTAAGCCCTAAGCCCTAAACCCTAAGCCCTAAACCCTAAACCCTAAACCCTAAACCCTAAACCCTAAACCCTAAACCCTAAACCCAACATCCGCAAGGCAAGGAGCTGTCTGAGGCGCCTACACGTCCAAGCCGAGGCGCATTTTGGGGTTTTGGGGGTTTTGGGGGTTTTGGGGGTTTTGGGGGGTTTGGGGGTTTGGGGGGTTTGGGGGGTTTGGGGGGTTTGGGGGGTTTGGGCGGTTTGGGGGGTTTGGGGGGTTTTGGGGGTTTTGGGGGTTTTGGGGTTTTGGCCAATCAGGCGTCACTGGATGCTTGTTGGCGGCTAAAACCACCACCTAAAGCCTTAATTTTCAAGCCCCTCAAGCCCCTCAAGCCCCTCAACCCCCAAACCCTGAGACTTAATCCCTACAACCAACCACGAAGCCCCTGGAACCCCTCAAAACCTCTACACCCTCAAAACCCACCTAAGCCCCCCAAAAGCCCCCCTCCCCCCCAAATCCGAAACCCCCCAAACCCCCGTACATCCTGAATCCTAGGCCCCCTAAACCCTGAACCCCCTTTAGCCCTAAACTCAAACAACTCAAAACCCTAAAGCCCTAAACCCCAAACGCCCTTGTAACCCGTAAGCCCCAAACCCCCATGTGCCGAAACCCCTATGCCGAACAGGCATCCGCCCATGGTCTGTCCAAGCGGCTTGTCAGACATCCGTGGGGCTGGAGGTTCAGGGTTTGGGGGTCTGGGGATTTTAACCAGGGTTTACAAGAATTTAAGCGTACAGGGTTCAAGGTTTGGGGTCTGGACATGTAGGGTTTCGGATGTAGGGTTTGGGGTTTACACGTACAGGGCTTTTGGTTTTCTATGGTTTGCGGCACGAGGCTTGGTGGGTTTATCGGGGAAAAAAGTGATTACGGGACGGGGTCGAGTGGGTTGGACGCTTAGGTTCATATAAAAGGGGTCTTGAGGGAGGGGGGTTCATGGGGGGTAGGTACCTAGCGAACCTTGCTTAGGGAGCCTTCGGGAGTAGTGGGGAGATTAGGGAACCTTGGGTTACATGCCCCCTTGAACCCCCCTCCCTAAGGACCCCATAATCTTAAGGTCAGGCGAGTGGGGTGGACGTGTGGTCGGATGTAGTGCTGCGTGATGCTCTATAGGTATCCGGGTGAGTAGGCTCACCCTATTTCATGTCTTTACACTCCTAAAACTCTAACCCCCTGAATACGTTAGCCCCAAGCGCTCTAAACTTCAAACATTCCTGAAGCAGGTCTCATCCCACAACTCAGGGTCTAGGCTTCTGTCTCTCGTGTTCCCACATTGCGTTTTAGAGCTGTTTAGGGCTTAGGCCCCAAGCAAAGGATCCGATGGGAACCCGCAAGCAGGGAATCGCAAGGAGATCGTGGCAGCGTTCAGGGTTTAAGCCTAGACCCTAGACCCTAAACCCGCAACCCTAAACCCTAAACCCTAGACCCTAGACCCTAAACCCTAAGGGTATATAGTGGGGATATGGCAAATGGCCCTTAAGTTCTTCCTCTATGCCTGTTGCTGAGGCTTGTTCGGTCCTAAGGAGGGCTATGGAAATGAAGATGCTTGGGGTCTGTGTCAAAGTTAGGAAGCCCTAAACCTTCCTTAAATCCAGATCCCGAAGCCCTTAGACTTAAACCCTAAGCCCTTGCGCACACCCACACACACAAAAGCCCTAAACCCTAAAACCTAAAACCCTAAACCCTAAACCCTAAACCCCCTAACCCTACAGCCCTACACTTCGAAACCCTTTGCCCCCTTCTTGGGGGCTCGACGCCGGCCAGGCTCTTGGCGGCTCTGGCTTCGAGTGGCTGTCAGGCCTGGCATTGTAGGGTTTGGGGTTTAGGGTTTAGGGTTGAGGGTTTAGGGTTTAGGGTTGGGGGTTTGGGTTTAGGGCTTAGGGCTTTGGGGTTTAGGGTTTAGGGTTTAGGGTTTGGGGTTTGGGGTTTAGGGTTGAGGGTTTAGGGCTTAGGGTTTAGAGTTTCGGGCTTTATTTGTAGATAGAGTGTAGGGTTTAGGGTTTAGGGTTTAGGGTTTAGGGTTTAGGGTTTAGGGTGTAGGGTTAGGGTGTAGGGGGTTTTGGGTTGCATGCGAGAAAGTCTCCGACTCCCTCGCTAAGCCCCTGTTCTGAGTACACCGCGCTCCCTGAAGGGTGCCCGATGCAGGAGTTTAGGGTTTAGGGTTTAGGGGTTAGGCTTTGGGACTTGGGGTGTAGGGGTTCGGATTTAGGGCTTCGGGTTTAGAATTTAGGGTTTTGGGTTTAGGGTGTAGGGTGTAGGGTTTAGGGCCTTTAAGGGTTTAGGATTCCGGGTTTAGGCTGTAGGGCTTCAGGTGATCCACAAACATTCCGCAAACTATGCTCAACATTTGTGCGTGCGCGCGTGCGTGTGTGGGTGCGTGAGGGCCTGGCGGGGTGGCTGGTGCTTTTTTTGGACCCTGAACCCTAAACTGGGTTTAGGGTTTAGGGTTTAGGGGGTTTAGGGGTTTAGGGGTTTAGGGTTTAGGGTTTAAATTAAACCGAATGCTGCACTCCAAAGCGGGACCCAAATTTCTAAGCCTACACCCGCGACCCGATAAACCCCATACCCCGAGAGAAAGGCGCTATATCTCCTAAGCCCTAAGCCTAAACCCGAAACCCTAAACCCCTATACCCCTAAGCCCTAAACCCCAAACCCTAAACCCTAAACCCTAAACCCCTAAACCCCTATTCCCCTAAACTCCTAAATCCTCTGGGACAGGACGTCGCCTTCTTCGTGGCAGTCTATCGCCGTCTCGCCGAGTTCGACGCAGAGGTCCAGCTCCGGGGGTTTAGGGTTTAGGGTTTAGGGTTTAGGGTTTAGAGTTTTAGGGTTTAGGGCTTAGGGCTTAGGGTTTAGGTAGGTAGAGGCTTTGTGGTTTGGGTTTTTTTTTCTTCGTGAAGCCAACCGATTTGCTACGGTTACTAGCATTCAGCGTCAAGTTCCATCCGTCGATGCAAGCTGGATTAGCCTGGAGCGACAGCGAGTTGGTGCTGTTGGAGGGAGCCGTACCATTGGTCGTCCCTGGACTGTACCTGTACGCACGGTCTTATGACCGAGCAGATCCCAGAAAAGAAGATGGGGGATCACATCTTGGAAGCGGCGCGCGGAAGAGGCACGGCCTCCCTGCTGGATTGGTGAGGTGGCTGTGCCCACTCACAACACCATGCAAAGGCCATGATTGAAGCAGCCGCTCTCACACGCCCTCCTCTGCCCAGCGTGAGAGGCTTCCATTGCATGGTGCAGTTGACACAACTGGGTTTATTCGAACCCTAAACCCTAAACCCAAAACCCTAAACCCTGAACCCTACACCCTAGCCTAGACCCTAAACCCTAAACCCTAAACCCTATCCCCTAAACCCTAAACCCTCAACCCTCAACCCTGAACCCTGAACCCTGAACCCTAAACCCTAAACCCTAAACCCTAACCTAAACGTCTCCATTGCCGTTGTACTAGACCTGCCAGTGGTTCGTGAGCATGGGTTCCCCCCTATACAGTCCCTCACCCGATTGCTTAGTAGCTGAGTGAGCACACTTTACACTTTTTGGGATACCATAATCCCCTAGAGAACTGAAAAAGTGTAGACGTTTTTTGGGGGCTTATGAACTCAGCAATTAAGATTAGAGTCCCTATTTCAGGACAGCTAGTATAAGGGGAAACATCCCAAGTCTAGGGTCTTCAGGTTTAGGGTTTTTAGGCTTTAGGGTTTAGGGTTTGGGGTTTAGGGTTTAGGGTTTAGGGCTTGGGGTTTGGGGTTTAGGGTTTTTAGGGTTTAGGGTTTAGGGTTTAGGTTTTCGGGGCTTGGGGTCTTCAGGGTTGGTTGAAAGGGTCAGGGGGATGAGGGATTTTGGTTTTGGCCTTCGGGTTCAGGACGCCTGCAGTCTAGCAAGGCGCTTGTGGGGCTTGAGGAGTTCAGGGTTTTTGGGCGTGGTTTTAGTAGGTTTCAGAGTTTAGGGTAAACCCTAAACCCTAAACCCTAAACCCTAAACCCTAAACCCTAAACCCTAAACCCCAAACCCTAAACCCTAAACCCTAAACCTTGAACCCTGAACCCTAAACCCTAAACCCTAAACCTCTCCTACCATATAAACCATAAACCCTAAACCCTAAACCCTAAACCCCAAACCCCAAACCCTAAACCCTAAACCCTAAACCTGTGATGTTTTGAGGGGTTAGGCCCCTCTCCCACGAGAGCGATCCGGCTGTGGGCGATTGTTCCTCAGGAGCTCGGCGACGTTCTGCAGACCCTGCGCGAGAACATCTTTGCCCCTCTGCCTGGTATAAAAAGCGAATCAGAGGGTTTAGGGTTTAGGGTTTAGGGTTTAGAGTTTAGGGTTTAGGGTTTAGGGCCCCTCCCCTCCCCACTCCAAATGGGGGTTTTACGATGTTAGGGGTACCTTTTCGGGGTACTTATTTCAAGGGGATCCTACTCTTTCACCTTTTTTAGGGGTTCCGTATTTTCGTAAAGCCCCAAATGGCCATAAAGATTCAATGAGCACACTGTCTCAAGTTGTATCCCCCAATCAACACGTGAATGGGGCTCACATTCCTGAGTGTGACCAGCAACATGCGACTGTCAGCAGCCGGGGAACGGGGTCAAGCGGGACGTCGCCAACTTTGAACGCGGGAAAGCGTAAATCTCGAAGGCTAAGAACCCAGACCCCTGGGAGGATTCAAAAAGTAGATCCCTTTAAGGGTTCCTAAGAATGATCCAACAGTAGCCCCAAAATCCCGAAACCCCAAACCCAGAAACGCGTGACTTCTTAGGGGGTGTTCAGAGAGAGGACCTGTATAAAACCCTAAACCCTAAACCCTAAACCCTAAACCCTAAACCCTAAACCCTAAACCCTAAACCCTAAACCCTAAACCCTAAACCCTAAACCCTAAGCCCTAAACCCTAAACCCTAAACCCTAAAGAGTCGTTTCCGAATTTCGGCTACCCCCCCTAGCCGAATGCGCGTAGAGAAGCCTCGGCTCCGACCCTTCCTGAGGGGTCCGGCATTTTCTTACAACTTAGGGTTTTGGTTTAGGGTTTAGGGTTTAGGGTTTAGGGTTTAGGGTTTAGGGTTTAGGGTTTAGGGTTTAGGGTTTAGGGTTTAGGGTTTAGGGTTTAGGGTTTAGGGTTTAGGGTTTAGGGTTTAGGGTTTAGGGTTTAGGGTTTAGGGTTTAGGGTTTAGGGTTTGTTTGAAGCCCTCAAAAGCCCCCCCCCCCCCCAACACCCTCAAGACCCTACAAAGCCCCAAAAGCCCTAAAAGCCCTAAAAACCCTAAACCCTCAGCCCTAAACCCCTACAAACCCTAGTAGCCCTAAGCGCGAAGGAGATGCACAAGATGTCATTGGCGTGGAGGTCTTGCCAGCCTTGCTATACCCTTCCATGGCGCTTCGCTTGCCTTGTCCACGAAGATCCGTCGGGCTGGGCGCTCGCCCGGAAACGCCCGGAAACTGAACGGCACGGAGGGATGGGACCCGAAGTGGGTTTCGACGGCCTCTCCCCACTATGCTCAGGACCCTGGTGGTGGAAGATTGGAAGCAACTAGACAGGATGGCGTGAATACATGCGCAGCTGACGCCGTGAACCCTAAAGTCCCTAAGCCCTACAAATCCGAAGTCCAAGAGCCCTAAAGCCTAAACCCTAAGCTCAAAAACAAGAACACTATAAACTCTAGGAACCTTCTAAACAGGAAGCTTCTGAACCCCTGAGAACCCCTTTAACCCACAGCTACACCTGCCAAAGCCCGGGCGCGGTGCTTATTCCACTGTTCTGAATTTTCCGGGCTACGCGTGCGCCAAATTTACGCTTTCCGGTGTTCCAAATTGGCTAAACCCTAAACCCTAAACCCTAAACCCTAAACCCTTGACAGAGTGGAGTCTCCACCTAGGTGCCGGGACTCGGGGTCGTTTCAGCTACCTCCTGTGCCTGGGAGGACCCTGTGGTTTAGGGTTTAGGGTTAAGGGTTAAGGGTTAAGGGTTCAGTGTTTAGGGTGTTTTTTATTTTTTTGCGGGTCTGCTTGGTCCCTCTTCTTGGTAGCCCAGTGGTCATCTTTTGCCCATTTTGGGTTCTGCCTTCCTTCGCAAAGGCAACCAACACCAGCAAGGGTACCCTTATTACGTGGTACAGGTACTGGCCTATCGGGGGGTTTACCTGACACCTGGATCCAAATTGCCTTCGGGCACCTATTCTAAATCACCCTCGGAGTTTCAGGTGAGAGTTACGATACGAATCGTCGTGACATCCAGCCACCCGAATCGCCTGACACCTCCGTCGTGTAGGGTGTGTCGGGGATTCGCATCGCCGAGCAGCGTAGGGGGCAGTCGCCAACCCCTGCCCCAACACCCTCTCACACAGTCCAATTACACATGGGAGTTGATCTAAACGATGGGAATGGCAGCTCCCGAAATTAGATCAAACTTGCGGAAAAAGAGCCGAAACCTAAGACGACCTAGTTAGTACCGAGTTGTTACCAATTATTGTCCGCCCTGCATACTCCCAGGTCAGTTAGATTAATCATAATGCAGATCAGAGGACGCTAGCCCTAAACCCTAAACCCTAAACCCTAAACCCTAAACCCTAAACCCTAAACCCTAAGCCCTAAGCCCTAAGCCCTAAACCCTGCCGGCACTTGCGCAGGACTCGGAGATTCTTCGGCTGGCCGAGGCAAGGTCCGTGTCTCTGCACATCGGCTGATGGGTACAAGTACTTTAGGGTTTAGGGTTTAGGGTTTAGGGTTTAGGGTTTTGGGGTTTAGGGTTTAGGGTTTAGGGTTTAGGGTTTAGGTTTCTAAACCCTGAACTTACAAGCCCCGCCTTCGACCCTTCTAGCCTTCAACCCTAAACCCTAAACACCCTAAACCCCCTCAACCCCTAAATCCCCTAAATCCCCTTAATCCTCTTAATCCCTCGAGCCCTTAACCCCAAACCCGCTAAATCCCCTAAATCCCTCGACCCCCTAACCCTCTAAATCCCTACTAAGCCCTAAAGCCTGTGCAGGTGCCTTGTCGCCCTAAACCCTAAACCCTAAACGCTAAACCCTGAACCCTGAACCCTAAACCCTAAACCCTAAACCCTAAACCCTAAACCTGTGCAGGTGCCGGCCCTTGCCGGTATTTATGGCCGCCACGGTCCCACGTTGGAGCGCTACTTCTGTGGCGCCTGGGATTGAGAGGCTTATAGGCTGTAGGGTTCATAGGGTTCATAGGGTTCATAGGGTTCATAGGGTTCATAGGGTTCATAGGGTTCATAGGGTTCATAGGGTTCATAGGGTTCATAGGGTTCATAGGGTTCATAGGGTTCATAGGGTTCACAGGGTTCATAGGGGGGTTCATGGGGTTTAGGGTTTTGGGGGTTAGGGGTTAGGGGTTCAGGGTTCAAAAGGTTTAGGGTGCAGGGTGTCGGGTTCATGGGGTTTTTGGTTGAAGCTTGTATAGACTCAGTTCTAGGCAATCCTCAACCCTAAACCCTACACCCTGAACATGAACCACTTGCGCAGATGCGGGGTTTCATGTCAACATCATGGTTCCAAAGACGGAGGTCTCAATAACAGGGCAGCTATTGGGCTTGCGGTTACTAGAAGTGTTGAGGGTTTCGGGTTGAGGGTTTAGGGACCTATAGAGGGCGTTGAAGAGGTTGCAGGGCTTATGCTTCTAGGGCTTGCAGGAAACCCTAAACCCTAAACCCTAAACCCTAAACCCTAAACCCTAAACCCTAAACCCTAAACCCGGGCTGGTCTAACACCCCCAAGCCCCCAAGCCCCCAAGCCCCCAAGCCCCCAAACCCTGAGTCGAAGTTTAAACGGCTTATCCTAAACCCCGAGACCCTAAAACCCTAAACCCCAAACCCCCCCCCCACCGCCACGAGTCGAAGTTCAATCGGCTTAAGGTCTCCCGAATAACCAAGACCTTTGCTAAGCCCTAAGCCCTAAACCCCTAAACCCCTAAACCCCTAAACCCCTAAACCCCGAAACCCCGAAACCCCTAAACGTCGAAGTAAACCCTAGACCCTAAACCCTAAACCCTAAACCCTAAACCCTAAACCCTAAACCCTATACCCTAAACCTTAAACCCTAAACCCTAAACCCTAAACCCTAAACCCTAAACCTTAAACCCCAAACCCTAAACCCTAAACCCTGTTCATTCGGCTTAAGGCCTCCTGGGCGTTGCGGAGCTCTCGCTGCCGCCGTCCCAACTCCTCGCCGCCCTCCGGAAGCTGACAGAGCAGGCGCGTCTCTGGTAGGGTTTAGGGTTTAGGGTTTAGGGTTTAGGGTTTAGGGTTCAGGGTTTAGGCTTTAGGGTTTAGGCTTTAGGGTTCAGGGAATTGGGTTTAGGGTTTAGGGAATTGGGTTTAGGGTTTAGGGTTTAGGGTTTAGGGTGCATCTCTGGCAGCCTCAGGGCTTTTATATGCATTTGAGGTTTGTTTTAAGGGTTTAGGGCTTTTAGGTTTTTTAGGTTTTTTTGTTTTTTGTTTTGGTTTTTAGGGGTTTTAGGGTTTTGAGGGTTTTAGGGTTTTAGAGTTTTTAGGTTTTTTAGGGTTTTTGTTTTTTCCGGTTTCCTAGCGTTGAGGGCTTTTGGGGTTCGAATGAAAGGTCCTTGTAGCACCAGCCCATCTTAGCGCAAAACGGCTGGCAGCCGTGGGTTTAGGGCCTTGAGGGCTTTTAAGGGTTTGAGGGTTTTGGGGCTTTGGTTTTTTTAGGGATTAGGGTTGGAGGTGTAGGGTGTTTAGGTTTTAGGGCTCAGGGTTTAGCGTTCAGAGTTCAGGGTTTCGGCTTTCGGGCTGTCCCTGTACGCGAATTATGTAGCATCCGCTCGCCCCTTAAGGGGTTTCCCTAGAGCAGCTTTGGGGAAGTTTATGCCATGTAGGCATGTGGGCCCTCAACCAGCTCCTCAGGGTTTTAGCGTTCAGGGCTTGGTAAATCGGGGGCTCAGAGGGTTTCGGGTCGAGGGCTCTTATTTGGGGTTTGGGGTCGAAAGGGCTCCGCATTAGGGCTGCGGGCTCTTTAGGGTTTAGGGTTTAGGGTTTAGGGTTTAGGGTTTAGGGTTTAGGGTTTAGGGTTTAGGGTTTAGGGTTTAGGGTTTAGGGTTTAGGGTTTCAGAGCTTTGTTTTTTACGCTGTTCAGCTGGCCTCTCGGGTCTTTTTTTGCTTTCTGCGAAAGGGAAGGGTTTGGGTCATGCTTAGCAATTCCGAAACCCCAAACCTTTGTCATAGTTGGGTAACATTTTACATCTTTAAGGGTACTTAAACCCAATAAGGAATATAAATTAAAAATTTTAATACTATACCAACCATGAACTAGAAACCCCAAACCCTACATTGCACGCCCTCCCTCTGTCCTGCTCTGCCCCTGAATCCCGCTGTATCGTCTGTACTAGGTTACTAGGGTTTAGGGCCAGTTTACGGCTCAGGGTTTAGGGTCTGTAAGGTTTAGGGTTTAGGGTTAAGAAGGTTTAGGGTTTGAGGCTTAGGTCTTGGGGCTTAGGGTCTATAAAGGTCAATAAAGCAGGTGGATGCCACGGATTCGGCCTCATTGGGCTCGCTTGGCGACTACATGGCCCTTGCGACGAAGCCCTTTGGCCAGAGCTCCCCGAGACCCCTTGTAGTTAAGGGGTTTAGGGTTTAGGCTTCGGGGCTTAGGGGCTTAGGGCCTAGGGTTCAGTATCCTCTGGTTTTGGAGGTTTAGGAATTGTGGGTTAGGGATTTGGGGCTTATCGCCTGGACCTTAGGGTTTATTTGTATCCTATAAACTCTCAGCCCCTAAGCCCCTAAGCCCCATAACACCAAAACACCAAAACACCAAAACCCCAAAACAGCAAAACCCCAAAACCCCCAAAATCCCCAAAACCCAAAACCCCCAAAACACAAGAAGCCCAGAACATCCCGAGCCACAGCGCAGACGTGCCCACAGATCTGAAGCCCTGTTTCAACACAGGACCAGCAGTTAAAGACACTTTTCGAACCCACCCAGCACCAACTGAGGGCGGCTATGGTCTAAACTTAGGGTTTGGGGTTTGGGGTTTAGGATCTGGGGCTTCGGGATCAGGATTCGCGTGTCTTTGTGCTCAAAAGTGTGGCCCTGTCCCGTCGTTTGTGACTTCTACGCAACTCTTAAACCCTTACACCATTGAGCTCTGTAACCTTGAAACCCCGAAGCCCCAAAACACCTTGCACTAGGCCGCGAGTCTAAGGTTGGAAGCATGGGCCCTTTACAATGGTCCATTGCCCTTGTTTTTGGGGATCCGAAGTATGGGCCCTTATTCTGGGTTTTGGAGTACTATACTTTAATACTTTTGGTTGGTTCTGGGTTCCGATTATAGTTATGCCTGAAACGTATATACTTTTTTTCCCCAGGTCTACTCCAAAGCAGATAGGGTTTTATGTATAGTGTAATTTAAGGGATAGAACAAGGGACCCAAATTAATTTAAGGGCCCATGCTTGGAGAAGTAGAATGGGAGACGAGCCGAGGCTTTACCAAAGCTTGGCTGAATCACTTCCGCAGCACACGGATGAGGTTGGGATTCGGGCTAGGGCTTAGGGCTTAGGGCTTAGGGCTTGGGGCTTGGGGCTTAGGGCTTAGGGCTTAGGGCTTAGGGGTTAGGGTTTAGGGTTTAGGGTTTAGGTTTTGGGGTTTGTGGTTTAGGGTTTTAGGGTTTTAGGGTTTAGGGTTTAAGGTTTAGGGGGCTTAGGGTTTAGGGTGTTCAGGGTTTGGTTTAGGGCTTGGGGCAAGGGGTTTAAAGTTTAGGGCTTGTAGCAGGGCTTCGGGCTGAAAGGGTCTAAACGTCTTCAAAGATTGAGTCACAAGACCCCAGCCCTTTGCCACGGATCCTTAACAACCTGCCCCCTCCCCCCTCCCCCCCCCCCGCCCCCCCCCCCCCCCCCCCCCCCCCCCCCCCCCCCCCCCGAAATATCTGGACCCCCAATTTTCTAAACAAAGCCCATAAACGGACCATTCTATTGCATACTTTGGAGGGGGCTCAGGTAAACCCTACACCCTACTAAGCCCTGACACCCCAAACCCAAAACCTGAGCCGAAACCCTAACCTACACCCCCCCCTCTTCCCCCCACCAAAAAGAAAGGTACCCTCACACTGACTCGAGGGTTCAAGCACTTGAGGCCTCAACAGCCTAAAAGCGGCTGCCTGACACGCTCAAAAGCACAAGACAACCTGAACTTGGGGTTTAGGGTTTAGGGTTTAGGGTTTAGGGTTTAGGGTTTAGGGTTTAGGGTTTAGGGTTTAGGGTTTAGGGTTTAGAGTTTAGGGTTTAGGGCTTTTCCCGAAAGGCCTGTCGCCACTACCCCTTCCAAACCCTAAGCAGCAGCTTATAAGCCCCTTTAAGCCAAACAAGGCACCCTGTTTATTCCTGGGCTACTCCTGGGTCATCCTAAACCCTAAACCCACACCCGAAACCCTAAACCCCAAATTCCCTATGCAGGTCTCGAACGTGCGGACGGCCTTTCGGGCAGAGCGTCTGATCTTGTTGAGGCCGCCCGGCGCGCACCAGGGAGGGTTTCGGATTTCTGGTCTAGGGCTTAGGGAGTTGTTTAGGGTTTAGAGTTTAGGGATAGGGTTTAGGGTTTAGGGTTTTGGGTCTTGGGTTTTGGGTTTTGGGGTTAGGGTTTAGGCTTTAGGGTTTTGGGTTTCCGGGTTTATTGGGTTTAGAGTTTAGTGTTCAGGGTTTGAGGGGCATGTGTTCTTCAAGTCCAGGGTTCAGGGTTGAGGTTTGAGGCTTTAAGGGTTTAAGTTTAAGGTTGAGGGCTTTGGTAGCCTGAGCTGTTCAAGGAACGTGGGGTCTTGTGCGTTTGGGGCAGCCTGCTGCTGGTATACAAGGTCTGGCCAGGGTCATACTAGAGTTCAGGGTTAGGGCTTAGGGCTTAGGGCTTAGGGTTTAGGGTTTAGGGTTTAGGGTTTAGGGTTTAGGGTTTAGGGTTTAGGGTTTAGGGTTTAGGGTTAGGGTTTAGAGTTCAGGGTTAGGGCTTGGTTAGTGGTTGAGGGTTGAAGGTTGAGTGTCTGGAGAGGCCCCAAGAACCAAGCACAAAACCTAAAAACCCTGAACCCTAAACCCTAAACCCTAAACCCTAAACCCTAAACCCTAAACCCTAAACCCTAAACCCTAAACCCTAAACGCGTAGATCAAAGAAGTCCCAAAGATGGCTTGGGGCAGCCTTTCGGGCTGCTTGCTTGCAGCAACTCTTAGGTGGGGTTTAGGGTTTAGGGTTTAGGGTTTAGGGTTTAGGGTTTAGGGTTTATGTTTAGGGGTTTCAGACGCTTTAGGGAGCTTGGGGAGGAGTTTAGGGTTGAGGGTTTTCGAGGGTTTAAGTTTCTGGGTTGGAGGGATTTAGGGTTTAGGGCTTTTGGGCCTGAGGTTTTGAGATTTGGGGCTTAGGATTTGGTTTCTGAGGGTTCAGGGCCTCACCAGGATATTCAGGGTTGAAAGCTACCGCCCGTGTTTTGGCCCTGCCTACCTAATAACTCATGTGATCCGATACTACCACCCGCATGGCTGCGCAGTTTGGGCTGGCAGGCCCAACATTCTGGAATGAAACTACTTTGCGTCATTTTTTTCATATACCAAATCAATTTAATATATGTACGGATTGCGCAGAAGCAAACTATTTGCACAGCAGATTTGACATCTGGGTGTATAGGCCATAGAGGTGAGCTGCGTGGACCCCCCCCCCCCCAATTAATCCCCAAACCCTATAAATATTTTAGCATCCCAAGCAACCCCATAACCCCTCAAGCCCTGTAAACGCTCTGAAGCCTCTGAACCCTATAAACCCTATGCACATACACATATACCTATATACAAATATGTATATATATATATATATTATATCTCTGTGTGTGCTTATACATGTAACAAACATATGTATATACATATATATATATATATGTGCACAGACCATATAAACCCCATAAACCCCATGAACCTTAAATTCATACACCCTACAATCCCTATAAACCCAATAAGCCCCGTATATATATATATATATATATATATACGTGTACATACACATATGTATATATATATATATATATATACATACATACACACATACATATGCATGCATGCATACACAGAAAGAGCCCGGCAACCCTGCATTCGGATGCCGCTTTGAGGCTGCCTGCACGACCTTCTGAGTCGCCCCAGGAGGTTCCAAAGCGCCTCGCACTGATTCCTGGTTTTTCCCCCCTCCCCTTACACTCTAAGCCCTAAACCCCTAAACCCCTAAACCCCAACCCTAAACCCTAAACCCTAAACCCCAGACCTTAAACTCCATACTCACAAGGGCGGAGTGATTCGGGCCCTTAATGTGGAAGGCACCTGATCCCCACAATAGGCCCTATCAAGCCTAAGCCCCAGCCCCAGACCCTAAATCCTGAACTACCCCAAACCCCAAAAACCTCAACCCCAAACCCTAAACCCCAAATCCCAAACCCTAGACCCCAAAACCTAAACCCCATAGCCACAAACCCTAAATCCCAAGCCCTAGACCCCAAACCCGAAACCCCAAACCCCAAACCCTAAACCCCAAACCCTAAATCCCAAAAGCCAACCCTAAACCCCAAATCCCAAACCCCAAACCCCAAACCCCAAACCCTAAACCCCAAACCCTAAACCCCAAACCCCAAACCCTAAACCCCAAACCCTCAAACCCTAAACCCCAAAACCCCAAACCCTAAACCCCAAACCCTCAAACCCTAAACCCCAAACTCCCAAACCCAATATCCCAAACCCTAGACCCCAAACCCGAAACCCCAAACCCCAAACCCCCAAAACCCTAAACCCCAAACCCCAAACCCTAAACCCTAAACCCCAAAACCCAAACCCTAAACCCCAAGCCCTAAATCCCAAAAGCCAACCCTAAACCCCAAATCCCAAACCCCAAACCCTAAACTCCAACCCCCAAACCCTAAACCCTAAACCCTAAACCCCAAACCCCAAACCCTAAACCCTAAACCCTAAACCCCGAACCCCAAACCCTAAACCCTAAACCTTAACCCTAAGCATTTGAGCCACGCCGGCCGCTTGAGGCGCCTGGCCACTGAGGAGTCGTGGTGGTCGGTGGCGGAGGACTTGGCGGAGGCCTCTCCTTTTGGGGGCTTAGGGTTTAGGGTTTAGGGTTTGGGGTTTAGGGTTTGGGGTTTAGGGTTTAGGGTTTGGGGTTTAGGGTTTAGGGTTTAGGGGTTCTGAGGTTTCAGTTTTTTTGGCTGTACAGGGTTGAGGGTGGGCTGTGCAATTTATTATCACTATTATGTTTATGATTATAATTATTTATTTATTTGTTTATTATTTTTTTTTTGGGGGGGGGGGGCTGTTTGGAGCTTCAGGCTTTGCAGGGGGGGGGGGGGGGGGGGGGCGGTTAAATCTAGGACCCAGAGTAGGCCCTTATTCCCTTTTTTCTAGGATTTGGGTCTAGGGTTTAGGGTTTAGGGTTTAGGGTTTAGGGTTTAGGGTTTAGGGTTTAGGGTTTAGGGTTTAGGGTTTAGGGGGTTTGGGTTCCCTTAAACGCCCCTTTTAACCCAAAAGGGGTACCCTTTCTATTCCTTGTTTCCCCTTTGGTCTTGATACATTTTGCAGGAGGTTGACAGGCTTCTACGTGGTTTCGGAGGCCCTGATACAATGCTACTGTGCCCTATTCTATTTTTTTAATTTGGGTGCACGGAGACCATTGCTACATGGGGCCATTCCCCAAGGTTTGGGGTTTGGGGATTAGGGTTTAGAGAAATCCGCAAGTCTCGAATCCCAGACGTTGGCTTAGAGTTTGAGGTTTAGGTCATGTTAAGGTCCCCAAAGCCCCGAACCCCGAACATCCTAGACCCAAAACCCTAGTCATTGCACCCGAGCCCTAAACCCCAAACCCCAAACGCCAAACCCCAACCCCCAAACCCCAAACCCCAAACCCTAAACCCTAAACCCCAAACCCTAAACCCTAAACCCTAAACCCCAAACCTCAAACCCTCAAACCCTAAACCCGAGACTCTGGAAGAGGTTGAGCCGGTGGTCCGCCTCTCCCTCTGCAAGCACTTCGCTCCCGAGCTTGAGGCCACCCAGGGATTTACAGCTTCAGTTTAGGGTTTAGGGTTTAGGGTTTAGGGTTTAGGGTTTAGGGTCTAGGGTTTAGGGTTTATGGTTTAGGGTTTAGGGTTTAGGGCTTCGGGCTTCGGGTTTAGGGCTTAGGGCTTAGGGCTTAGGGTTTTCTAGGTTTTGTGAGGGTTTTGGGGGTCAAAGGTATTTTTTGGGTTGAGGGTTTTTTGGTTTGAAGGGTTTTCAGGTTTCAGATTTTGAGGGCTTTAGGGTTGAGGCACTGAGGCTTATAAGGGTTTAGGGTCTAAACAGTCGGGTTTGCAGGGTTGAGGCTTAAGGCTTAAGGATCTCAGCGTTACCCGAAACCCTACACCCTAAACCCTAACTCCCAAGGGGTACAGTGTTTGGTGGTTGAAGGGTCGGAGTTTAGGATCTAGGGATTGAGGCAGAGACAATCTCCCCCCTTCCATACTTTCTGTGGGGCTCAAACTTCCAATGGCTAAACAAAAACGGTCTCAGGGTTTAGGGCTTAGGGTTTAGGGTTTAGGGTTTAGGGTGTAGGGTTTAGGGTTTAGGGTTTCGGAGTCCTTCGTTTCGATGGATCTGAACCTCGAGGTCAGCGAGAACACAAGCTGGTGTGGTTTCGGCTTCTCTAGGCCAGCATGTTTCGCGACACTGCGCGGCGGTTTGATAGACAACCCGAAGCCCTAAACCCTAAACCCTAAACCCTAAACCCTAAACCCTAAACCCTAAACCCTAAACCCTAAACCCTAAACCCTAAACCCTAAACCCTAAACCCTAAACCCTAAACCCTAAACCCTCAAGTTCTTCGGGCCTAAGGAGGATGTGTGTTACGGCTTCACATCACGAGTCTCCGTGACTTCATCAGTGCCATCGTCCCCTGGTTTCGGGTGTAGGGTTGAGGGTTTAGGGTTTAGGGTTTAGGGTTTGGGGTTTAGGGTTTGGGGTTTAGGGTTTGGGGTTTAGGGCCTTAAAGCTCTGCAACCCTTAAAAGCCCTGCAAGACTCAACATACCTTTAACCGTAAAGCCTTAAGCTCTAAAGCTTTAAGCCCAAAAAGACCCTTCAAGCCCTGAACCCCTTGAAGCCCTCAAACCCACGAAAAAGCCCCAATACCTGCAGAGGCGCTCTTTGTGGATCTTCTGCAGGTGCCGAAGGTGGGCTCTTCAGGGTTTCGGGTTTCAGGTTTTATGGCTTAGGGTTTGGGGTTTAGGGTTAAGGGTTTAGGGGTTAGGGTTTAGGGCCTCTAGGGCTTACAGAGTTTAGGGCTTAGGGTTTAGGCTTCAGGACTGAGGGCTTGGGGACGTAGGATCGAGACCCGAGGTTGGTCGAAGAGTTCTATTGGGATTCTAGGCCCCTGCGCAAGAGGAGATCCGTCGCGACGCCCTTCGCCGGCTTCTTGCGCCTTCGGTTTACTTTGAGGGTTTAGGGCAAAGCTTAGGGTTTAAGCTTCAGGGCTCGGGTTGAGGGGTGCGGGGGGTTCAGGGTTTAGGGTTTTAGGGTGTAGGGTTTAGGGCCAGACGTGCCTTGAAGCATTGAGACCCTAACTTCTGGAAGAACCGTGGAGTTTTCCGAACTTCCAAGCACTATATCCAAGACCCCTAAAACCCTACAATCCTTCAAACCCGAGACCCCCAAAGCCTAAGCCATGTAAACCCAGAGCGATGATCCCTCAATGCTGTTGTTTCGCTCTTTTGTGGGCAAAACCTCCGCACTTATCCGACAGACGCAAGTCCGACCGAACCTTAAAATGATTGAACCCCGAACCCTAGAATCCCGAACCCTCAACCCCAACCCCTAAGCACGAAGGAGCCCAGGCCGCCGACCCAGGAAGCCGCAAACAGCCGAGAGTCAACAATGCCTCAGCCCGTTCAGGGCTTACATGAAGGTAGCAAGCCTAACCGCTCGAAAGATTTGTCTCACCCTAAACCCTAAACCCTAAACCCTAAACCCTAAACCCTAAACCCTAAACCCTAAACCCTAAACCCTAAACCCTAAACCCTAAACCCTAAACCCTACAAGGTTGGGGTTTACGGTCTATAGGTTTCTTTTTTTTGGGTGGGGAGGGGGGGGGACCTTACCTCGACCTCTCTAGGCTCCCCCTTGTGAACCCTAAGCCCGAAGCCCTAAGCCCTAAGCCCTAAACCCCAAACCCCAAACCCTAAACCCTAAACCCTAAACCGAAATCCTAAACCCTAAACCCTAAACCCTAAACCCTAAACCCCAAACCCTAAACCCTAAACCATAAACCCGATCCCAAGGACCGGCCGACTGGCAGCTCCATTGGCAGCCCGTGGGCAGGGCTTCGGGCCCCCTGGGCTAGGATTCAGGGGTTTAGGGTTTAGGGTTTAGGGTTTGGGGTTTAGGGTTTAGGGTTCAGGGTTTAGTGTTTTTTAGGGTTTGAGGTGGAATGTCCAGGGCTCAGATCTGCCTCGGGGTTTGGAGATTCTGGGGCTTAGGTTCCCTGGGCACAGTGCTTCGGGGGTCTAGAGGAGTAGGGAGGTTCCAGTGTTGAGGGGTTTAGGGCTTAGGGTTTAGGGTTTAGGGTTTAGGGTTTTGGTGAAGGCTTGGGGGGGTCGCAGGCTTGAGGTTGGCTGCTTCCGGCCCGGGAGGTTCAAGTTTCATCGGGAATGCTTGGGTTTAGGGTTCGAGATGAGGGTGTAGGGTGTTTTGGGTTTGGGGCCCTAAGCCCTAATTCCTAAACCCTAAACCCTAAACCCTAAACCCCAAGCCCTAAACCCCAAACCCTAAACCCCAAACCCTAAACCCTAAACCCTGAGGGCCCGGGGGGGGGTCCGTGTCGCTGGCGCTCAGGCTTCCGTATAGGAAGCCCTACCCCAAACCCTAAGCCCTAAACCCTAAACCCCAAACCCTGAAGCCTTATATAACCCTAAACCCCTAACCCCCTCCCCCTCCACGCAAGGTTTACGGAGCCCTGAAATATTGGTGGCGTTTGTCCCTCAAACCCTAAGCCCCTGTCTGAGATTCACAAAACCCAGCAGGACCCTAAGCCCTGAACCTTGAACCCCAGACTCCAGACCCCCTTGACCCCAGAAGTACCTCAAAGCAAGCCCTGCACACCCCGAAAGCCTCCCGCAGTCCACCTTGAAACGCGGGCTTAGGGTTTAGGGTATTTAGGGCTTCTCGGGTTTGACTCCGAAGACCAAACCCCAAACCTAAATGGGTTCTTAGTAGGGAGCGAGGGAATTCGGTACCCTACACATCCCTGGCAGGGCTTGTCTGGGAATGTAATTCCCTCATTCCCTACCAAAGAGCCAGCAAGAGGAATATTATTCGAGGTCAGAGGCCCTCATTCCCTACACCCTAAACTGCCATTTGCTCAAGAACCACCCAAAAAGTGAGGATCTTTTTCCTTACAAGGGAAATATAGGGATTGTTTTTTTTTGTGTGTGTGTGTGTGTGCTTTTGTTGCGGGTTCTTTAGCACAGAGGTGACGGACATCGACGACATCTCCTTGGTGCAGACCAGCAGCAACTTTCGCCCTCCGGACCTTCGGCGGCAAGGGTTGTGGAGATTGTTTTGTTTCTGACAGTTAGGGTTTAGGGTTTAGGGTTTAGGGTTTAGGGTTTAGGGTTTAGGGTTTAGGGTTTAGGGTTTAGGGTTTGGGGTTTGGGGTTTAGGGTTTAGGGTTTAGGGTTTGCTTCAACAGGCATTCTGCTTTTTTAAGGGGGCAGGCCCTCTTTTTTGGACGCTCCCAATGTAGGCCGTTGACTGGTTTAGGGGTTTCGTGGTTCTTGAGGGGTGGGGCTCTACTTGCTTTTGCTGCTGTGAACCCTACTTGAAGGTTCATGGTCCTTATTCACCAAGTATACCTGTTACTTGAAACCCAAATTCTAACCATATTAGGGCACTTAAGGGGCTTACAAGTGGGTGACCAGTACAGTCATAATTGGTTAATAAGTACCATGAACCTCCAAGTAAACCTTGAACCCTGTATTAAGTATTAATTGCTTCAGAACCCACAAAAAGTCTTAATATTCTTTGTCGCGAGGGCATTCCAGGGATTATTATCTGCGTTTTTAAAGGGCGTGTTCTTCAGCAAATAGTAGTGTAGCAGTGTAGCCTGAACACGAAGCAGCTATTTGTCCTCTACCCGGCTCCAGTTACCTGAGCATTGTTAAACTTCTCTCTGCACCCCCCGACCCCAAAGCCCCATAAGTCCTAAACACCTAGGGCCCCTAAACCCTCCTAAACCCTAAACCCCAAACCGGAAACCCTAAACCCTAACCATAAACCGAGCCCCGAGCTTCACATCCAACTCCCGCCTCAACCCAAACCACACCAAGCACTCAGTGACTCGATTTCTGTTCAGGAACGGAAGTTACCATACCATGGGTATGTGGTGTCTTTCTTTTACGGGACCTAAACCTGAAACCCATTGTGACTAAGCCCGAAACCAACACCCCAACCCTACACCCCAAACCCCGAACCCTAAACCCGAAACCCCGATGCAAGTTCGCCCGTACCGCCGCAGGACTGGTGCTCTCCTGAGGAGGAAGAGGCGCAGGCGGAAGCGCAAAGGCGTGCTGACCCGCCACAGGAAGGCCGGGGGAAACCTCTAGGGGGTTTAGGGCCTTCAGGGTTTAGGGCCTTTGGGAATACGGTGTGTAGGGTTGAGGTGGTTGAGGGGAAGGGCTGGCGCAAGGCTGGGTGTGGCGTGGGGATCAGTTCACGGTTCAAGATGGGGGTTTGGGGATGTGCGACCCTCAAAGTACCAGAATAGCCGGCATGAGACAGTATACGGTACTCATAGGGCTCTTCTCTTTGTCATTTGAGGGTGCAGGTACGGTTTTCTGGTGGTTTTGCCCTTGGGGTTGAAGGGTTTTCGGGTTGAGGGTTTATGGTTTGCGGGTGGCGAAATCTCACCCCATGAGCGACCCTCAACCCTCAACCCTCAACCCTCAACCGTAAACCCTAAACCCTAAACCCTCAACCCTAGCAAAGAAAAGCCAAACCCTAGGCTTAGATGATCTTTGTAAAGCTCCCAGGCTGCTCAAGCCCTTGCAGACCCCCTTCCCCATGCCCCATCCCCCCCCCCCCCCCAACAAAAAGCACTAAAAAGTAACAGCAATTCTGGAAAAAACAATGAAACAAAAGTAAGAAAATAGAATAGTAATTATCATAAACAACAATCTTTCACAATAGCAAGAACAGTAAAAAATGCCATACCGACAAGCTTTGGGCTTCGCAGGGCCGGCGCATGACTTCCAGCCACCCCAACGCCGCATCGCGGGCTGCAAGACGATGCTTTGGGGGATTAGGGCCCCTGGTTTAGGGTTTAGGGTTTAGGGTTTAGGGTTTAGGGTTTAGGGTTTAGGGTTCAGGGCTACACTTGGAGGTTCATGGTACTTATAACTCAATTATGACTGTACTTAGAGCCCACTTATAAGCCCCTTAAGCGCCTAGTGTGGTTAGAGTTGGGTTACAAGCGGAGTTATAATTGGGTTATTAAGTACCAGGAATCCTCCAAGTATGTAGGATAACGGGGACCCTGAAAAGGGAACCCTTCCGAACCCTCTTCTGGCTCTTAAACCGGGACCTCATTCAGAGGGTCTATATCCGCAAGGGTTCCCCTAATCCTATCCCCTACACTGGTTCTTTGTAGGGAATGAGGGAATGAGGGCCCTTTCAGGGATCGTATGGGGTCCTCATTCCCTCATTCCTCTTGAGAACCCGCCAGTAGGAGGTTCGGGAGGCGGGGGGGGGGGGGGGTGTGGCGGGGAGTTTAGGGTTTAGGGTTTAGGGTTCAGATCTTAGACAGCGTTTGCAAGTTTCAAGGTTCCATTGCCGGTTTATCAGTTTGAGGCTTCAGGGCTTAAGGGTTTATAGCTTACATCAGTGTTTTCCAACAAGGGTTTGTTTGTGGTTGTAAACCCTAACCTCCTAGACTCCTAAACCCTAAACTCCGAAACTCCTAAACCCTAAACCCCTAAACCCCTAAACTCCTAAACTCCTGAACCCCTGAACTCGTAAGAACCCCAAACTGCTAACCTCCTAACCTCCTAAACTCCTAAACTTCCTAAACTGCCTAAACTGCTAAACAAAGAGCCCTCAACCCCGAACTCCTTAACTCCTAAACTCCTAAACTCCTAAGCAAAGAGCCCTCAGCCCCCAACTCCAAGCCCCTAAACCCTAAACCCTAAACCCTAATCCCAAACCCCAGGCCCTAAACCCTAAACCCTAACCCTAAACCCTAAACCCTAACCCCTAAACCCTAAACCCTAAACTCCAAGCCCAGGAGAAGGTCGCACAGGACATGTACCCGCGATGCGCACAAAGGAGGCGGACCTGGGCCGTCTAGGGTTTAGGGTTTAGGGTTTAGGGTTTAGGGTTTAGGGTTTAGGGTTTAGGGTTTAGGGTTTAGGGTTGAAGGTTTTGGATTTCAGGTTTAGGGTTTTAGGGTTTAATGTTTAGGTGCTTCAGTTGAGGGTTTTGGCGTCTAAGGTCTGGCAGCAAGAGGCTTCGGGGGTACAACATTGCGCGTGATGATTCGTAAGCGGCGTACTTCTACAGTATCCCTGATTTGACGGTTTAGACTTGAGGTGATTCCTTGGACTTGACCGTCCATTCTCCAGCATTTGCCCACACGACGCTGAGGATAAGTTTTGGTCGTCCCCGGCCCTAAAACCCCAAACCCAAAACCCTAACCCTATAACTAACTCCTAAAGCCTATAACCCTAAACCCTAAACCCCAAACCCTAAACCCTAAACCCTAAACCCTAGACCCACATCCCCAGAATCCCTTGCGCCCTATAGGGCCCCTGGCCCTGCAAGCCCCATAAGCCCTGCAAGTCCTGAAAAATCCTGGTCAACAAACTCTAGACCCCTGGTTCTTAGGGTTTCGGGTTTCGGGTTTCGTAGGGTTTAGGGTTTAGGGTTTAGGGTTTAGGGTTTAGGGTTAGTAGGGAATGAGGGAATTCGGGCCCGGCATATGCCCTTGCGGCCGAGTTTCGGGTATGGGTTTGGCGTGTAGGTTTTGTTGCCTTCAGGAGGTGGAGGACATCGAGCGCCAGGAGAGGGAGCGCCAACGCCGCAGCGAGCGGGAGCGCCGAGGCTTTCTGCGGTTTGGGTTTTGACATTTCATGGGTGCTTTTGTGCTAGGGTTATAAGAGCCCTAACTATATAGGTACGGTTGCCGCACGTATAACCTTGTAAGTCCCCACGAACCTCCAAATAGACCCTAAAACCCTATACCCAATGCCGAAACCTAAAACCCTCAACCCTCAACCCTAAACCCTAAACCCTAAACCCTGAACCCTAAAAGCCACATCCTAAACCCGAAGCCCCAGTGTAGGGTGGATCCTGCAGGTGACGCAAGGTCGCGAAGAGGCGACGAGCCAGCCGAGGCAAGGTTTGTTGGGGGTTTAGGGTTTAGGGTTTAGGGTTTAGGGTTTAGGGTTTAGGGTGGGGGTTCAGTTTAGGGCTTAGGTTTCAGCAGTTCTGGCTTTGGGGCTTAGGATCTTTTTTGCCGTACATGCCCTAAGCCTTCTAAACCCTAAGCCCTAAACCCTTAAGATTAAACCCTGAACCCGAAACCCTAACCCTAAACCCTAACCCTAAACCCTAAACCCTAAAACCCTGATCCAAACCATCTCCTTCCCGTCCAAGCCGGCAGCCAGGTCTTCACCCGAAAGCGCGAGGCGTCTCCTGCAAGAGAACCCGCAGCAGCGCCCAAGGCATCCGGGTTTTTGGCAGGTTTGTGGTTCGGGGGTTCAGGGTTAGTTAGGGACCCTAAGCCCGAAACCCCAAACTCTAAAGGGTTTCGGGTTCGGGTGGATATGGTGGCGGAAGGATCCTCAAAAGGCGTGGAAGTCCATTCGTGTGTAGGAACTTTGTGGAGTTAGGGTCCTGGAGGCCCCCCCCTATACTAAGAGACCTTAATCAGGATTAGAGTCTCCCCCTATGATAATCACCATGAAGGAAGGTTAGTGTCAGGCAGAACATCCCATCCAACAGCCGTCATCCTTAGTGACCCAAGGCGCTGCATGCAACTCTTTACCCCAAAGCCAGGAGTTCCAGTTGGGGCTGTAGGGTTTAGGGCTGAGGGTTTAGGGTTTAGGGTTTAGGGTGGTATATAAACCCCGGAGCAACCACCGCAAGGCCAGCAACGCGAGTGAGGCCGCAGACGAAGAGGAAGCGGAGGACCCACATGCCGAGGCCGTCCCTCGGCTGCGACCATGCATGATTATAGGGTTTAGGGTTTAGGGTTTAGGGTTTAGGGTTGCCGGAATGGTCGATTTTTGAAGGCCGTCTGGGTTTAAGACCTGTTTACCTCAAAGTACCAACAATGATTCGCCGCGAGCCTCAAGTATCAAGGTGCAAGGGCTTAGTTGCCATGATTCTGGGTTAGTTCAGGGTTCAGGTACCCCAGACCAGACTCTCAGCCTAACGGGCTTGCGATCACCACTTAAGGTGCCTCTGGGGCCCTGAACGCTAAACCTCAAACCCCCAATGGCCGACCCCCAAACCCCAAACCCGAAACCCTAAACCCTACACCCTAAGTCCTAAACCCTAAACCCTAAACCCCAAACCCCAAACCCCAAACCCTATCTTCTGAGGCAGCCTTGACGGAGCTCAAAGAACGGCTCGAAACGCTCAGCGCGGAAGCCTCCGAAAATCAGAAGGCGCCAACTTGGCTTTCTTTGTAGGGTTTAGGGTTTAGGGTTTAGGTTTAGGGTTCAGGGTTTAGGGTGCTCTTAGGACTCTAACCCTTTGGGCTTTTGTAGAAACTACAATAAGGAGCCTAAAAGTTAAACTTTTCGGAGGAAGAAGTCAGCCAAGTCAATCCGTGGGTCAGGGAACAAGTTTATAGGCTTTAGGAGTTTGGGGTTTCCGTGGTTTGGGTTTAGGATTTTGGGGTTTTAGGGTTTTGGGGTTAAGGAGTTTTGGGTTGAAGGTTTAGGGTTGTAAGGGGCTTAGGCTTTTGGGGTTTTGGATTTTAGGGTTTAAGGGCTGGAGCACATAGGGTTCTAGGGGGCTTAGAGTCTTAGGGTTTAGGGTTTCTGGAGGCTTTGGGGTTTGCGGGTATTCTTTCGGATATTTTTTAACTGACAGGGCTTAGGGGTTTAGGCGGGGTGTAGAAGGTTTCGTAGGGGTTTGTAGATTTCTAGGGTTGATCATGGGGTGTATAGGTTTGCCAGATTTTCTAGTATCCCATAGTTCAGGAAACCCCTACACCCTAAACCCTAAACCCTAAACCCTAAGCCCTAAACCCTAAACCCTAAACCCGAATAGGCCCTTATTCCCTTGTTCCAATCCTGAGGTTCCCCGGTTTAACCGCCTTCAGACAAGAAAAGGATCCCCCTTTCTTTCCGAGGCTACCCTTGGGACTAGTTGAGGATCTCCACTATGACTGAGGGGGTCTTCCCTTGCACTTCGATGTTTGGCATAGGTTTTTTGGGAGCTTAGGCTTTTCGGTTTCAGGATTTCAGGGTTGCAGGGTTTTGGTTCGAGGTATCAGCTCTTCAGGGTTGCTTTCAGGGTGTGTTGGGGTGGGGGGGGGGGGGGGGGTGGGGTTGGGGGGGGTGCACCTAAACCCTAAACCCTCAACCCTGAACCCTAAGACTGCGGGTTTAGGTGTTCAGGGTTTCAGGGCCCCGGGGTCTGGCGACTTCGGTTTCAGGGGCTTCAGGGGCGCTTTAATGTTTAGGGCTTGAGAGGGTTTAGGAAGTTCAGAGGGTTTAGGTTGGAATGTTCCTCCTTATACTGACAGCCCGTAATAAGGATTACAACCCGGTGGTGCTAAAATCCCTATAAAGGACTGTTAGTTTTAAGGGGGGGAACATCCCAATGTTTAGGGGGTGTATGGCTAAGGGCTTGAGGGGGCTTCAGAGGGCTCAACGGCACAAATGCATCCTAGGAAGCTGCACCAATTGTGCAGGAGTCGTTTCGTTTGCGGCAGCTGTGGGCGCAGGCCCGGCGGAGCTGCCGCATTCATACCGCAAGGCTCTAGGCGTAGGAAGGCTTAAGGGAGGTTCGGGGGGTGAGGCTCCTAGAAAGCCATAAGCCCTTGCCCCTCACTAAAGCAAGGCAAGACTTTGGCGTTGAACGTTTAGCGTGCAGGCCATGTGCGTAGCAGGAGGTTAACTTCAGGGTTTCATGGCAAAGGCTAGGCAGCGATGGTCGCCGAAAGCAGAAATGCTTTAGTTATGCAAGAATGTAAGCTACACCGTAGCACCACCACCATCACCACCATCAGCATCATCATCACCACCACCACCAGGCCTTGATCATCACGATCATAATCCGCATCACCACAATGATAGCCATCCCCACCCTTCCCTCAGCGTTGGTGAACCAGATGGTGCTTGTGCTTCCATTTTGCTGATGCTGGCAAAGTTAAGGCCTGTTGCATGCACAAGATGAGCTAGTTTTGAGCGCATTGCTCCGAGACACGCGAATGGCTGTGTCAAGACTTAAGGATGTAGGGCCCAGGGTTTTATTATCCTAAACCCTAAACCCTCAACCCTAAACCCTAAACCCTAAACCCTAACAAGGTGGTATGTAACCCAAGCGTCCCTAATACTCCCCACTACTCCCGAAGGCTCCCGAAGTTCCCAGAGGCTCTCTAGGTACCTACACCCCCATGAACCACCCGTCACTTAAGAAATCTATAATTTTAGGGCTCTTGGGTTTAGGGCTCTTGGGTTTAGGGTTTAGGGTTTAGGGTTTAGGGTTCACTCTCACCTGCTGCTGCTTGCCCTTCTCACTTCCTCGTCGGCGGGGCAGCGTGAGTACCATCCCTAAACCCTAAACCGTATAACCTAAACCCTAAACCCTGAACCCTAAACCCACTTGCACGCGACTCCATGGTCAAGCATCATCGGCTTCAACATCTGATGCCAGCATGTGAATCTGGACCTCTAAACCCCTCAAGCCCTGAGCCCTCGGTTTAGGGTTTAGGGTTTAGGGTAAGGGTTTAGGGTTTAGGGTCCTCAACCATGCAAGCCCTAAAAGAAGCCCTACCTACACCCTAAACCCCAAATCCTGAGCCCTAAATTATGTAAAGCCCAACCCTAAGCCCTAAGCCCTAAACCATGTAAAGCCCCAACCCTCTGTAACCCAAGCGGCCCAGAACAACACCTGGGTTTTGGAGTACTATACATTGATACTTTTTGTGCTTCAAACAATTGCCCTAAACCCTAAACCCTAAACCCTAAACCCTAAACCCTAAACCCTAAACCCTAAACCCTAAACCCTAAACCCTAAACCCTAAACCCTAAACCCTAAACCCTAAACCCTAAACCCTAAACCCTAAACCCTAAACCCTAAACCCTAAACCCTAAACCCTAAACCCTAAACCCTAAACCCTAAACCCTAAACCCTAAACCCTAAACCGCACGGTCACGTCCGGGTGCACGCCCCCGGCCCCCGCCCACAGGCCGAGGAGGATGCTGAGCGCTACATGAATCTTGGCCAAAGGGCACGTGTGCTCGGTGAGGGCTTAGGGTTTGGGGTTTAGGGTTTAGGGTTTGGGGTTTAGGGTTTTAGGGTTTAGGGTAACTGAGGGTTTCAAGGGCCTTTGAGAAGATGATATGGAAACTGCTTCTGGGCCCTAAACCCTAAACCCTAAACCCTCAATCCTAAACCCTGGCTGGGCCCAAGTTAACAGTGGACCTGGAGACTTTGGGACAAGGGCTTATTCAGTTGATGGGATGGCCTTCGGCCTCTAGGTCTTACTTGGTGGTTTAGGGTTTAGGGTTTAGGGTTTAGGGTTTAGGGTTTAGGGTTTAGGGTTTAGGGTTTAGGGTTTATGTTTAGGGTTTCGGTTCATGGTGCTTGTTAACCAGTTATAACTGTACTCAGAACCCACTTGCAAGCCCCTTAGGTGCCCTAATTATGGTTGTCAGTAGAGTTATAAATTGGTTAATAAGTACCATGAACCTCCAAGTAAGGTGGCCCCCTGAGTCGCACATCAGCTCTCAGTTTGGGTTTGAAAGCCCTTACGGGCTTAGGGTTTACAAAGTTGACTGCTTAGGTTTTTTTTTGGGGGGGGTTTGGGTTTGGGGTTGGGGGTTTTCTGCATCTCGACCCTACATCCCAAACCCTTGTGGCCCTGTAAGCCCTATAAGCCCTGCAACCCTACCCTACACCTCAAGCCCTAAAGACTAAACCCCAAACCCCAAAACCCCAAACCCGAAATCCCCCACATCCCAAACCGATAAACCCCAGAAACTGTACAAGCCCTCTAAGCCTGCAGAAGTCTTGCGCAAGCCCTAACCCCCAAAACCGTTTGGCCCTCTAAACCCTCTCCTCGTAACCTCTCAAACTCCCAAGAATGTTTGTGGGGTTTCCGTTAGGGTCTTAGGGACGAAACAAGTTCCCCAAATAGTGGGCTTACCCCAGAATCGCGACCCCAAGAAGGTACCCCGAATTTCGGAAACCTCCATGTGTCAGGAGCCCTATACATGCCTTATGTAATCCTTGTATACCTATGTAGCCCCTAAACAACCCCCAACTAGCCCTAAAGCCTAAACCCTACACCCTACACCCTACACCCTCAACGCTAAACCCTAAACCCTAAACCCTAAACCCTAAACCCTAAAGCCTAAACCCTAGACCCTAGACCCTAGACCCTAAACCCTAAACCCTAAACCGCCTAAACCCTAAACCCTAAACAACCCCCAAATAACCCCTATTTTCGGAGGCCCCAAATGTGTCAGGAGCATCCTCCACCAGTTCTTTGAGGCCGACTCCAGCCATGCCGCTGGGTGAGTTTCAGCAACTTCACCGACCAAGCAACTTGGACGACAGCGCGGCCAACTGGGCGACTGTCAGGCCAAGAAGGAAGCCGTGAAGGACGGGGCTTTGAACTACATTCTGGGGGGCGACGTTGGGGGTCTCTATCATGATACGTACAGCATGTTTCCTCTCCCTCCCTCCCTCCCCCCTTTCCCTCTCCCCCCTTTCTCTCGCCCCCTCTCCCTCACCCCCTCTCCCTCACCCCCTCTTCCTCCCTTCCCCTGTCCCTTCCCCTCTCCCTCCCCCTCCCTCGCCTTCCCTCTCCTTCCCTCTCCTTCCCTCTCCTTCCCTCTCCTTCCCTCTCCTTCCCTCTCCTTCCCTCTCCTTCCCTCTCCTTCCCTCTCCTTCCCTCTCCTTCCCTCTCCTTCCCTCTCCTTCCCTCTCCTTCCCTCTCCTTCCCTCTCCTTCCCTCTCCTTCCCCCTCCTTCCCTCTCCTTCCCTCTCCTTCCCTCTCCTTCCCTCTCCTTCCCTCTCCTTCCCTCTCCTTCCCTCTCCTTCCCTCTCCTTCCCTCTCCTTCCCTCTCCTTCCCTCTCCTTCCCTCTCCTTCCCTCTCCTTCCCTCTC
>CAJNDS010002281.1:389551-429551 GCA_905221605.1 Symbiodinium natans
CCTCCCCCTCTCTCCCTCTCTCCTCTCTCCCTCTCTCCCTCTCTCCCTCTCTCCCTCTCTCCCTCTCTCCCTCTCTCCCTCTCTCCCTCTCTCCCTCTCTCCCTCGCTTCCTCGCTTCCTCTCTTCCTCTCTTCCTCTCTTCCTCTCTCGCTCCTTCTCCCTCTCTTCCCGCGTCTCTTCCCCATCTGTTCCCCCATCTCTTCCAGCGTCTCTTGTCTCTCTCTGTCTCTCTTGCTTGCTTGTTCACTCCCTCTCTCTCCCTGCGCATGTGTTTCAGAGACTTGCTGATGCTGGGAATTTAGTGCTGGCCCCCCCCCCTAGCTTCTGAGTTCTCGTTAAATTATGGACCTCAGCAGTGGCTCGAGTTAAGGAGCTTGTGCTACCATCATTGGGTATTACATTCTTTTATCATCCCCATTTGCTCGACAACAATACCTATTAGGTTTATGGTAACTTTATTTGATATCGTTGTCCCATTGAAGCACAAAACGGGCCCCCTCTGTACGGTTACTGGGGAAGGCAATGCATAGGAGTTCAACAGCAACGTGCTGCAACCCGAGGCCCAAGAAACCCAGGAAATTAGCCTAAACCCTAAATAAACCCTAAACCCTAAACCCTAAACCCTAAACCCTAAACCCTAAACCCTAAACCCTAAACCCTAAACCCTAAACCCTAAACCCTAAACCCTAAACCCGCTCTCCTGTGAGACAATGTCAAGGAGGCCGCGAAAGGACGCAGATTCCTGGGAAGCTGCTGCAAGGGGGCGCACTAGAACCCACGTCGGTTTCCGCCGGACGTCGGATGGCGGTTGTCACTGATGACGCCCTGCACGAGCCCTGAGGGAGAAGGACGTCCAGGAATCTTCGAGCTCGGAGATCACGGTCTCTGATCATCCAGGCCACCCCAAGAGTCGAGGCTATCCAGAAGCAGCGTGCGCTTTTTCCATTGGGCGCCGCACAAAAATTTTGGGATGTCGGTCCCGAGCCCAGGGCAAGGCAGCCCGCGAAGCCTCACAGACCCTGAGCTAGGGAGGGTGCTTGGGATATTTTCATGCGTCTTCCTTGCAGGCTTTCAGTGGGTCTTTTTGGATACTTTTGGGAGGAGGGTATTTCGAGGGCAAAGAGCAAATCGCCGAAAGTCGGTTTGGGGTTTAGGGCTTGGTGCTTCGGCTTCTTGGACGCAAAGCTGTAGGGAGGGTTTAGGGCTTTATATAGGGTTAAGGGTTTAGGGTTTAGGGGTTAGGGTTTAATTAGGGTTCAGGGTTCAGGGTTCAGGGTTCAGGGTTTAGGGTTTAGGGTTTAGGGCTTGGTTGCCGTGAGCTTTGCCAGATTGAAGCGCGGTCAAGAGCTGCCTGCAACTGCCGGAATAAAAGGGTGAACAAAATTGCGGTGTCATTCTACCTGGGGGGGGGATGTTCACTCGCCAGGGTCTCTGTAGGTACCTCCACGAAAAGCCCTTTGACAGCTGGATCCCAAAAAAACCCTAAACCCTTTATTCGACAAAGGGGATCCGAAGGTAGAACCAGCCCCCCGACCCCGCCCGGGGTGTTCGGCTTGCCAGTTGTGTTTGTTGACGTGGCTTTCAGCGGCTTCGTGGGTACTTGCCCTAACTTGAGCTGCACGTCCAGCTGACCTACTTCTCACCCCTAAACCCTAAACCCTAAACCCTAAACCCTAATCCCTAATCCCTAAACCCTAAACCCTAAACCCTAGACCCTAGACCCTAGACCCTAAACCCTAAACCCTGAACCCTACAAGTAAGTGTACCCACGAACTTCCGCCGACTACGCGAAGAGTCCCTGCGGCTTAGAGGTTCTCGGTTTCATTCCGTAGTGGTGCGCCGCCCTTAGAAGTAGGGGTTCGGCTTCTGACCGGGCTTGAAGCATCTTCCTGGATCAGAGGATTGATTGGTGTGTGTGTGTGTTGGTGTAAGAGTCATTTGGAGGTTCATGGTACTTAAATAACCCAAATATAACTGTACTTATAACCCAATTATATCCATCCTTGGGCACTTACAGGGCTTATAAGTGGGTTATAAGTACAGTTAGAATTGGGTTACAAGTCCCATGAACCTCCAAGTATACGCCTAAACCCTAAACCCTAAACCCTAAGCCCGAAACCCTAAACCCTAAACCCTAAACCCTAAACCCTAAACCCTCAAGGGCTACAGATAATCGAGGGCACCCGAGACTCGAGGTGCTGGCCGCGGGATCGCTGTCTTCCGCGGGTCGAGAGCAGGCCACAGAGGTTTGGTTTAGGGTTAATGTTAACGTCGCTTTAATAAACCCCCCCCCCCCCCCAAAACTTGTTTTGGTCCCCGGGGTTTGGAGGGGTAGAAAAAAACGAGTGGGTGCCAATAATGCGGATTCTGGGGGGGTTAGCTGTCAGGGTCTGCTGTGCTTGGTCTCGAAGGGTTCTGCTTGCTCGCGGAGCTCGAAAAGTCTTCTCTGCAGGTAAAATTTCTGATTCCTGGCCGGCCAAATATTACTGTTGTCACCCCATTATTATTTTCACCGGACCCCCCTATATAGACTTGTTTACACACATCGGCCCGAAAACCTCCCGTAATGGAAAGTAGTCTTCGGCTGAGCCCCTCTGGCCCGGCGAATATTACAGTTGCCACCCCATTTATAGATGTGAGGTTAACATTAGGGTTTAGGGATTAGGGATAGGGTTTAACCCTTATGATATGGTTCAAGGTTTTTCGGGTTGCGTTTGAACCTATAGGCCCCACCAGTTAGAAACTAAACATCAACTGAGGTTGCGAGCTGTGCTTACCCCACTCCGTTTCCCCAATGTGAAGCTTTCTGGTCTTGGGGTTTAGGGCCGGGTTAAGGGTTTAGGGTCTATAGGGCAAGTTTAGGGTTCAGGGTGTAGGGTTTAGGGCCGCGACTTTCGGAGAATTGGACCACACCGTAATTGGGAATATGCCGTAACCCTAAGCAGCCAGAAACCAAGAGAATCAAGGCCAGAACAGGCGAGTCCCTTGGACAAAAACCGCACGCGAGAGCCAGGCAGCCTAGAATTCTGAAGCTGTGAACCCCTATACACCCTTAACCCTACACCCTAAACCAACTAGAAATCCTAAACCCTAAACCCCTATAAGGCCTAAACCCTAAACCCCTATAAGCCCGAAACCCGAAACCTAGGAAACTTCTAATTCCGCTTAATGAACCCAAGGCTATGAAACTTTTCAGGCCCTCGAGCCTAACTTCAGCCCTAACCCCCCCTTTTAGGGTCCGAGTTTGGGGCTAAGTTAGGGTTTAGGGTTTAGGGTTTGGGGTTTAGGGTTTAGGGTTTAGGGTGCCCGAAATGCCAAACCCCGAACCCCTTCCAGGAAGGGCACGTGCTTCCGTGGCAGCCAGTGAAATGGTGGGTCCTGGCCTCAGCCCCCCCCCCCCTCCCCCCCACACAACGATTTTAGGGTTTAGGGTTTAGGGTTTAGGTGCGGTTGAGGTTCAGGGGCGTAAGGTTGGGCCGGGTTTTGAGGTTTATAGGGTTTCAGGGCTTTAGGGGTGTATTGCTCTAGGGGCTCAGGGTTTAGGGTTCAGGAGCCTGAACTAAATCTTACGCCTTAAGAACGCTGATTTTTGGCCTGCTTCGGGCGCGCGCACCTAAACTACAAGGAGTGGACGAAGGAATGGACATGCAATAAAGAGAGACTCGCCAAGGGCAAAGTCATAAACGCCTAAACGACCTATAAACACCCTAAGCCGAAACCCTGAACCCTGAACCCTAAAACCGAAACCCTAAACCCTAAACCCTAAACCCCAAAACCTAAACCCGAAACCCTAAACCCTAAACCCCAAGCCCTAAACCCTAAACCCTAAACCCTAAACCCTAAACCCTAAACCCTAAACCCTAAACCCTAAACCCTAAACCCTAAACCCTAAACCCTAAACCCTAAACCCTAAACCCTACACAACAAATCTCCTCAGAGGAGTGGCGGGAGCTGGTGGTGGGCTTAGCCTTCTGGGCGTCGCTCCTGAGCTCCGTGGCCCACTGCGCCAGGCACTGTCTTTGGAGGGTTTGGAGGGGTTTTGGTGGGGTTTAGGGTTTAGGGTTTGGGGTTTAGGGTTTAGGGTTTAGGGTTTAGGGCTTAGGGCCTAGGGCTTAGGGCTTAGGGTTTAGGCGGTGTTTTTGGAGGGCTTTGTTGGGGTTTTGTAGGGGCTTTAGAGTTGCGCAGCGTTCGCTCGCGGTTGTAAAAACAAGAATCTACAACAAAGTAGGTTTGGGATTCTTCAAAATTTCCTATCTCAGACATGAAGCTTAACCTTCTGAGTTTAGGGTTTAGGGTTAGGGTTTGGGGTTTGGGGTTTGGGGTTTAGGGTTTAGGGCTTACAGTAAACTCCATAAAGTTTGAACATAGTTTAAGGACGGTTTGTGCTGAGATTCCCTTTAGTCACCCTCTCTTGATACAAGGAGAACGATGTTCCAACTATTGGGAGTTTACTGTATATCTCCAACCCTAGGCCCTGTACATAAAGCCCTAAAGCTCTAAACCCTCAACCCGAACCCCTAAACCCCAAACCCTTATCCCTAAACCCCTAAACCCTAAACCCTAAATGTCCAACCCTAGGCCCCCTAAAGCCCATAATCACGGAGGCGGCGCCTACGGCGGCGCCGGCGGCCTCGCTTGCTTCCCATGGCCCGGGGCTCCAGATAAATGGGGGGAAGGAGGGTTTAGGGTTTAGGGTTTAGGGTGCAGGGTGTAGGGTGTAGGGTTTAGGGTTTCGGGTTGAGGGTTTGTGGCCAAAGTTTAGGGTTTAGGGTGTAGGGTTCCGGAAGACTCCTGGAGTTCTAAGGGGAAGAGACTGAGGGGTTGAGGGTACAGTGTCTTGTGCTAAGATTTTCAGACAGAGGTACCCACAAGAAAGCTAAGAGCACTTGAGGGCTAGGTGGTCTAGAGCTCTTCTCCGCTTGGCTCTGTCTCGCTCCTAGCGCCCCGCCAGCCCCGAGGCCCTAAGCCCTAAAGCCCCCATGAACCCTACAAAGCCGTATAACAGCCCCATAAAAAGCCCCATGACCCTAAACCCTGAAGGCTAAAACCCTCACTCTCCCCACCCTAAACCTTCAACCTTAAACCTTAAACCTTAAACCCCAAACCCTAAACCCTAAACCCTAAACCCTAAACACTAAACCCTAAACCCTAAACCCTAAACCCTAAACCCTAAACCCTAAACCCTAAACCCTAACCCGTAAACCGTAAACCCTAAACCCTAAACCCTAAACCCTAAACCCTAAACCCTAAACCCTAAACCCTAAACCCTAAACCCTAAACCCCCTAAACCCTAAACCCTAAACCCTAAACCCTAAACCCTAAACCCTAAACCCTAAAAACCCTAAACCCTAAACCCTAAACCCTAAACCCTAAACCCTAAACCCTAAACCCTAAACCCTAAACCCTAAACCCAACCCTAAACCCTAGGCCCTAAACCCCTGGACCAAACAAGACGAAAGCGTCTTTACCTTTGAGGCCCTAGGCTGCGGCCAGAAGCCGAAAGGGTTGAAGGAAGGGACTACAGGATGGACGGGCTTAGGGTTTAGGGTTTAGGGTTTAGGGTTTAGGGTTTAGGGTTTAGGGTTTTAGGGTTTAGGGTTTAGGGTTTAGGGTTTAGGGTTTAGGGTTTAGGATTCAGGGTTGAGAGTTAAGAAGAAGGGCACGCATAAGCCTTAGTCGATTGTGCCCAAGGGGCTCACTATGGACGGCGTTTGGTCTAGGTTTCTGGGGACTACGTGTAGATAGTGATCACAAGTGCCTTGATATCCATTGCTTGAGTCAGGGGAGCCAAACCCTAAACCCTACAGCCCTAAACCCTAGTGTTTAGGGTTTAGGGTTTAGGGTTTAGGGTTTAGGGAACCGTAACCCAGAATCCCCAGATCCCTTGGACTTCCTCGCGCTACCTCACCATGTCAGCTGAGGGCCGACATGACAGTTTCGCTAGCCACATTCCTGCTTGGGATGGGCAAGCGGGATTGTTGGAGGAAAATTCAGAAAGAGCGCAACGCTCTGGCTCGCCGGACTTGGGACCTTGACAAGAAGCTTTCACATATTCAAGAGCCCGAAACCCTACACCCCTAAACCCCTATGATCAAGACCCCAATCCCTAACCCCTTAAACCCTAAACCCTAAACCCTAAACCCCTAAACCCCTAAACCCCTAAACCCCTAAACCCCTAAACCCCTAAACCCCTAAACCCCTAAACCCCTAAACCCCTAAACCCCTAAACCCCTAAACCCCTAAACCCTAAACCCCTGAACCCTAAACCATTTAAGACCCAGGCTGCCCTGTAGCGCCCTTGTTCCCTGTTCTCAGGGATTGGGGTTTAGGGTTTAGGGTTTAGGGTTTAGGGTTTAGGGTTTAGGGTTTAGGGTTTAGGGTTTAGGGTTTAGGGTTTAGGGTTTAGGGTTTAGGGTTTAAGGTTTAGTTTAGGGTTTAGGGTTTAGGGTTTCGGGTTTCGGGGTTTAGGGTTTAGGGGATCAGAGCTTGGGATCCCTTACCGGGTTTAGGGTTTAGGGTTTAGGGTTTAGGGTTTAGGGTTTAGGGTTTAGGGTTTAGGGTTTAGGGTTTAGGGTTTAGTGTCTTAATGGAGCAATGTGTTTGGGGGTTTGTAGGGTTGGGGTTTGAAAGGTTTAGGGTTAGCGTTTAGGGTTTAGGGTTTAGGGTTTAGGGTTAGTGTTTATAGGGCGTTTTAGGGTTTACAGGGTTTATAGGGCTTATAGGGTGTAGGGTATGGGGTTTAGGGCTTTAGGCGTTCCCTTAACCCTATCTCCTAAACAAGTGAGGGCTTTGTGGCGGTTCTTGGAGTCGCCGTGCGAGCTTCCTGGTTTTAGTTTTGCGGGTTTTGGAGGTTTAGGGTGCGGAAACCCAAACCCGGTTTAGGGTTTAGGGTTTGGGTTTAGGGTTTAGGGTTTAGGGTTTAGGGTTCGGGGGTTTAGGGGTTTAGGGGTTTAGGGTTTCCCTTATGAAGGACCTGAAGGGGTTCTTCAGGGCTTACTTAGGGGCTACTTCGGTATGTCGGGACCCTCGAAAGTATACATAGGGGTTCTACAGGGGAATAAGATTAAGGGTCCCTTCTGGGTCCGTCCTTGTGTCCCGTTAGTTTATCAAGGTTTCCTAATACTCCCCAGTACTTCCTAAGGCTCCCCAGGCTTCCCTGAGGTTCCCTAGCAAACCCTAAACCCTAAACCCTGAACCCTAAACCCTAAATCCTAAACCCTAAACCCTAAACCCTAAACCCTAAACCCTAAACCCTAAACCCTAAACCCTAAACCCTAAACCCTAAACCCAACAAATGCTCTAAAATCCCACGCCCGAGGTCATCAAAGATGCCATGGTCACTTTCGTGGTGTTCGTGCTCACTGTTGGGGGCCCCTGGAGGTTTTGTTTTTTTGCGGGGGTTATGTAGGGTTTAGGATTTAGGGTTTAAGGGGGAGGGGGGGTGGGGTGGCTTTTGTGGTGCAAGATGTTTTGACAGTTTGTAAGCAAGGTTTGAGGTTGAGGGTTTCCAGTGTTTGCAGTAGTAGAAGCTCTATGAGGCTTGTAAGGTTTGGTGCTTTCATTCCTCAACCCTCAACTTTGGCCCTAAACCCTGTTTTGAATTAAGAAATAAGGTTTGGAGTTTAGGGGTTAGGGTTTAGGGCTTAGCCTAAACCCTACTTTAGCCTCAAAGCGGGATGTTCCCCCTTATACTATCAGTCCTTCATAGGGGTTATAGCACCCCTATAATCCCTAGCATGAATTGTTAGTTAGAAGGGGGAACATCCCTTCCCGAAACCCTCAATTTATCTTGGGAGCGCATCTTCCGTTGATCATCCACCTCACGGCTGTTCTGGGCACTTCTACTGGGTTTTGGAGTACTATACTTCAATACTTTTTTTGTCTCTGGGTTCCTATTATAGCTACTTATACCTAAACAGTGTATACTTTTTTCCAGGGTCTACTCCAAAGCTAAGTCTAAGTACATAGGGCTTTAGGGGCTTAGCTATCGTTGCCCTATTTTTTCTGCTACTTGCAAGTACCCATGAACCTCTAAAGTGGGTTTTCCCTTTGATCCTTCTATCGACACACCGGCGCAGGGACCCTGATTATTGAGGGCTGGCTTCCGAAAGCAAGAGCATTTTTGGTGGGTTGTGTTGGGGGGGGGATCCCGAAACCCAAAACCCTAAACCCTAAACCCTAAGCCCTAAACCCTAAACCCTAATTTTTTGGGATTACATGAACAGTCCTAGCCTGCTTTGAGGAACATTCCTCAGCAAGAGACATCGGAAGCTCCGAATCTACCGCCGTTTTGAAGCCAACGCCTATTTCGTGGGCTCATCTCCCGTCCCACGGCCCAGGTGGCCGATAGAGCCGAAGCACCAAACCCTAAACCCTAAACCCGAAACCCTAAACCCTAAACCCTAAACCCTAAACCCTAAACCCTAAACCCTAAACCCTAAACCCTAAAACGCACACCCTAAAACCCTAAATCCTTGTTAAGTTTGGGCTCCAGGCCTCTTCGAACTTCGGGTGTAGGTTTGCGGCCCCCAAACCCCAAACCCCAAGCTCCAAGTCCCAAACCCCAAACCCCAAACCCCAAACCCTAAACCCTAAACCCTAAACCCTAAACCCTAAACCCTAAACCCTAAACCCTAAACCCTAAACCCTAAACCCTAAACCCTAAACCCTAAACCCTAAACCCTAAACCCTAAACCCTAAACCCTAAACCCTAAACCCTAAACCTAACTAAACCCTAAACCCTAAACCCTAAACCCTAAACCCTAAACCCTAAACCCTAAACCCTAAACCCTAAACCCAAACCCTAAACGCAACGACTCAGGCGCAGCCCTGTCTTTGGTTGTGGACCTTCCTCTTTGCCCCAGTCTTGAGGCAACTGGCCCGAAATGGACAGAGAGGTTTCAGGGTTCATAAAGGTTTCAGGGTTTAGGGTTTAGGGTATAGAGTTTAGCAATTTAGGGTTAAGGGGTTTTATGATTCTTGATGGTGTTTTTGCGGATATTTCTTTTGGTTTGATGAGCGCAGGCATTTCTTCCAAAGCAGTTCTGCTGCGTGTATTGGTTGATGAAATTTCCGGGATGCTAGCAGTGGGAATCCTACTTCAACATGGGTTTTCGGGGTGAGGTGTTTTGTTCTGGGGTGAGGGTGTCCGTGGTTGCACAGGGTTTCAGTGTCTCATATAAATACACGTGTATGGACTTCGCTTGATGTCAACTCGTCATGATTGTTTGGCTTAGGGTCGAGGGCGTGTGCCCTAAGCCCTAAACCCCTAAAACCCGAACCCTGAACACTCAACTGTGTGCTTTTTGCATGTGCCCCCAGTGAAGTGCCCAGGGCTTTCTGGGCCACGCCTTGCAGTTTGCGAACCCTAGGGCCAGGTGTGGGGTTTGGGGTTCAGGGTTTAGGGTCTAGGGTTTAGGGTCTAGGGTGCTGTTGATGGCTTGCTAGAGTGCACCCTAATATATCCCTCTGAAGGCAAAACCCAGCACCCGCCCAGGACTCCAAGGTTAGGTTTTGTAAGATTGGTCCAATGGGCGTCCGACATGGGAGTTTCTGAAAATGCGGGGTGCTTCTTGGGGAGTGTTATGAAGGGGTGGAGTTTCCGACATGTGGGGTACTTTTTCGGGAGTCTTTCCGGGTGTCAGGAGGGGGTGGGGTGGGGGCCCGTGTTTGCAAGTACCCATATGTTGGGGAGTGGCATATGAAGTACAGTACTTTCTTGACCTTGTGCCTCCGTTAGCAGATGTGCCGTTCGTCAAGGCAGTCCAATCTTTCATGCCTTTAAACTTCTCATCATCACAAGAGCATGTCCGCAGCTCATGCACCAGCATCTTGGAGACACACACTCACAGCACGTACCCAGCACGCACGTAAGCACGCACGCACGCACGGACAGGCTGCCGCCAGTTTCCTGTTTCCAGCATGCTCCCCCACTTCGAGACCCTTCTGTCCATGATCATCCCTAAACCCCAAACTCTAAACCCTAAACCCTAAACCCTAAACCCTAAACCCTAAACCCTAAACCCTAAACCCTAAACCCTAAACCCTAAACCCTAAACCCTAAACCCTAAGAAGCTGGAAAGCAGCCCCAGGCTTCTGAGCTTTCTTCCTGGCGCCAGCTGGGTGGGCCGCCCCAGTGGCTTTGGGGTTGGTTCCTTGCTACTCACAGCAACACCCTGGGGTGAACCCTAAACCCTAAACCCTAAACCCTAAACCCTAAACCCTAAACCCTAAACCCTTTCTTACCCAGAGCAATTTGTCAAAGCTTTGCGCAAGGGGTCCGAAGAATCATGAAAGGCGGCTCCAGACACTCTACTGGCGCTCAATCCTTTAGCCCGATAATGCCACCTGAAAAGAAACGCCGGTTGCCTTTAAGTATAGGGGTTTAAAGTTTAGAGTTTAGGGTATATAAGAAGGGTTTAGAGTTTAAAGTTTAGGGTCTTTAAGGTTATATAAGGGTTTAGAGTTTAAAGTTTAGCGTTTAGTGTATATAATAAGGGTTTAGAGTCTAAAGTTAGGGAATATAGGGTTACGTTGGCAGCTCGATCTTGCTTCGTGAAGATCGACTGTGCTCCACTTCGTCGGCGGAATGGGATGAGTAAGACGAGAAGCGCATGAGCGAAAGCGCCGAAATCCCGATAAGCAAAATCTGGGTTCCTTTAGGGTTGAACATCTGGCGCCCCTAAACTGTTTTAAGCCCTTACTAAGCCCTCTTCTCTTGGGAATGCATGAACACTAGAAGGTCCGTCTACTTTTTGATCAGGATTGGGTTAGTATGGGGTATACTATCCCCATTTTTCGTGATCTATTTCCGAAGGTCTGGCGCGACTCTGCCAGGCGTAGGGCGCCCACCTCTACCAACCCACCAGCTTAGCGACTAAGATTGCTTGAGGGCTTCGAACTTAAACAAATGATGCAACACTTTCGGCTCTCCAGCGCCAATCTCTCTGCACTTGGCTCTGCGCTCGTGGGTTTCTCATCCGAGTATATCCCAGACCCTAAGCCATAAAACCTAAGCCTAAACCCTAAACCCTAAACCCTAAATCCTTCGAACGGTATGTCGCAACTCAACAGTCCCAGCGATATGGCGGGCTGTTCGATTTTTCAGATTTCTCTTTCTGGAAGTCTTCGTGCACTACCCGCCTCTGAACTGTGAAGGGTATCATGTACAAGGCTTATTGGCTCAAAACCCAACTTTTTCAACTTTTGGGCTTCTTAAAAGGTAGTTTGCTCTGAAAGTTTCAACTTTTATTTCCTTGGGTTTTGGGCCAGCAAGAAGGACAAGAACATCGAATCGGAGGACCTACAAGGCTAAGAAGTTTCCAGTGTGGCTCTGTTGCTGTTATTCTTTCTTATCTAATTAGCCATCGAATGCCGTGATACCCATATCCCTCAACCTAGACCCCACACCCTAAACCCTCGACCCGAAGTTCTAATCCCGAGACCCATGCAGCACCCCCAACCCCCAAACCCCAAACCCCAAACCCCAAACCCCAAACCCCAAACCCCAAACCCCAAACCCCCAACCCCAAACCCCAAACCCCAAACCCCAACCCCTTTCCCTAAACCCCAACCCCTTACCCTAAACCCCAAACCCCAAACCCTAAACCCTAAACCCTAAACCCTTACCCTAAACCCCAACCCCAAACCCTAAACCCTAAACCGTAAACCCCAAACCCCAAACCCCAAACCCCAAACCCCAAACCCCGAACCCCAAACCCCAAACCCCAAACCCCAAACCCCAAACCCAAACCCCAAACCCCAAACCCCAAACCCCAAACCCTACTCCCTGAACCCTAAACCCCAAACACTAAACCCTAAACCTTAAACCCTAAACCCTAACCCTAAATCCTAAACCTAAACCCTAATCCTAGACCCTAAACCCTAAACCCTAACCCTAGACCCTAAACCCTGACCCCTAAACCCTAAACCCTAAACCCTGCCCCCCCCCCCCCCCCCCCCCCCCCCCTCCCCGATACGGATGCCCCGGCAGATGCAGCCGCAGCCTCTTCACTGGGAGGAGTTCACGGCGACCGCGCGGGCGCCAAGGAGGTTTAGGGTTTAGGGTAGGGCTTGGGGCTTAGGGCTTTGGGTTTAGGGCCGGTTAGGGTTTAGGGCTTTGGGTTTAGGGTCTTTGGGCTTTGGGTTTAGGGTTAGGATCAGGAATATGAGGGGCCTAAGCCCTAAACGCGAAACTCTAAACCCTGAACCCTGAACCCTGAACCCCAAACCCTAAACACGTAATTGGGGTGTGTGGGGTTTGTGATGACTTTTTCGTGTTGGGAGTCCATGGCAGGTGGACTGTTTGGGCTGGGGGATGGGCCCAGGTATGGGTTTAGGCTTTAGGATTTAGGGTGTAGGATTGAGAGTTTTGGGGTTGACCCCTCAACCTTAAACCCGGGTAAAGTGTTTGGGAACTCCTAACCCCCCAAACCCAAACCCCAAGACCCCAGCCCAAAACCCCAAAACCCTCGACCCCATGCAAGCCCTCAAACCCTAAACCCTAAACCCTCAACCCTAAACCCTAAACCCCAAACCCTAAACCCTAAACCCCAAGGCCGCTCTAGTTTGGCTGGTGGCACGTGCCCTCTATGTGGCCTGGTACCTGAGGCCTGGTCCCCAGGGTTTTAGGGTTTAGGGTTTGGGGTTTAGGGTTTAGGGTTTGGGGTTTAGGGTTTAGGGTTTAGGGTTAGGGTTTAGGGTTAGTTAGAACAGGGTTTTGGGGCTTGTTATAGACTGATCATAAAGGGACGAGGAGGGAATTCTACTAGTAATTATTTCCGACCCCTATATTAAGCAAAGACGCATACACGAAAAGGCATGCAGCCCACAACTCTCTACCTCACATGACATTTTCTAGTTGCTCATTATTTCGGGGGCCAGAATTATTGTTTGTTTTGTTCGGAGCAGAATACTTCTCCGGCATGATGATACGTTACAGGATTTACGCTTCGCAAGCCAAAGCTTTCGTTGATGGCCTTTATGGTTTACCTAGGGACGTGGTTTGACGGTTTTTGTTCCGGTCCTCAAGAATGACATGTGATAATGACGGATCATGACACACAATTGTTGTTGATTCCTAGTGTGTCAGCGATTCCTGGTTGAGAACGCAGCTCTAAGACTACTAGTTCTTATCCAAGTGAAATCCAGTAAACCAATGAACATTTCCCTTTCTATCACTTTCTCTCCGCTTGGGGGTGGCCGCTGTGCATGTTGATCATGATTGGGGCTCGTTAATGATAGTCCAGAAGCTGACTCATTGCAGGTTATTGGATGTTCGCATGACCTGTCAATGGTCATCCATTGGTTAATAGGGATTCATCGTCACCATGATAAGGATCCCTAGTATAGATGGGATGACCATCAACCATGAGGACCTATCAATGGTAATGCAGTTTTCGTTTCCAAGGGGTATTTGAAGCGCAAGCAAGCCTTTTGAGGACCAACTGTGTGGTCCCTTATAAGGGTCACCTATGGGTAGCAATTGATTTTTGTGGGTAGGTTCTTTCACACTAGAAAAAACAGTGGTTGATTCTTACACGCACCGGACTAAAGTTTCGACCTGCCGACACATGAACATGTTGCGGAGTCGCGGAGTCGCGCACATGTGGGTTTATCATAGCCTGCACAGCGGAGAAATTCATCCACCCGAACAAAAATATATTAGTATTTTGAAAGGTGGAGTCCTGCTGTGCTAGGAGACTAAGGGGATGGGGGCTTGGCCTTGCCATGCTTACCTGTGTGCGCTGATGTCTTGCTCGTGGGTCGAACTTTTAAGTCCTACCTGAATAAGACACGGTTTAGGGTTTAGGGTTTAGGGTTTAGGGTTTAGGCTGAAAAGCTTGCTGGGCTTGCAGAAACCGTGAATGGTTGTTGAGAACTAGAATTGCTGGAACCCATGTTGCGAACGGCATATATGCACCCTTATTGCTTTCTTTTGCTCACTTCTAGGTTCTGCACTGGTTTCGAGTGGTTTGTCCTTGATGACCGCTTGAGCATGCTGGGTGTGACAGCCTTGCCATTGGAACTCGAACCCACCCGAAACAAAGCTGAGTGGTCATCTGCTTAATGATTTGTGGTCTCCAGGGCATCTAGTTAATTCTTTCTGTCGGTGTAAACCCTAAACCCTAAACCCTAAACCCTAAACCCTAAACCCTAAACCCTCAACCCTCAACCCTAAACCCTAAACCCTAAACCTCCTAAATGCTTCGGTTGACCGTCGCTTGGCCAAGCGGACGTGCTGAGCGCGTTTCAACTCATCAAGGCTCCACGGTGGGCAACTTGAAGATTTTGGCCCAGCAAGCTTTGCAGCCTAAACCCTAAACCCTAAGCCCTCAACCCTCAACCCTAAACCCTAAACCCTAAACCCTAAACCCTAACGGCTTGTCACTTCGGAGAGGCGTGTGCTGGATGACCCACAGGAGTCTTTGCAGCATGCAGGACTGCAAACTGGAGATCAGGTCACAGCTCTAGTTCCGCAAGCCAACCTGATTGGAACAAGAAGACGTTCGTCGGCTGGCGGCGGAGCTTTTGCCTTGTGGTTTAGTGGATGTGACGGCGCCATCACATGGGGCCATCCAGACTTTGGCGGTGACAGCTGGTCAGTTCAAAGTCAACTGAAGGGCGTGCAGCAGCTTCAGGCCACACAGGGGGCATTTGCTGCCATTTTGGCAGATGGCTCTGCGGTTTCCTGGGGAAGTGAGGTTTATGGTGGTGACAGCTCGGCAGTTCAAAGTCAGCTAAAGGGCGTGCAGCAGCTTCAGGCCACTTTCCAGTGCATTTGCTGCCATTTTGGCAGATGGGTCTGTGGTTTCTTGGGGATACCCATTCGGAGGTGGTGACAGCTCGGCAGTTCAAAGTCAGCTGAAAGGCGTGCAGCAGCTTCAGGCCAGTACCAATGCATTTGCTGCCATTTTGGCAGATGGATCTGTGGTGTGTTGGGGAGTCTCTGGTGGTGATAGCTCAGCAGTTCAAAGTCAGCTGAAGGGCGTGCAGCAGGTCCAGGCCACCGAGGCTGCTTTTGCTGCCATCCTGGCAGATGGATCTGTGGTTGCTTGGGGATGTGCAGCTTCTGGTGGTGACATCTCTTCGGTTCAAAGTCAGCTGAGGGGCGTGCAGCAGCTTCAGGCCACTACCAGTGCATTCGCTGCCATTTGGGCAGATGGATCTGTGGTTGCTTGGGGGTGTCCCGAGTCTGGTGGTGACATCTCTTCAGTTCGAAGTCGGCTGAAGGGCGTGCAGCAGCTTCAGGCTACCATGAGAGCATTTGCTGCCATTTTGGCAGGTGGATCTGTGGCTTCTTGGGGCAATCCAGAAACTGGTGGTGACAGCTCGGCAGTTCAGAGCCAGCTAAAGGGCGCACAGCAGCTTCAGGCCACGATGTTTGCCTTTGCTGCGATCTTGGCGGATGGATCTGTGGTCTCCTGGGGATGTCCGCAAGAAGGTGGTGACAGCTCGGCGGTCCAAAGTGAGCTGAAGGGCGCGCAGCAGCTTCAGGCCACTGAGGCTGCCTTTGCGGCTTGCTAGCCCAGTGGTACCCCTTACCTCTTTTTTTTTTTTTTTGGGGGGGGGGGGGATTCTGGGTTCCCTTATGAAATAATAGCCAACCCCAAAGAAGGGTGCCCTTGTTATAATCTGGTTGCTGGGCTAGCAAGGCTGCCATTCTGGTCGATGGCTCTGTGGTTTCTTGGGGAGACCCGTGCATGGTGACAGCTCCGAGCTTTCCCTAGAATGGCAGCCTGCGGTTTAGGGTTTAGGGTTTAGGGTTTAGGGTTTAGGGTTTAGGGTTTATGGTTTAGGGTCCTTGCCAGAAGAAGGCAAGGCAGAGCTCATGAGGAAATGGGAGGAGGGAATGGCGAGCCACAAGCCAACAGAAATGGAGAAAGTGTACAGCAAACTTCATTCAGAGATTTGTATTTCTATATCTAGTGAGCAAGTTACATACATGCAACATCTCTTGTTATCATAACATCTCTTATTGCTCTCTTTGGTTCGATGCCCTCCCGATGGCCTTACCTCCATCGTGTCTTCGTTCCAAAGAGCACTCAGGATTTTCTACATCTCCTCCTTCGTCTTTTTTCAGGTTGCTGTTAAGGAAGTCTAAAACATAGGGTTTAGGCTTTAGGGTTTAGGGTTTAGGGCTTAGGGTTTAGGATCTCGGTTGCAGGGCTGGAGCAACATTAATTAAGGTGCCATCGCCACAGAGATGAAGCCCGAAACCCTAAACGCTAGACCCTAAACCCGAAATTCTTAAAGAGCTTCCCCTTGTTAAAGATTGTTCCCCCTTGTTATTGCAACCTCAACCCCTAAACCCTAAACGCTAGACCCTAAACCCGAAAGATTATCCCTTGTTATTTCAACCTCAACCCTCAACCCTAAACCCTAAACCCTAAACCCTAAACCCTCAACCCCTAAACCCTAAACCCTAAAACATCCTCAGCTCTCCTTGCTGGGGTTTGGGGTCGGCTCGGGATTTTCGTGCTCAGGTTAGGGTTTAGGGTTTAGGGTTTAGGGTTTAGGGTTTAGGGTTTAGGGTTTAGGGTTTAGGGTTTAGGATTTAGGGTTTAGGGTTTAGGGTTTCGGGTTTCGGGTTTAGGGCTCAGGGGCCTTTGGCCCTTTGGGGTAAGATCTGCACAGGGTTCAGAACCAATAGGTTTAAGAGCTGAACTTCCAAGTTTCAGGGTCACACTTCCGAAGGGCTTTAGGGGAGTTTAGGGTTTAGGGTGTCGGGTTTAGGGTTTAGGCTTTCGGGTGACGGAAACTCCCTACGGCCGCCTAATCTCCGGGCTTCCTAACCCCTGTACCCTGGCGCAGGCAACAGCGTGCCGAAACACAGGAACGCCTTGAGGTGGCTGTGAGCGTTGTGAGCGATTCTTGGGGTTTGCTAGGCTCTTCGAACTTAGGTTTCGGGGGTGTAGGTCCGGTACATCGTGAGGTTAATTGGAGGAAAGGCCCTTGTTTGTATTGAAGCGGGTCTTAGGGTAAACTTCGCACTTATTGAAACCCCCTAGACTTAGATTCAGACCATAACCTCAACGCCCCAACCCCTACAAACCCTAAACCCCTCGACCCTAAACCCTAAGCTCTACACAAAACCCTAAACCCTCAACCCTCCAAGCCCCGAAGCCCCAAACCTTCTGTGGCCTTTAGCTGCAGCCTCTGGAGTGGAATCTACTGCTTCTTTGACGGCTTGTTTACTTTGAAGATGCTGCCCTAGAATAAAACCAAGGGGTTTAGGGTTTAGGGTTTAGGCGAGCGTTTTTACGTGAAACGGTTAACGGGTGGTCTTTGGGGGGGTGGGCGGGCCACCAACCCGACCACCAACCAACCCACCAACCACCCAAACAACAGACATACAATTTGCCCAGGGTTGTAAACGATTAGTATTTGTTCCGACCCCTATAGTACCTGGTGGACAGGACCCCAACCTCCAATCAGGGTTTAGGGTTTAGGGTTTAGGGTTTAGGGTTTAGGGTTTAGGGTTTAGGGTTTAGGGTTTAGGGTTGACGTCACGAAGCCCTATAACCCTACTGGGCCCTCCAGGCACTTTTGGAGGCCGTGACAGACACGTCGGGGCCCCAGGGGCAGGGTTTAGGGTTTAGGGTTTAGGGTTTAGGGTCTAGGGTCTAGGGTTTAGGGTTTAGGGTTTAGGGTTTAGGGTTTAGGGTTTAGGGTTCAGGGTTCAGGGTTTAGGGTTTAGGGTTGAGGGTTCAGGGTTCAGGGTTTAGAGTTTAGGTTTTGGATTCAGGCGCATGTAAGGGTTTAACTAAGGGGCTTATTCGTAAGGGCTTCGTAAGGTCTCGACGTGCTCACCGCCTTTCTCGGAATGGGGTTTAGGGTTTAGGGTTTAGGGTTTAGGGTTCAGGGTTTAGGGTTTAGGGTTCAGGGTGTAGGGCGTCAACGACGAGATTCTTAGTCATGAACCAACACCGCCTGAGCGTTTACCAAATCAGCTGAGATGTTTGCTTCTGCTTACTTCCAAGAACCAGCGTAGCCCATCCCCCATTGCCTCTGTTATGAACACTTCTACGGTCGGGGGTTTATGCCGGCTGTGGGTTTTGGGCTTTTGGGCTTAAGCGTTTCCTTTGCAGCCTCTCTGAACCCTAAACCCTAAACCCTAAACCCTAAACCCTAAACCCTAAACCCTAAACCCTAAACCCTAAACCCTAAACCCTAAACCCTAAACCCTAAACCCTAAACCCTCAACCCTAAACCCTACACCCGCCCTGCAAGAGGCTGCCTGCTGTCGGAGGAGGCTAGCCCTAAACCCAAATAGCCCTAAACCTAAATAGCCCTCAACCCTATGCCTAAACCCTGGCCCTAAACCTAAATAGCCCTAAACCCTAGCCCAAAACCCTAGCCCTAAACCCTAAACCCTAAACCCTAAACCCTAAACCCTAAACCCTAAACCCCACAAGCAACTGAGGTGTCCGGATGGGGTCCTGGAGCCCAATTTCGCGGAAGGCTATCGGTAGGAGAAGAGGGTTTCGGCTTTCGGGTTCAGGGTTTGGGGTTTAGGGTTTAGGGTTCAGGGTTTAGGGTTTAGGGTCTAGTTGGGATTAAGGTTTGAGGGGTTGGAGAGGTCTGGGAGGCTCGAACACCCCAAGCCCCAAACCCGGCCCCTTGGAGAATTTGGCGGGAGGAGGGAGGGGGGGGGGGGGAAATGTTCCGATGTGCTGTTGCCAACCCCCAAACCCTAAACCCCAAACCCTAGACCCCAAACCCTAAACCCTAAACCCTAAACCCCAGACCCTAGACCCTAGACCCTAAACCCTAAACCCTAAACCCTGAAACTCCAGGCCCGCTACAGCCGAAGGCGGGGTCACCCAGACAGTCGACTGTGCAGGACTGGGTTTAGGGTTTAGGGTTTAGGGTTTAGGATTTAGGGTTTAGGGTTTAGGGTTTAGGGGTTTAGGGGTTTAGGGTGCAGGGGCTGAGGGTTCGGGGGGTTCAGGGTTCAGGCTTAGAGTTTATGGTTCAGGGGTTTTAGGGTTCAGGGTTTCGGGTTGAGGGTTTTAAGGTTTAGGCTTCGGGGTTTAGGGTCCAAGCAAGAATATTTTGCACTTTGTGAGGGATCTTACGCAAATAGTAGTTCATCCTTCTTGTGCTTTCAACTCCTCGTAGGACGCGGCTCGACGCCGTGCATGTTGTCGTGGCTATAAACCACTTTCATCTCAGTTACAAAGCTGGGTTTTGAGATGTGCCAAACCCCAAAACCCTAAATCCCAAACCCCAAGCTTTAAGGTCCAAAGCCCCCCAATCCCTTGAACCCTAAACCCTTACAAGGGCAATATGGGGATTGTAATCTTGATTCTTTTGGGGGGTTCTTAAGCAACTAGCAGTAAAGCAGCCCGACTTAATCCCCCTCCTTGGACATTGCTACCACACCCACGCCCCAAGCCCTAAACACTTTGTACGAGCCAGCGCATCCTAAACCCCAGACCCTAAACATCCTTAAACCCTGAACCCTAAGCCCTAAGCTCTAAACCCTAAACCCTAAACCCTAGATGTAGGCCATGTAGGGCTTAGGGTTTGAGGGCATGCTGGGGCACTGTTGCAACCCACACTTTCTTACTGTAACGTAGACCCTGAAAGCGGGACTGTTTCGCACCAACACCTACAATGAAACCTTGGGTTTAGGGTTTAGGGCTTAGGGTGCGCCGGATGTCTCCTTTCACAATTTGGTCGCACCGTCTCAGCTTCTCGAAAGTGCGGCAGATCTTGTTGCCGGACTATGCCAAGAAGATGCAAGCGCCCGCCTTCCGATGAAACAAGGTGGCATAGACAACATCAAACATCACCGTTTTTTTGCCGGCTCTCCTTGGCCAGCCATCCAGAATGAGGCAGCCACTGCACCGGTCTTGGATGCAGCCATTCTGCAACTTAGGGCTTAGGGTTTATGGTTTAGGGTTAGGGTTTAGGGTTTAGGGTTCCAATCAGTATGTATCCGATCTGAAAGTCCTCAACCCTGTGAAGCCTCAACCCGATCCACCAAAGCCTAAACCTGAAAGCCCCAAAGCCTACGGCTTTAGGGTTCAGGGTTCAGGACTTGGGGTCCTAAACCCTAAGCCTTAGCTCCAAAACCATAAACACCAAACCCCAAACCCCAAACCTTAAACCCTAAACCACCAAGCCGTAAACTCTAAATCCTACACCGCAAACCCCAAACCCTAAGCCCTAAACCCCAAACCCTAAACCCTAAACCCTAAACCCCAAACCCTAAACCCTAAACCTGTGATACCAAGGTCACTCCTCCCACGGAAGAGCGGCTGCAGGCCTTACGAAAGGCCTTGTATGTAGGTTTAGTGTTTAGGGTTTAGGGTTTAGGGTTTAGGGTTTAGGCTTTAGGTCTGTAGGCTTTGGGGATTTGTTTGTGCATGTTTAGGGCTTCTAGGGTTTTTAGGGGTTTTTTCGGGTTTTTTTCGGGTTTTGGGGGTTTAGGGCGTTAATCAGAGAGGGAAATGAGGCCCTAAACCTTAAACCCTAAACCCGAAACCCTAAACCCGAAACCCCAAACCCTAAACCTTCATAAGGTTGGCAGAGGTTGGGTAATTGAGCGTTTGAACGGTTTATCTTTGCAGCAAAACCCCTTCCCTGACTCAGAAGAAGCCACACTCGGGGTTGACCTAGACCCAAAAAACCCGGTTTAGGGTTTAGGGTTTAGGGTTTAGGGTTTAGGGTTTAGGGTTTAGGGCTTAGGGTTCCAAAGCCCTTGGGAGCCAGATCTTCCGCAGTTGTTGCTCGAAGCCGAAGATACTGGGTCTTGGTAGCTCAGTGGTAACCTTTACGCTTTCTGTCTCTGGGTTCCCTTGCAAAGTAACTAGCCGAAAAAGCGTACCCTAAACCCTAAACCCTAAACCCTGAACCCTAAACCCTAAACCCTAAACCCTAAACCCTGAACCCTAAACCCTAAACCCGAAACCCTATGGTTTCTGGACCACCACGGGGTATATAGGCCCTCTCGGACTCGGGCTATCGGTTCCCAATTTTTTTGGGGTTCACGAGGATCCTGGTCCTTTTCAGGAACATGTCTCAGAGGGTGTGGGCCAGCCCAGTCTATAACATAAAGAAGCCCGCAGGTTTAAATTGTCAGCCAATAGAAAAACCCAAAACCCAAAACCCCAAACCCTAACCCTAAACCCTAAACCCTAAACCCTAAACCCTAAACCCTAAACCCTAAACCCTAAACCCTAAACCCTAAACCCTAAACCCTAAACCCTAAACCCTAAACCCTAAACCCTCCGTGGCCATGCGCTGGCCTTGCAGACTGCTAGGCTGCCTCGGTTTTAGGGGACTGGGAGCTGTGGGCTGAGGGCTTTAGGGTTTAGGGTTTAGGGTTTAGGGTTTAGGGTTTAGGGTTTAGGGTTTAGGGTTTAGGGCTTAGGGCTTGAGGGCTTTAGGGTTTAGGGTTTGGTTCAGGGCTTTAGGATTTTAATCAGGGTTCGTTTAGGGTTTCAAGTAGGGGTTAGGGTTTAGGGTCTGGGTTTTGGGTTTAGGGTGTAGGGTTTAGGGTTTAAGTTTAGGGTTGGGATGTTCCCCCTTAACGATACTAGCAGTCCTAAATAGGGGTTCCAGTCGGGGGTATTATAATCCCTATTAAGGACCTGCCCGAATAAAGGGGAGTATCCCAAACTTTGGGTTTGGTTTGTGGTTTAGGGCTTTGGGGTTTTCGGGTGTAGGCTTTAGGGCTTCGGGTGTTCGGGCTTAGTTTAGGGTTTAGAGCTTTAGGGTTTCAGGGCTTTAGGGCTTGAGGACTTAGGGTTTAGGGCTGCAGGGCTTCTGTCTGTTTAGGGTTTAGGGCTTGCGGCCTCTGGCCGGCTCGAGATGAGCAGTCTGTTCCCGGCATGAAGCTCGGCAGATTTTGGCCTGGCTGCCGAGCTGAAGAATGGCAAGCTTGCGCGTGCTGCGAATACAGTCTTCACGATGCAGTACAGGCCTGTGGAGTGCCACTTAGCAGGGAAAGCTGTGGTTGCCGTGACCGCCGCTTCTGATCCGTGGGCCACCGGTTGCGTCCTCTTCCAGGTCATGGTCGCGGTCATGGGGTCGCCGATCCGGCTCGGAGGAGCCTTGTTGTGCCGGAGTGCTTTCAAAGACATGAAAGTCGAATGACAACTCGTTTCAAGTTCGTCTGATGAAGCACAGGGATAGACAGCTGGACCGATTGCTCACAAACGAGCTGTTGGGTTGGGGACGTCGGGTCCAGGTCCTGACCTCAGCCCGCCACAAAGGAGGGTGTCGGGTTTAGGATTTAGGGTTTAGGGTCCCGGCTGGTCGTATGCCACCGAAGTTCTTATGTCTCGGAAGCCCCAAGAAGGGTAGCCCGATTTTGGGAAACCCCACCTTGGGGCTGCTGGTCAGACTAGGGTTTAGGGTTTAGGGTTTAGGGTTTAGGGTGTGGCTCGAGGTTTGAGATGTTTCTTGTGATTAAGATACTAAAAATATGTTACACGAGTAAACAAGTTATTTACTGTGTGACCGTACTATTTTTGTAACTTAAACAAGAACCCAGAAGGAGATAAAGGACAACACTTGCACTTGCCCTGCGCCCGTAGGTGCACCCTTAACGTTTTCTGCCCCCCCCTCCTCCGCAAAAAAATAGAATTTGAATCTCTAGATTGAACCGTTTAAGGTTTAGGGTTTAAAGCCCGCTTTAGCCCATGTCAGCTTCAGCCAGGGCCACATCCAAGAGGGTCTTGGAATTTAAGCCCGAAGTCAAGGTAGTTGCGAGGGCCCAAACCCTAAACCCTACAAACCCTCAAAACCCTCAAAACCCTCCAAACCCTCTAACCCTATATACCCTATCAGCCCTACACACCCCACAAACCCTGTAAACCCTACATCGCAAAACCCTAAGCCCTATAAACCCCATAAACCCTATAACACCGTCAAAAAAAACAAACCCTTTAAACCCTATCAAACCTTATAAACCCCAAACCCTATAAACCCTAAACCCTAAAAAAGCCTATTCCCCAATGCATCCACGTCTTGAAAGGCCTTTGCCTGCATCCTGGCGTGCTTGTGGGCGCCGGCGATGCAAACTTTACGGAGGCAGCTAGGGTTCAGGGTCTAGAGTTTTTGTTTGGCTTTGGTGTTTGGGGTTTAGGGCTTTGGGGTTTGGGGTTTGGGGTTTAGGGTTTAGGGTTCAGGGTTTAGGGTTTAGGGTGGATGTTTGGAGTTTAGGGTTGGGGGCCTGAGGGTTTGTATGGGTCAAAAGGCATCATCGGATAGGGGCCTCCTGACACCAGTAAGTGATTCTGGCCTCAGGGTGGGCAGGGAAGAGCATGACGAGAGCTTGCACTGAATCAGTCCCTAAACCCTATACGGGGGCAACCGAAAGGGGAAAAGAACTCAACCCTGACAGTCGCCAAGAGTTTCACCCTGGACCAACCAAAACCAACAACACAAACCCAAACCACAGGGCACTCTACTTTTTCTTTCAGGCACATGGCCCAATCTTGAGCCAAAATGTTTATCGGGTGTTTCACCCTTTCAACTTATACAATGCATCCTCCGCACTCCCCCTGTCCTGAGGTTCCTCAGGACACCTTTGGAGGTGCAGATTATTTTCCATTCTGGCCAAAAGCTGTTCTTTCACAGCCGCCAACCAAACGTTTAACGTCCTTTGGACGGGTCGTAGCCGCTGGCTTGCAAACCAAGGTTTTACGTCATCCAGGACGACTTTCCAGCTCATTGGCTGAATAGTTTTTTTAACCATTGAGGATCTTTTCACCTCACACGTAAAGATCTACGTTCCAGTGATTTGTTCCTCACCAAGGAACTCCGCGTCCACCATCCAGCTCTTTTTGACAACGCTTGCAAAGCGTCCTGGCCTTGGGCTGTGAATAACGCAGAACATCACAGTCACTGCTCACGTGCATACAGTTCCCACCCACCGTTGTATACAAAGTGGCACTCATGGGAACAACCACCACTTTTCTTCCCCACAGCCATTTGTACAGCCGTCGAAGGATATACCTGGCCAATTCCCAGAGCGTGATTGTTGCACAGCGATATCAGCATTGTTGACAACCGTTTCAATACTTTGTGCCAGAACCATAACCGTAGATGTGTTGGATACCCTGCACACTCCTTCTTCTGAGCAAAAGAATCCAGCCTTTGACGCTTCTTCTCCATCCTGAACAGATGCCATCCCTTGAAGAGATGCAGCCACCATCATGACCGCCACAGCAAGAGTAGCCTTCTTCAGGTCAGTTCCTCGAACCAACATGTGGAGACCCCAAAGCGCCTTTTGCTTTGCATAAACCTGTCCGCTCATCAGCTTTGTCAACAAGCCAGCAATCTCATGTACTCACCACGAAGATGTGCAATTACCATATATCCACGGTCCACCAGAGACCTAACACCAGCTGCTCTAATTCGTAGATGTCTGGTCCTCCAGCGGCCAGCAGGGTACTGAATAATCGAACACGTCGACACAGAATCTGTATACAACACCTTTTGCAGTGCTTCTTCATCTGTTCCAACCTAGGAGGCAATTATTGGAGTGCAAGACCGTAACAGTTCGGTCTGTTCTTTTGCACCTGTCACGATTTTTCCAAACGTCAACCCTAACGTTGGAGTTGCAGCAAGATACCGAAAGACCTCTTCGGCCTTTTTCACCACAAACCGTGGCCTTCGAGATGTCCACAAAGACAGTTGGCTTGTACAAAACGCCAAATCTGGTCGAGTTTTTGCCACCCAGAGGAACTCCCCTACGGCCCCTTGAGCCGCTCTTAGAGAAGGAATATCAACCTCCTCCTCTTCACTGGGGGTTTCTTTCACCATAGGCAGATTACTGCCTTTTCCAGTTTCATCAATCTGGTACCCGCGTCGGTTCAGCAAATCTCTCACGAAGTCCTCTTGGCTGAGAAAGAAGCTGCCGTTTCTATACCAAATCTGGACACCCAAAAATTTCAGGAATCCATCTCCACAGCCTGGACCACAGAACTCAGGTTCCGAAGTTTTCCACTCCTTCCTGATCTGCTCCAAGGCTTCCCGGAGCACTGTCATATTCCCGGCCATCAAGAAATCATCCACGTAAAGACCCATTGTCCCTACCAGCTCGCTTGCACCTTCCAGCTTCTCTTGTGCCATAATAAGGAACAGACTTGGGTCTGCATTGGACCTCTGAAAACTCATTGTTCGTCCATCCTTTGACACCCAAGACATGCCTTGAAGACGCTGATCTCGCCACTCCACCCATGCTGCAGGACTTTCGGCCAGACCGTACAAGGCCTTCCTCACAATCCACCGCTCCTCCTTGGTACAAAGACCCAACTTAACCGCCGCCCTTGGGGGCTGCGCCACCGCCAGACGCCCTTCTCTCTGCGCCCTATTCATCGGCGCCGTCAGAAAAGCTTTGGAAATGTCCAAACCAGCGATGATCCACTCAATATATGCCGCGTGCCTCACTTGACACCTAAATGTGGTTGAATCTAAACCAGGAGCGTGCAGCGAGTGACGACTAAGGGACCTAGGCCCTTCGTATTCTGTGGCCGCCGTTGACGAAATAAAATTGCCACATGCACAAATACGGGCACGTCGCCTTCCAGTCCCTTGCTTTCGGGTAAACACCACCAGACTGGGCACGTACTCAATCACAGGTGCATTAGGCTCTTCCGCCAGCTTGTCCAGCTTTTCCTGAGTTGTTGGTTCCACCACCTCCAACTCTTTTACCAAAGACGCCACCTCATCAGACAACGGTTCCCTCCACTTTTCAAGCTCTTGCGTCGCTTCTTGAGTAGGAATCGTTTTAGTCTGCAGGAACTCAACCTCCTCTGCTGCCTCAAGCGCTATATTTTCTTGCACCATCTGCTGAACTTGAGCTGCTCTGACCAAAAACCTCGACAGCTGTTCCTCAATTCTTTTTGCTTTAACCAGCCATTCTCTAGTCTCTGATCCTTTTTCTCCGTTCGACTCATTGGCCGATTCATGGAACTCATCCAAAACACAGCCCTCCTGTTCAGCAATTAGGCGTCGAATACTTAAATGCTCCTCCAGAGCCCATTGTTGCGCCTCAAAAACAGCATAGTCAACTTCCTCAGCAATGTCGTCCAGCGAGGTCTCTTTCAGCGTCATCTTCAACCACTTCCCTTTTTCACCTTCTTCAGCTTGTGGTTCCTGGAGAGGAAACTTACATTGGAGAAGGAAGCACCTGTCCTTGTAGCTCAATCGCTCCATAAAAACAGGCGTGTACCCAGTCAAGGATACCCTGTTCCCTTTCCAAGGCATAGGTCCATGCAATTTTCTCGGAAAGAACGACATGAAGTTCCAGTGGATGTTGACCAATTTTCCAGGCAACACTTTCTTCCCATAGGATTGCTCCACCACTTCAGCTCCTTCCTCTAAAACCTTCTCATCCTCAACCCACAGCTGACCATCCTTATAGTCACCAAAGCCACACACATAAATTGTAGCAATGCTTCTCGTTGTGACTATCTCTATGCAATGACACCGGAGCATTGCATGAAATCTGAAGAGCAAAAAAATTGGCTTCAGGATTGTGGTGCCTCACGAATGATGCCAGATATCGACACAGCCATGGCCTCCTATGGGTCTCTTTTGTAATACCACACACTCCACCATGAGTATAGTGGCCCAACACCAAAGCTCGCGTACTTGTGCACCAATTGTTGATACCACCTCTTCGATTCACCCTCTTTGGGTATACAATCCCTTCCAAAAGCTCTTCACAGTCCACGTAGTCATACATAGACCTTTCATACATCGATTTGGCTTTTTGTTCTTCTTTTTCCAACCGTGTTCCATCCTCGGCAGTCTCCCTTTTGCAGACCATATAAGAATCCTCATCAGGGGAACAACAAGTTGGCCAATATTCATCACCAGGAACATTGTCCTCAATATCTGCATTTTCTTCCAGCTCCCCCAGACCCTGCATGTCAGCCTCAAAAAATTTCTAAGGGCGGACTCTCCCCCCGCTTGCGAAGCGAGCGCAAGGAGCCCACATGAACACGCAGTGAAGAGGCCGGGCTTTTTGAGACCAACCGATGGCGAACTGGAGGATCGCGAGGTGGGGGTAACGGAGGTCCCTCTTCATCAGCGAATCGAAGCGCCGGTTTTTTCCCCTTGAGACGATGCTCCGGAGGAGAAGGCTCCTGCTCTTCTGCCACCCCTTCCAGCTCCAATTCAGGCGGTTCCTTGATATTTGAAAAGATTGTAGTGCAGGGAAATAACACCAGTTCATCCGGATCTTTTGCAGTCCCTTGAGCTTCCACCCAATAACCACCAGGCAGGTCATCACATGGACCCAAAAGAAGTGCAGGTTGCGTACGATCGACCCATTGCCGACCTTTCTTCGTTCCATCCGGACCCAGCAACTCCCACGGACGACGTTTTACTTGAATCTGAGCACCAAAGGGAAGCAATGCTTTAGGATTTAACCCCAACTCCCTTTCAGCTTTGTGCCACCGTAACATTGACCAATGGCGAGCAGCCAGTGCCCAGTACGCCGGCCCCAGTCGCGCTTCCTTTAAGAGCGACCTGACACCGCGTTTGAATAAACCCACACATGCTTCAGCACGCCCATTTTTTTGCGGAACGCCAGGATCACCAGTGGTCCTATATATCAGACGAGTTTCGCAAAAGGACCGGAATCGTGCATTGACGAACTCCCCCGCTCGATCTGAATGGATTCTTAACACCGGATACCCTAGTCTTTGCAGGCGCACCATCATTCTTTGAACAGCCGATAAAACAGTTGTCTGTTGTTTGTCCACAATCGGCTCCACCATGACGAAGTTGATCATACGAACAGGCTGGGTCAAGTGGTCCTTCAGTTCCTTCCAGGATTTTTCAGAAGCTTGTATTTTTAACACCTCTGCCTCCAGAACTGGTGCAGGTTCCACTGGTTCGGAGTCCTCCTCCTCGAAGTTTGCGGCTGCATCACCGAGCCATTCTCCGACACCAGCACCTCCATCTTCCACCTGATCTTCCACCTCGCCCGTATCTTCCTCCTTTTCTGGAGGACGACCCACATTGGGATCCAACATTGGAAATTGATAAACACCAATAACAGCGTGTCGCGGCTTCTGCTGGTGAGCATCTTTGGAACACTTATACGGACCCGCCAAGTCCAAGGACAAAGTGTACGCGTCCCCATGCTTGCGTCGCAAATGGCGACGCTCTTTTCCAGCGGCAGACACACAAATTTGACAATCCCTTCTGAAAGGAATGTGCCCCCTTAGGCAGTGATCACGGAAGGCTCGCTCATCGGCCGTTAACCTCCGTAGCATTCCTTCTTGTTCCTCCTTCTTTGACAGCATAGTTTCCCGTTCAGCGTCGCCTTCTTGCAACCATTGTGTCAACCTGTGACGTATTCTTTTCACCAACCCAAACGCCCATCGCGCCCATACAGAGGATTGGCCAATACGTTCTTCCAGGGTAGAAGCGAATGTTGCTGACCACGGAACAACCACACGAACTTGTTCCAACGATTCCCATAGTCCTGCGTCAGACACGAGGAAAGTCGTAGGCTTCACCAGAGCATGTCCCAACGCTCCTTGATCAAAATGTGCAGCGTACATTCCATAACGCTCACGAAAACATTTTACCTCCGGCCAACTCCAGAAGGTGGGACTTGAGATCCCTTTCTGAGAACCATCCACAAGATCCTCAGCACTCAAGACCGTTTTGTAATTCTGAGAAAAATCTTTCCCTATGAGCTCAGGATCCCCAGGACTTTCCATGCCAAAGAAGACAGAGCTCCCATTGATGACACCAGCGATTCCACACCATGAATGCACCGCCATGTCATATAGGAAAAGCATCTTCAGAAGTAATATACCATCTTTTTGGGCTAATTCTTGATGTGGCCAAGGAAGACTCTTTAAACCAAACCGTTCAGGCCCACAGCGCCGGTGTAATACAGGTGGACCACCGTCTTCACCTCTCAACCTTGACACTGTCCTGCATGGAGGTCCTCCAACCACAGCCACCACCTTTCCCTCAGCCGCCAGATGCAAAAGATACTTCCAGACGCTCGGATTGTGTAGGTCACCACCTTTTTTCAAATCCAACTCCAGCACCTCTACATCCCGACTGGGAAAATGCCATTTTTGTTTTCCCGAAAACCGGTGAACCACCACCCTTTTTGCTCGTGCCACCCGTCGCCTTTTATGACGGTTGAAAGGCAACGCAGCAATATCACCATGTGGCAACAGCTCCATCAGCATATGTTCTGGTACATCCCCATAATACCACCGAAGGAATCTCCAACAAGCCTGGGCGAACTCCTCTTCGTTCGCTGACGCTGTCCGCGCTGCGCTTTGCAACGACGCTTTTACGGCCACTTCATTGTCCGTATTCGGACACCCTTGAACCATACGTGCCACCCTTAACACTTGCTTTGGTGAGCACCAATCCATTTCATCAATGATCTGAAGGGCCACGTCTTTTTCCAAACAAGGACACCCATTCAGATCTCGAAAGCGAAGCTCTCCCAGAACAGGATGTGAGGCTGTGCACTTGCCACCACGCCACTGAACTCTGAGACCGACCAAAGCGCTCGCTTTGCCAATTGGCACAAGTGGATCGACTTCTTCAGGAGTTACCAGGGTTCCACCTTTGGTAATACACATCTCCCTAGATCCAACAGTTAAAGACACCAACACCTTTTGCTGGGGAAGCTCTTCACCAGGACGAAGTGATCGGAGAGGATGTGATGCCCCCGAGTCCAACATGCCCATTCCAGAACACTCATTGGTGTCTGAAACCCTGGCCACATGTAGAACGCATACTCCTCGGCCTTCTCCCTGCTTCGACAACAACGTGGTATCCGACGAACCGACTCCACAGTCCGCCCTTCCATTCCTCCATTGAGAATGGGACCAAGACGCACACTGCCTTTCAGCATGCAACACCATCTTTTCAGCTGTCTTGTACTCCATAACCAAACAGCCATTTTCAAACCATAAGAGCTGGTCCAGCGAAGATCTTACTCCCACCTGACACATTCCATTGATCACGGTGAGGTTCGCCCCAAACTCTAAAACCAACCAGAGGGGAATAATCAGGGGCCCATTGTCCTCCCTGATCAACGTCCCTTTCTCTGTCATCTTCATAGCCACACCACCAAGCGCGCTTTGCACATTAACAGTAGTGTCCGGCAAACATTCCTAAAGCGTCCGCGCAAGATGCGTAGCAGCTGTATCCACCAACGCCACTCTCCTTCCATGCTGAAAACTCCAGGACCACATAACATCCGAATACTGGGATCCCCACTTGATGCTGACTGCGCTGTTGACAGTTTCATAGATTTCAGCACCTCTAATACTTCAGCAATGACCTGATTGGGCGTTGATGGTGATGAGGGACTTGCAGAACCTTTTTCTGATCCGGCATTTCACCGCCTCATCTCCTCCATCAGCCACTTCTGCCTTTCTGGCATTTCCCCATTTCGCACCTTTGCCGCCTTTCCCTCCTTTGGGAGAATTCCCTTTGGGTTTATTTCTTTCCGAATTCGGATCTGCGTTGAGACCGGCTCCATCCTTGTATGGACGCTGCGGCTGTAAATGGCCAACGGCCCCACATTCAAAACATCTTCCGCGCTCCAGGGAGTCCTTGTCGTGGCGAAACTTGCAGCATGAACCAAACTTGCAGCCTGCATCAGTCTTTCCATATATCCAACAGAAAGGACGTTCACCATCATTGCTGTACCTTTTTCCTTTCCCCTTGCCTTTGTCACCCTCCTCTGTCTCGTCACCAGTTCCCTTTTGGGCTTTGTTTAACCTTGCTCTTTTCTTGGCGTCCGAGTCCTGCTTCACCTCCTGATCACCAGCACTATGCAACAGCAGTTCAAACTCTGCTTGTAACATCTCAGCTAGTTTTGTCGCAGTTTCAGAGGTCGGAGAGTAGTCCACCCCCAATTTCTCCCGAAAGGATGCCACTCTGAAATGAACCGTAGGGTGTTTTGCCAGCAATGTTGACGATAAAACATCCAATCCCTTGATAAGCAGGGTAGCATCTGGCTCAGATGCTTTGAGTTCCCTTAACCGGGATCGCCACTGCGCCCATTGTCGCGCCCCCTTGATTGCTTCGGAAACAGAGGTTGCTGATGATGGCTGCACCAAGAAGTTCAACATTGTACTGCGCTCGTGAGCTCCACCTGGCTGATAGACCGTTAGCAGCTTATAAAATATCATCGTAGATCCCAGCATCCGAGTGGAAACTATCTCAGTCTTCAACCTCTCTGGAATCGCCTGTAGCAGCAGGGACACCGCCCTTTGCTCCAACAAAACGTGCGCAGTCCGAACCACCTTGAGCCCTTCCAGCTCGGCCTTGATGCCCAACCTTTCCAGCGGGGAGACACTCAACCATTTGCCACACGCTTCATACGCCCTTGAATAGACGCATTGCCACCACACTCTACCTGTATCCGTCAGCGAGGACAACATTGGTTCGATCATTGCGATCCAATCTCCTAACGCCGTAGGGTTAGTTGGAGTGTATTCTGCCAAAGTAGGCAGACTCATCACATGCTTCCCTAGAGCCTCTGGACGTTCCAACCCATACATATCACCAGTTGGCGGTGTTGACCGAGGAACTACTGCTCCTTGGGGCAAACTCACACCACCGGTAGGCCTCGGCAGAGACCCGCATCCCGCACCAGACGTAGGCACTGTGAGTGGAACCTTTTCCAATTCCAATTTTCCAGCAACCATTTTCCACCGATACGGAACACCCTCCACCATTGTGTGTCCACCTGGACCTGCAGCATCCACATGTGACGACACCTCCCGAGCAGAAACAAAGCCGGGTGGATTCGTTTGATGAATCGCCGCACCATCACTTCCTGCTGGTAGGGGAACAACTGGAACCTGTGTTAGACCTGGCGCACCTCCCATATATCCATGGCCGGTAGAGATCGCTTGAGGATGATTCAGCGGCGGTAACCTTGAGGGTTTCTTCCCTTCAGGTAAATGCAACATTGGCACTTCTTTTTCCACCTCCACCTTGACATCCTCCGGCATCGGTTGAAGGTTGCAGATTCGCTGCTGGCACCGGAACCACTTCGTTTTCCGCCTGAGAAGTTTGTTGCACCACTGCAACCTCTCTACCATCCGTCAGCGCTTGCGCCACTTGTTGCCGTTCTTCACCCCTTTCACCACGATTTTCTTCGGCTTCATTGGCCACAGGTGAAAGTCCAGGTTCTGAGCGACGCCGCATCATATCCATTGCGTTGAACAAGGACAAAATTTCTACGAACCCACAGGGAGCCTAATTTGGGCTCATAACCTACGGGGGGCAACCGAAAGGGGAAAAGAACTCAACCCTGACAGTCGCCAAGAGTTTCACCCTGGACCAACCAAAACCAACAACACAAACCCAAACCACAGGGCACTCTACTTTTTCTTTCAGGCACATGGCCCAATCTTGAGCCAAAATGTTTATCGGGTGTTTCAACCTTTCAACTTATACAATGCATCCTCCGCACCCTAAACCCTAAACCTTAAACCCTAAACCCTAAACCCTAATGACGGTTCCAGCCCCTCCCCCCCCCCCACCCCTCACAGCTGCAGAGATGTGGACCGAGGTCGTAGAAACCCCGAAGCCCTAAACCTTTTGGAATTCCCGGCAACCGTAGAAACCCTAGACAAGCTCGGAAGGCCCCTAGAACCTGAAACCCAAACCCTGGAAACCCTAGAAAGCCTAAACCCAAACCGGAACCCTAAACCCTATCCCCTCGAGCCCTCAGCCCTAAGCCCTCAACCCCCAAAACCCAAAACCCTAAACCCTAAACCCCAAACCCCAAACCCCAAACCCCAAACCCCAAACCCCAAACCCCTACCTCAGAGGCTTCGAACCAGAGTCTGGCGGTGGCGACCGCGGCCGAAGTGGGAGGCACTACTGGAGTTCTTTGTTCGAGGAGCAAGAATTCAGTGACAAGGAGGGTTTAGGGTTTCGGGTTTAGGGCTTAGGGTTTAGGATTTAGGGTTTAGGGTTTAAAGTTTGGGGCTTAGGGCTCCATTTATCTACTATCTTGGGGGGCGTGCCTCATGTTTTGGGTTATGAGCTGCTATTTTGTAGGCTTTGCGAGTCACAGGATTAAATTCTCATAATAAGGATGCTTAAGGTTTTGGCTTCAGGGTTGACGGTTTCGGGTTTGAGGTACTATCTTGTCTACCATATAACCACTGAAGCCCTAAACCCTAAGCTCTAAGCCCTATACCCTCAACCCTATTCCGGAAACTCAAATAAAGTGCCCGACCAAGAGCCCAGGCTACAGGCCGTGGCTTCTAGGGTATTCTGGGTAAAAAGCTTTGCAGGGGGGCTTGAGGGCTCCCTGCGAAGTTTGGGGTTTAGGGCTTAGGGTTTGGGGTTCAGTCCGTAACCCTAAACCACAATAAACTCTTCAACTTATGTCGTCTTGGGGCTGACATCTCTCAGGCTGATTCAGACTCTGCCTCGGATATACGGGCCATATTTGGAACGTGTTAACGGAAACCTTTAGGGGTACAACCTTAGGGGTACGAGTCTTACCCCTTGACTGATTTCGGCCCTGATGTTTCAGTCTCCCAAAACTTGGACACTGTCTGGACGTCGGGGTTAAAGGTTGAGGGTTTATTCATATCAGAAACAGGGTATGTACTACTATGTAGTGTTGGGTTCCTTCAAGTTTCTTCAAGTTAGAAACAGGGCACGTATTGCCATATAGTATACGATTCCTGTCAACATTGGTGAGTGTATAGCCGGGGTGTCATTTTGGGGTGCTTAGTGCGAATCCAAGCGGTCCCACGTTCATAAGATCCACGACCTCGCGTCCGTAGCTGGCCCTCCTTCGTATGCGGCACCTATCATGGGTTAGATCAGAAAGTATAGAGCACCCGAAACCCCAAACCCCACATTATGCAAGGGTTCCTTTCCTTCTCGACACTACTTGCAGGCCAACGCTCACCTAAACCCTTAAGCCTTAACCCTTGAACCCTTGAACCCTAAACCCTTACACCCTAAACCCGAAACCGCCAGACCTCCTGCCGGTCTCTTCGAAGTCGATGGTGGTGGTCAACGACCTTGCTAAGGCCGCCTTGCCTGCCAACTTCTTGGTAGCCCAGTGGTACTCCTTTTCTCTCTTTTTGGGTTGCAAGGGTTCCCTTATAAAGGAATCCAACCCCAACAAACGGTACCCTTTTCAGAATCTGCTTGCTGGGCTCCCAGACTCAAACCCCCCCGAGCCCTTGCACCCTGAGCCCATAGGCCCCGTAATTGTTTTTCTTTTGAGCCCCGGAATTGCCAGACAAAGCTGCAGAAGCCACCCCAAGCAGTTAAGGGCGTGAACCCTCGACCATCTACCCTTATAAGGCCACGACCCATCCCTCCGAGCTTTGTAGGTAGGCCCATGGGATGTTATAAATTGTCCCTTACTGGCTTTCAGAGTTTCATATTCAATTATATGTTTTCAGAGGGTTTAGCGGGCCCCCCTCCGAGTTAACCAACCAACTAAAGCAAGTCATAGTCCTTTGATCATGGCGCAGCATGAATGGTCGCTGGTCTCCGTCCAAAATGGGATGTTGTGGCTGGCCGCCCTTTGCTGCTTGTGCTACGTGCCCATAGGATTCCCATGTGCACCTCGCTCCTGGGACCTTGTGTACCGTTTGATGAGTTTCGTGGGTTTCGTGCTTCATCTCTCCGCCGCGCTCTTCCCAACGCGGAGAACGGTGATGTGGATGCGCACGTGCCTGATGATGCATTCAGTGGGTATGTGTCTTCTCTCATGGCTCTGGTGCTTAGACTTTGGAGAATGGGCCATTGCAATGCTGATCTCGTCTGCTTACCAAGTGCTGGCAGGCTTGGTCTTTGTTAGGCAGTTCGTGGTGTCACACGTGATGTTCCACCTATTCGGTAATCTTTTCTGGTACATGGTTCCGACCACGTCTCACGTCTCGATGGCAGCAGGCAGGCAGTTGGCAACCGCACTGGTGGTTTGTGGTACCCTTTTTGTTGTGGGGATGCTGGGTCTGAGTGAAGGGCTGATCCGCCGTTTTACCAGAAAACTCATGACCTTGCTTGCCATGCCCCTTGAAGATCTTGAGGAGGAGCTGCAGCTCTTGTCGAGGTCATCGGGCCAACAAACAAGCTCATCTTCCCAATCAGTCTCGCCCCTCTCACGAACGCTCAGCAATCTGCCGGACGGTCTAGAAGTACACGAATATGTCGGTCGCGGCTCTTTTGGCAGAGTCTTTTTCTGCACTTGGCATGGCAAGAAAGTCGCAGCCAAGGAAATGAGGTGGGACGCGCATCGTTTGGGCAGAGTCGACCCAGTCCGAGAGGCGAAGCTGTCTTTGAAGTTGTCCCACGGGAATCTTGTCCAGGCATACAACTTCTTTCACGATACGGGCGCCGACCGAACTACGCAGACTATACTGATCCTGCAGGAATGGTGCGACAAAGGCACTTTGCATAGGTTTTGTGACGTACCCCGTTGGCATGGAGATGGGTTGAGGTACGTCAAGAGTATCATGTCCGACGTGGGGCACGCCTGCAACTACTTGCATTCACGTGACGTCATTCATGCTGATCTTACCTCGAACAACGTGCTCCTGCAAACACGAGCCTTGCCGGTAGATGGGGCAGTTGAATTCGTGGCTAAGGTATGCGACTTCGGTCTGTCTCGTGTGTTGGACGAAGGCGCTTCAGAGTTGCTTACGTCTCAGCTGGGTACAGTTTCTCACATGCCACCAGAACTCTTCGAGGGCAGCCGGAGTCTAAGCAAGAGCGCCGATATCTATGCCGCCGGAGTCTTATTATACGAGGTCCTGCTCGGGGAGATGCCTTACAAAGATTCGACGGTGCCGCAGATTATTGTCTCCGTTTCCCAAGGAAACGGTCTTCAACTTCCTGTAGGAGTCCCGGAAGTGTTGCGCCGGGTCTTTGAGCAATGCCTTTCACGATCGCCAGATCATCGTCCGTCTGCCGATGCACTAGTGTCGCAATTCGCGGAGTGGACATGGTGATTTGGACTTTTTTGAACCAAAAGAGCACGGCCATTCCAAGCATTTTTATATGGGTTAGGTTTTAGGCTAGGGTTTAGGGTTTAGGGTTTACGGTTGGGGTTTGGGGTTTAGGGTTTCGGGCACCCATGTGTTCACGCATGTTTGGGCCCTTCTGGATGGGGCCCAGAATGACATGCAGAGAGCTTGGGCTTGTGCGGCTCGGGAGTGGTCAGGGCCCGGTTTTATAGGGATTAGGCTGTTTAGGGTTTGCAGGGTAGGGTTTGGGAACTATACTAACAGTCCTTAATAGGGATTATTTTCTGGTGCACTATGATCCCTATTAAGGACTGTTAGTATCCCAAGGTAGGGCGTATAGGGTTGGTAGGTTTTCTTTATAACAACGTACCCGTAACCCCGAGACTTCAGCACACCTTGATCAGCGAATCTCCCGTAAGCAGAAATAGCAATCCTCGTCTGGTCTAAAGTTCTAAGGGCAGTTACATGGTCCCTGAATATGGGCCCTTAAACGGCGACCCCTTCTATGCCCTTGTATACCCAACAAAACCCAAGGCCCCATACTTCAGAACCCGTTTCAAGAAGGCAGGGACTAGATCAAGGGACTACCCGATCACCATGTCATCACCTTACAAAGCCCTTAAGCCTACTTTTTGTAGGTTACCGAAAGTTAGAATTGAAGAGCCTACCAAAAAGTAGAATTTGGGTTCTTAAAGCAGGGTGCTTTAAGGGTCTTGCAGGGTTTTGCCAGGGCCGAAGGGGCAAGTCGCATCCAGGGCTTCTTGATCCCACGCGCCCAAGGCTGGAGCCTTTCCTAAACCCTTAGCCCTGAAGTCCTAAACCATATTTTGGGGTTTAGTGGTTAGGGTTTTGAAGTTTAGGGTTTAGAGTTTAGGGGTTAGGGTTTAGGGTGTGAATCGGTTTAGGGTTTAGGGTGTGAATCGGAAATTTCCCCGGATTCTTCACGCGCCGCTGTTGTCTGAAGTCTCCTTCTCGACAGGGGGGCTCACACCCTTCGAGGGCCATGAGAACCCAGCTGCGCAGAGAGAAGTCCAGACCCTCAAGTCCCCTCGCCCTAAACCCTAAACCCTAAACCCTAGGGTCTTGGGTTTAGGGTTTAGGGTTTAGGGTTTAGGCTTTGTCGGGTTAGGGTTTTTCGGACCTTGGAAGCCAGACTGTTTTCTCCAGCTTGCGAACTCGCCGCGGATGTTCCAGGCCATTGCCAACAAGCCCTGAACTTGTCAGCCGCAAGGGATCTGATGGACTGCTGTTTTCGGGTTTCGGGTTTAGGGTTTAGGGTTTAGGGTTTAGGGTTTAGGGTTTGGGGTTTGGGGTTTAGGGTTGAGGTGTTAGGGTCCTCAGCAGGTCTGGTGGTGCCCGGGAGAGACGGGTATCGTGTGAACTTTGTGGCTATTTCCGAATGGCCCCAGCATCCCTTCGGTTCGTTTGGGGTTTTAGTGTTTAGGGTTTAGGGTTTAGGGTTTAGGGAGGGTTTGGAATCAAAGGTTTTGGGTTCTAGAGACTCTGTGACAAGGAGGCTGCTTGCCAAGATTGCGGCCAGCAGTCGTCCCGCGCCTCGTCCCGCACATGCCATCTTGGAAGCCCCTTAAACCCTAGACCCTAGGGTTTAGGGTTTAGGGTTTAGGGTTTAGGGTTTAGGGTTTAGCGTTCAGGGTTTAGGGTTTAGGGTCTAGGGTTTGGGTTTAGGGAAACCATAAGCCCTAATCGCCAGTACCCCCAAAACCCCCAAATCCATGAGTCTTGGAATTCGAAATCCGAAACCCTATACAGAAGCATTTTAGGCTTAGGCAATCAGCCAAAACCCGCAAGGCTGTTCCGAAAGCAAGCCCAACAAAGCCTCTCAGATGTTTGCAATGCCCCTGATCAGGAATAGGGTTTCTGTAGGGTTCAGGGCTTCCCAAAACTGCCCCTGAACCCTAAACCCGAAACCGTAAACCCCAAATCCCAAACCCTAAACCCTAAACCCTAAACCCTAAACCCTAAACCCTAAACCCTAAACCCTAAACCCTAAACCCTAAATTTCATGCCAAGAACAGAAAGCTTAGGTGCAGGCTTCGAGTACCACAAGGAGCCATTTCCCCTGGATTGGCAGCACGACGGCCTCACCGCAGCTGGCCGCACCCAACCCTGAGCCCTCAACCCCCGAAGCCGAAACCCTAGAATCCTAAACCCTAAGTAAGCCCTAACTCGGGTTTAGGGTTTAGTGTTTAGGGTTTAGGGTTTAGGGTTTAGGGTTTAGGGTTTAGGCGAAGCCCTAAGCCCTAAGCCCTAAGCCCTAAGCCCTAAGTCCTAAGCCCTAAGCCCTAAGCCCAGGGCCCTGACACGTTGCTATTTGCCCGTGTACTTTTCTTCACAATTCCTGTTTGGGGGGGGGGGGGGGGTGTGATTGCGTCCTTCTGACTGTGTGCAGGGCGAAGCAGCGGTTGCTAGGGATAAAGAACAATAGGGGTCTGGGGTTTGAAGGCTCATGGTCACTTTCTCTGCAGGTTTTTGCCTTATCCGATATGACTCTCTATCTTGCAGTGGCTGTTTCAGCGGTGCTTCTGCGGCAGTGCAGCATACCGCTGCCCCCGCCGCTGCTAGTTCTGGAAGTGCAACAGACGATGCAATGTCACAGACTTTAGTGTCTTTCGTGGCACGCGCCTGACGCTGCCCCCAAACTCTGGCCTGGGATCCCACGGCTGGGATTGGGGCGACTATGACTACACGCTGCGCAAGGACGGGAGATCTGGTTCGGGTCATTCTTCACTCCAACATCCACAAAGCTCCCCCTGGTCTCCGCCTGCCAGTCCCAGCTCAATCTGGGCAGAATTGCTGTAAGGTTTCTTTAACCCCTAAATCCTAGATCCTGAACACGCTAAACCCTCAATGAGCCCCCCAAAAACATCCCCGAGCCCTGAGGCCCACATGAAACAGGCCATCGAAACTGCGCAGTGCTTGTTCTCCCTAAACGCCCTAAAGCCCTAAGCCCCTAAAACCCTAAACTCCAAACCCTAAACCTCTTCCCTCAAGCCCGAAAACCCCTAAACCCTCAAACTCCAAAGCCTAAATCCCTAATCCCTAGTCCGTAAACCCCAAACCCTAAACCCGAAACCCGAAACCCTAAACCCGAAACCCGAAACCCTAGCCCTAAACCCTAAACCCTAAAACCCAAGGCGATCCTGGCGGCTTTGGGGTTGATTGTGGCGGCCTCTGGGGGCATCGGAGGAGGAGGCGGTTTAGGGTTTAGGGTTTAGGGTTAAGGGTTCAGGGTTTAGGGTTTTAGGGCTTTAGGGTTTAGGGTTTTCGGGATTTAGGGGGTTTGGTTGCCTCCTACAGCACAGGGTTTTCGGGTGCTCCCGTGGAGTTAAGGGGTTTTCGGAAAGACCCCTGGAATGCACCCTTAGTCTTAGTTTACCTATTCCCCTATGCAAGTATAACCCAGATAGAACCCCTATATGTACCGTATATAGTCCCTATATACCTAAGTAGCCCCTATAACCCCTGAACATCCCCTGGTCCCTTATACCCAGATCTCCCCAAACCCGCCTAATTAAGGAGTATCCCCTTATTTATACTAAGGATCCTTACTATGAATCGGGGTCCATTCCTTGGTTAAGGGGGTTTTGGAAGATCTGGGTCAGGGTCCTAACCCTAAACCCTAAACCCTAAACCCTAAACCCTAAACCCTAAACCCTAAACCCTAAACCCTAAACCCTAAACCCTAAACCCTAAACCCTAAACCCTTGATGGAGGCATCCTGGTTCCCCTCTTCATGCTGGCCCTGGTCGCATGGCCGGCTTTGAGGGGGCTCCTTTCTAGTAAGCCTGGCTACAACAAGCCCTTGAGCCCGTGAGCCCTTAAGCCACAAACCCTTAAACCCTTAAGCCCTTAACCCTAAGCCTTAAACCCTAAACGCTAATCCCTAAACCCTAAACTCTAGCCCCCAAACCCAAAACCCTAAACCCTAAACCCTAGCGATGTAAGCGTACTCAATGCCAGGGGGGGCCCATCTCTGGGCAGACAGGGGGGAAACTCCC
>CAJNDS010002281.1:434551-438384 GCA_905221605.1 Symbiodinium natans
TGGGTGGTTGAGGGTTGGTGCGTTGCCTTGGCTGTCTAGAAAAAAGCCCCCCCCCCCCCCCATATCTCCACGGCCCTAAATCCCATAAACCCTCAACCTATGGAAGCCTAAACCCCCCAAAACCCCCAAGCCCTAAACCCCAAACTTTAAGCCGACGTATGGCAGGACTCAAGGTTGAAGTGTCCGAGGAAAAAGCAAGTCCTCTCCCGACAAAAGCATGGAGGTTTCCGAAATTAAGGGTCCCTGATTGGGGTCCTGACTATGAGGGAATCCTACTAGTCGGGGGTCTATCTAAGGGGTCCCTTATTCTCGTAAACTCCCACATGATTGCTGATTGCGAGTTCTTTGTAGGCAGTTCCCCCGAATTAGATGCCTTGTCTCCCTCGGTAGAACCTTCTCAGACAGAGACTCTCTTGTATAGGCAGCCACATCTTAGGTTGGATCAGACCCCGACTTTTTTTCGTACATTCAACCTGTCTGGCACAAGCAAGGCGGCGTTCAGCCTCTCAACGAAACTCCTGCATCTTGAATGAATGGTCCAAAATTCTCCAAGGGTACTTACATGGTCAGTACCCTTACTATGGGCCCTTACAAGGGGGCCCCTACCCCGTATATGCCCTATAAAACCCAAGGGGCCCATGCTTCAGAACCCTTTAAAGAAGGTAAGGGACCACATGGGGTATGGTATATGTGTCTTGCACCACCAAAAGGACACCCAATATATACACTCACCAATGTTGAAAGGGAACCTTATATACACTCACCAATAACAGTACTATTAGCCCTGCTTCATATCAAGGGACCATATAGTTACCCTCAGACATGAGGCTCCAGGTCCGCTTCTCTGTGTGTTTCCTGCATTTGGGCTTTGACAAGGTTGCATTGGTTTTTGGTTAAGTTTAGTTTGGGGTACAAGATGTTTTCCAGGCTTGTCATGGATGCAGGCAGTTAAAGCCTAAACCTTAAACGCGGCCCTGAACCCTCCGGGGTACCCTGAACAACAAAAGGGCACGCTAAGCCCTATCCGACCCAAATTCAACTGCCCCCCCCCCCCCCCCCCCCCCCTTTTTTCTGGGATGTCTTTTCGGGGTTTAGGGTTTAGGGTTTAGGGTTTTGGATTTAGGGTTTAGAGTTTAGGGTTTAGGGTTTAGGGTTGAAGGTAAGGGTGCAGAGTTCGCGATGCCTGTAGCCCCAAACCCTAAACCCCAAACCCTAAACCCCTAACCGTTCAGAACGTCTTGACCACCTGACAACTCGTCTGCCCTGAAACAGGACATGGAGAGCAAACCCGCAAGCAAGGCAAAACGCACCCAAGCATCCAGGAGACTCACCCTCTTCAAATTCAGGATAGCCTAAACCCCTCAACCCCGCTAAAACCCCTGAAGCCCCCAAAATTAAAACCCCTGAAACCCCTAGAACCCCAAAAACCCCCAGAGCCCGAAACTACCTAAACTACCCTAAACCTCTGGCAACCACCCCCCCCCCCCCCCCCCCCCCAACAAAAAAAAAAAGAAGACCTAGAACCCCTAAAACCACCAAACCCGGAAACCCCTAAAGCCCCTACACCCGACGCCCTGCGCTTTTTCAGGACTACGTGGCCTTCCAGTCCGACAGCGAGTGTCGTCCGGGGCACTCGAGGCGTGGAAACTTTGAACAGGTTTTTTTCGGGAAGGGTTTGGGGTGTTGGGGTCTGGGGTTTTGGGTTTAGGGGTTTCAGCGGGTTTTAGGTTGGTTGAGGGTTTGGGGGTTTCGGGCGCGGGGCATTTGCGAATTTTCGGGATGTGGGGCTTGGGGCTTGGGTTTTTTGGGCTAGGGTTTTGGAGTTTAGGGCTTAGGATTCTGGGGTTTTGGGTTTAGGGGTTTAGGGATTTAGGGGTTTGGGGTTTTGGGGTTTCTGGTTTTGGGGTTTTGGGTTTTGGGGTTCTGAAACTTTGGGCTTTTGGGGTCAGTCTTTGTTAATTTTCTTAGGGTTTAGGGTGTAAAAGTCACATTTTCAGGTTCTAAGGGCTTAGGCATTTCCCCCCCTCCCCCGGCCCCGTTGCTGTTCCGTGTTTTGGGTAGTGGATTCCCGTGTGTTGTCACCAACCCAAATTTGCCGAAAGCTTGAGGCCCCCCAGAAGGGGAAGAGCAGTTCTTTGTTATAGCAGGGTCACATTTTTCAGTTTTAAGGGTACTTAAACACAATAAGGAATGGAAGTGTGAATTTAAAGCACTATCCCAACCATGAACTAGAATCAGGCGCTAGTAGGTTCAAGGGCTCGTTCGGGTCGGCGCGTGGGATTCGCATGGCATGCGTGCCTGAACCCTAAAACCCTAAACCCTAAATAGGGTTTAGGGTTTAGGGTTTGGCGTTGGGGGTTTCGGTTTCGGGTTTAGGCCCTGAGCCCTACACTCTGACCTCAACACTCTAAAGCTTTACGCCCGAAGGCCTAAAGCCCGAACACCTTAACCCCTTGGCCTTGGGATGTTCACCCTTATACTTACAGTCCTTACTAGGGCTTTTAGTATTTCTGCTTATATTCCCTATTAAGGACTGTTATTGGAAGGGGGAACATCCCCACTCCTAACCCCTCACAGCACCCTAAACCCTTACCCCTAAACCCCTAAACCCCTAAGCCCCTAAACCCCTAAACCCCTAAACCCTAAAACCCTAAACCCTAATTCAACCCTCAACCCTGGCAGGCTCTGCTGCAAGATCTCAGCCCTGACGCTGTGCTTCGCTGGAACATGTGTCTGCCACTCAGGAGCTTCCAAAACCCCTCGAATTAAGGGATATACGTAGGGTTTAGGGTTTAGGGTTTAGGGTTTAGGGTTTAGGGTTTAGGGTTTAGGGTTTAGGGTTTAGGGTTCTACTAAGGATGCCTTATTATTAAGTAGGGTATATTCCTTAGTTAAGGGGGTGTTGGAAGTTATGGGCACTTAGGAGCTCCAGGCCCTCCCTGGAAGCCAATGCCCGAAAAACGCAGGAGCTTAGATACGTAGAGTTGAAGCATTAAGATTGGGGTTTAGGGTATAGGGTATAGGGTTTAGGGTTTAGGGTTTAGGGTTGATCCCTTTTAAACCCTAATTATGCCACCTGTTACATACCTTACCCCAGAATAGCACAAGTAGTAAATAGAGGAAGCCCTTCCAAGAACAAAAGGTAGCCGGTACCCGGTGCCCCTCGGAAACCCTAAACCGTAAACCCTAAACCCGACTGGGGGCATCAGGTGACCGATACTCACGCGTTGTTGTTTCAGGGTGCAGGGTTCAGGGTTTCGGTTTTTTGCGCTGCCGAGCTTGCCATTGCAACAAGGTTTAGGGTTGAGGGTTTAGGGTTTAGGGTTTAGGGTTCAGGGTTTAGGGTTTAGGGTTTAGGGCACAAAAGGGCTACTTCTGCCCATCATCACTTTTTGGTGTGTCTATCGAGCTTCTTGCGCCGCGACTACGACGACTACTACCACTACCGTTACTAGGACAAAGAAGCCCTTACCCCAAAGCAGAAGACCAATCCGAACCCTGTAAACCTAATCCCCCCCCCCCACACACGAACAAGAATCGGTGCCAGAAGACCAAGAGAGGTTTGTTCAACCCTCAGACCATAATCCTAAACCCTGAACCCTGAACCCTGAACCCTGAACCCTAAAACCTAAACCCTAAACCCTAAACCCTGAACCCTGAACCCTGAACCCTGAACCCTGAACCCTGAACCCAGGCCCTAAACCCCAAAGCAGAAGACAAAGAGACGGTCTTTGAGGCCCTGACTCTGCTCAAGGGAGGGGGACGCCTTCCCTCACCCTTCGGCTTCCTGGCACAGATGTTTTTTTTTTTTTTTTTTTTTTTTTTTTTTTTTT
>CAJNDS010002281.1:438484-520727 GCA_905221605.1 Symbiodinium natans
AGGGTTAGGTTTCAGTATTCCTTAGTTCCGGAATCCTGGAAATTCAAGGCACTAAAGCCGGGACCCTCACAAGGGACCTTAGGGGTTATGTAAGGGGCCACTTCGGCATATAGCGACTTTATAACCTTAAGAAATGCAGGGAAAGAAAAACGCGGCTTTCTCTCTCTCACACACACACTACCAGCTTTTCAACGAGCTTTTCCTACCACTAAACCCTAAGCCCTAAATCACAAAACTCTTTCAACCCTTTAAGCACCAAGGTCTCAAAACCCCAACGGCTAAACCCTAATGAAGCCTTATAGACCCTAGAACCCCACAACCTTACAATCCCAAACCCTAAGTTCCCTTAACCTTTCCCCTCTACCCTAAGTGTACCCCTGAACCCAAAGCCTTAAAACCCTAAACCCTAAATTCTACAACCCTAACCCTTGAACACTAAACCCTATTCCTAAGCCCGAAACCTCAAACCCTAAGCCCTAAGGGTACCCCTGAATCATGAATGGGTTTAGGGTTTAGGGTTTAGGGCTTCGGGTTTAGGGTTAGGGCTTAGGGCTTAGGGTTTAGGGTTTAGGGCAGCATGCCCACGGCCAGGTCTACGGGCTCTTGTTCTTCCTCCTTGGCCTGGTTTGCACTGCCATGGGCCAGTATGTCGTTGGGCAGATGCTCGGCACCATAGCGCCCTAGGGTTTAGGGTTTAGGGTTTAGGGTTTAGGGTTTAGGGTTTAGGGTTTAGGGTTTAGGGTTTAGGGTTTAGGGTTTTGAAATTTCGAGCCCTTAAACCCTGAATTCAGAAAGTACTAAACCCTGAACCCCAATTAACCCTTAAGGGCAACCCCGAACCCTCCACTCCCTGGTGGCTCTGTGCAAACGAAGCAGCTTTTTCTAAAAGTTCAATTCCCCAGTAAGTGTTTCGAGGCTTGGGGTTCAGATCGCAGGGAGGGCAAGGGTTTAGGGCTTAGGGCTTAGGGCTTAGGGCTAAGGGTTTAGGCTTTAAATTTAGGGTTTAGGGTTCAGGGTTCAAGGTTCAGGGTTCAGGGCTTAGGGTTTAGGATGAACTTCGGGTTTAGGCTTTAGGGAATCCCCAAGCCCGAAACCTACGAGGCTTCCAGCCTTCAGGGGGGTAGGAATGCTACAGTAGTTTTAGGCGGCGCGTCGGGCTGGTTTAGGGCTTGGAGTTGAGGGTTGAGGGTTTAGGGTCTAGGGTCTAGGGTTTAGGGTTTAGGGTTTAGGGTTTAGGGTTCTTAGGTCTTGTTGTTTTGAGTTGTTCCCTTTTTGGAGGGTGGGGGTTGGGGACTCTCCAGTTCTGGAGCAGATCCTAGACCCTCAACCCGTAAACCGTAAGCCCTAAACCCTAAACCCTAAACCCTAAACCCTAAACCCTAAACCCTAAACCCTAAACCCTAAACCCTAAACCCTAAACCCTAAACCCATAAACCCTAAACCCTAAACCCTAAACCCTAAACCCTAAACCCTAAACCCTAAACCCTAAACCCTAAACCCTAAACCCTAAACCCTAAACCCTAAACCCTAAACCCTAACCTAAACCCTAACCCGAAACCCTAAACCCTAAACCCTAAACCCTAAACCCTAAACCCTAAACCCTGCCCTAACCTGCAGGTGGGTCCACAAACATAACCGGCAGAGCCCCATCGCGCCATCCTCGGTCGTCTTCAAAGCATGGGCTTCTTCAGTGTTTAGGGTTTAGGGCTAGGGTTTAGGGTTTAGGGTTTAGGGTTCAGGGTTTAGGGATCAGGGTGTGGACCTTGGGGTTTGGGGCTTGGGGTTTAGGATTTAGGTCCGGTGTGGTGTTTGGGGTTCGAGTGTTTATGATTCAGGGTTGCGGGTTTGGGGTTTGGGGTTTGGGGTCAGGGTTCAGGTTTTAGGCTTCAGGGGTTCTGGGTTTAGGCTTCAGGGGCTTAGGGACTTGCCTAATCCCTAAACCCTAAATCCTAAACCCGGAGCTGGGGAAGTCGTTACTTAGTTCCTGAAAAGGGTTGCTAAACCCTAAACCCTAAACCCTAAACCCTAAACCCTAAACCCGAAACCCTAAACCCTAAACCCTAAGGTACCTGCTTCCCAGAACTAGCCGGGCCTGCGCTTCCCTGACTGTTTCAGGGCCGGTTTAGGGTTTGGAATTTACGGGTTGAAAGTTTGAGGGTTTAGGGTTTAGGGTCTAGGGTTTAGGGTTTGGGGTTTAGGGTTTAGGGTCTAGGGTTTAGGGTTTAGGGTTTAGGGTTTAGGGTATTTGGGCCCAACCTCGCAGTCCCGGACCCGCAAACACGGGGGGGTTTAGGGTTTTTTGGCCTCTCACGGCGCACTGGACCCCTGCACCCCAAATCTCAGACCCTACACCCCAACACCCTACACCTTGATCCGAGCCCAAACCCTCAGGTTAGAAAATCATAAGACCTGAGCCCTCAACCCTAAGCCCTCAAACCCTAAAGCCTGCTGCTTAGGATTCCCTGGGTTTTGGAGTACTATACTTTCATACTTTCTAGGTTCTGGGTTCCTATTAGAGCTACATATACCTAAAAGGATATACCTTTTTTTCCAGGGTCTACTCCAAAGTAGGGCGACTCCCTACAAACCTACAGTAAGGTTTCTTCATAGGGTCCCTTACCTTCTTTTTAGGGTTTAGGGTTTGGGGTTCAGGGTTTAGGGTTTAGGTTCAGGGTTTAGGGTTTAGGGTTTAGGATTTAGGGTTTAGGGTTTAGGGTTTAGGGTTTAGGATAGTTTCGGGTCCCTTAATGTATATATACAGCTTCAGCAAGGCAGGCCTTCAGAGTTCAAACCCTAAACCCTAAACCCTAAACCCTAAACCCTAAACCCTAAACCCTAAACCCTAAACTGCACCTTAGGATTCCGCGTGTCTACCGCCGCCTGAGGTGCTGTCGATCGGCCTCGTGATCCTCCTCTCGGCAGCTTTCGTGGCCGCCGCTGGGCTGCTCGTGGTTTGGGGTTTGGGGTTTGGGGTTTAGGTTTTAGGGTTTAGGGTTTAGGGTTTAGGGGGTCTTCTTCCCCTATAGAACCCCTATATATACCTCATATAGTCCATATATATTATAACTTCAGTAGCCCCCAATTAACCCCTAAACAGCTCCTAAGGTCCCTTACAAGGGTTCCTCCTTTAGTCCCGTGAACTGGCAGGTCGACACCACCGTGGACTCTGTTGGACATAGCTTTTCCGAGCTCGTGGCGTTCCACCGTGTGTGTGACATGAGTGCGTAGAACCATTATGGGGGTTTACGGCTTACGGTTGAGGGTTTAGGGTTTAGACCCCCAGAATCCCCTTATCATAAGGACCCCAATAAGGTACCCGCCCCCCCCCCCCCCAACCCTAAACCCTAAACCCTAAACCCTAAACCCTAAACCCTAAACCCTAAACCCTAAACCCTAAACCCTTTTTAAGTTGACGGTTGTACCTCCCCGGGTGCCCCCGACGAACCAAACATTCCGGCGTGCCTCCCAGATTCTAGCGTCTCGGGTTTTAGGGTGTTAGGGTTTTAGGGTTTTGGGGTTTTGGGGTTTAGGGTTTTGGGGTTTTAGGGTTTTAGGGTTTTAGGGCTTAGGGTTTTAGGGTTTTAGGGTTTTAGGGTTTTAGGGTTTAGGGTTTTGGGGTTTTAGGGTTTTAGGGGTTAGGGTTTTCGCGTTTAGGGTTTTAGGGTTTAGGGTCCTCCTCCTTGGACCCTACCCGCACTACGGGTACGATACCATCAGACGAGACCTTTCCAGCTTGCGGGATCAAAGTTTCCAGGGCCATCAAGCCTGAGCCCTGAACCGGAGACCCAAAACCCCAAAGCTACCCTCAGAATACGAAACCCTAAACCCTAAACCCCTAAACCCTAAACCCTAAACCCTAAACCCTAAACGTTCGCGATGTACAGCAGGGTCTAGCAGTCTGCATTGCCCCATCTACTTCGACAATATTTTTCGGCATGGCTATCATATTCTCGCTTGACATATAAGCCCCACACCCCCAACCCAAACCCCGGTTTAGGGTTTAGGGTTTAGGGTTTGGGGTTTGGGGTTTGGGGTTTAGGGTTTAGGGGTACCCAAAGCCCAAAGCCCGAAACCCCAACCCTAAACTCTAAACCCTGGACCCTCAAAAGACATCATGGGGCTTGCGACTGAAAACCCCGAGAGATTCCTGCCTTGGCAGTCTCACACTGCCCAAGTCGCAACGGGCTGCCGAACAGAGCGCCGGCGCAGTTGGCAGAAAGGGTTCAGGGTTTAGGGTTTAGGGTTTAGGGTTTATGTTTGGGGAAGTATTGGGTTTAGGGAAGGGTTTAGGGAAGGGTCTAGGGTTTAGCCTGTAGTGTTTACGGTTTAGAGGTTAGGGTATAGGCTAATGGTTTGGGGTGTAGGGACTCCCACTTAGCTTGGACGTCCCGTAGGCTACTAATCAGTAGGGCTTAGGGTTACAGGTACAGTAACTTGGTTTCAAATCACAGTTCGAACCTCCAAGTAAACCCTGGCTCAGGGGCTTAGGGTTTAGGGTTCAGGGTTTAGGGTTTAGCTGCAGCCGCTGCCTTAGTTTCAGCGGTGTGGTCCGGGCTTAGGGTTCAGGGTTTTAGGGTCGAGTACAGGCTGAGCCTTCAGGTTTATGTGTTGTAGGCCTTAACAAAAAACCCTCAGCCTAACATCCCAAGCCTGAAACCCTGAACCCTAAACCCCTACACCCTAATTCCTGAACCGTAGGGCTTGGTTGTGGAGAAGTCGGAGACCTGAACTGGGCCTCCTCCAATCTCAACTCAAGCCCTTCAGCATTGGCAAAAGAGGAGTCAGGAACCCTAAGCCTGAAAAACAACCCAAGCCCTCTATCGGGGTTTACGAAAATCAGGGACCCCGAATAGAGTCCCCCAAATAGTAGGAGTCCCTTATCATATTTCGGAAAACCCCGGAATCATAGAGTTCCACAATATACCCTCCTGTGCTTGAAGGCTCATGGGACTGAATAACCACTTATACTGGGCTTATAACCCTACTTACAATTGGGATAACCCCTATAAGGACCTTTAGGGGTATTATAAGTAGGGTCATAAGCCCAGTTATAAGTGGTGATTAAGTCCCATGAACCTCCAAGTAGGGTCACCACTCTCCTGGGCCCTTGGCCATGCTGGTTTAGGGTTTAGGGTTCCTGCTGGCAGGCTTTACTGCAACAGCGTCTCAAAGAGTTGCGAGATGAGGCATCGTATGGGTCAGCGGATTGAGGGGCCTTTTTTGGAAGTTCAGGGTTCAGGGTCTAGGGGGCCTAAACCCCAAACCCCAAACCCCAAACCCCAAACCCCAAACCCGAAACCCTAAACCCTAAACCCTAAACCCTAACCCCCCCCCCCCCTACCTAAACCCTAAACCCTAAACCCAGGGTTTGTGCGGAAAACAGGGTTTCAGGATTTCAGGGTGCAGCAGTTGATCTCGGAGAGAGCGGATGAACCCTGGGCTTCGCCTCTTTCACACAAGCCACGGGTTTCGGGGCTTGTGTGTTTGGTTTTAGTGAGCAGTGTGGGGTTTAGGGCTTAGGCTTTTCGGTTTAGGGTTTAAGGTTTAGCACGGAAGCTGATCGTCGTAGACCTCAGGTCAAGAATGCAGCGCTGTAAGCGCTGCAGCCCCTAAATCTTCCCGAACCCCTAAACAATTAAACCCAAACAATTAACCCTCACAAAAACTCCTAAAGCCCCTAAAAGCCCCCTAAAACCTTGCGAACCTCCAATTCCTAAACCATAGACCCTAAACCCTAGACCCTGAACCCTGAACCCTACACCCAAATTAGCTCCAGTCTGGACGCCCTTAGCCCCATAAGTCTGTCGTATCAGAGTCGCTTCTTGACCTTCCAGCCATAAACCCTAAGCTTTCTAGGGTTTAGGGCGGATTTAGGATCTAGGGTGTAAGGTTTAAGTCTGGACTCCTAACCACACACACTAGCTCCAAACGCTAAACCCTGAACCCTAAGCCCCACGAACCCTACAAGCCCTACAAACCCTCCGTAAGCCCGCCACCCTGCATACCCTAAACCCTAAACCCTACAAGCCCTAAACCCTAAACAGAAAACCCTACAAACCCCAGCTGAGAACCACTCCATTTTACAGTCAATTGTATGACCCATAACTTAGGACACTGACTTTGTTTTCCTTCTAGTCTATTCCCGACCCCTAAATGGGGCTTCTTAGTTCACTCTTGTTGTGCATGCCCGTAGACGTCTCAAAACCCTACAAACCCTATGAACCCTATAAACCCCATGAACCCTCATAAACCCCCAGACACCCCACAAACCCTACAAACCCTACAAACCCTACAGACCCTACAGACCCTAAACCCCGAGCCTCACTAGAAAGGCTATGACATCTCAGGTTGGAACCATGGGCCCTTAGTATGGTTCCTTACCCTCGTTTAAAAGGAGTTAAGAGGGATCCGAAGTATGGGCACTTGTTATGTATAGCATATGTAAGGGTTACATACCAGGGGGGGCCCAAATTAAGGGCCCATACTCCGAACCCCCTATATGAGTCCCTAAACCCTAAACCCTAAACCATAAATCCTAAACCCTAAACCCCAAACCCCAAACCCTAAACCCTAAACCCTAATCCCTAATCCCTAAACCCTAAACACAACAACCCTAAACCCTAAACCCTAAATCCTAAATCCTAAACCATCCTCTCTTTGAGTTCTCTCCCCGGAGGTGCCAGGTGCGGCGCTCCTTCCCGGGGCCCTGCACGTCATCGTCCGGCGTTCCACTGTGCTCCAGGCTGTCCCAAACCCTAAACCCTAAACCCCAAACACCCTACACCCTACACCCTGAACCATAAACCCCAAACCCTAAAGCCTAAACCCAAAGCCTAAGCCCCAAACCCTAAACCCAAAACCCCCAGATTTTCCTGGTTCATTTGGCTCCAGGGTTCAGTGCGGGCTTTACAATTCCTTCCTAAACCCTAAACCCTAAACCCTAAACCCTAAACCCTAAACCCTAAACCCTAAACGTCGACATCTGGGCCCTCATCTCGAACAGCACGAGGCCGCTTTACAAGGCAGATCCAAGCGCCCCCTCAACAGTGGCCGGGACATGCCGGGACATTGCAGCGCTTCCGCCAGCAAGCCCTAAACCCAAACTCTAAACCCTAAACCCTAAACCCTAAACCATAAACCCTAAACCCTAAATTAACCCTAAACCCTAAGCCCGGCCTGAGCTCAGAATCCTCGACCCTAAGTCCCTTGACTCGAAATCCCTTCATCAAGGACAAGGTTCCTCCTACATAATGGATCGAGGGGTTTAGGGTTTAGGGTTTAGGGTTTCGGGTTTAGGGTTTAGGGTGTAGGGTTTTGTAGGGTGTAGGGTGTAGGGTTTAGGGTTTAGGGTGTAGGGTTTAGTATTTAGGGTGTAGGGAATGTTCCCTCGTTCACGGTTTAGGTCTGAAAAAAAAATAGTCCGCCCATCGCTATTCTCATGTTGCCCGATTCATGTATACTAGCAGGGTTTCGGGAAATCGGGGTCAGGGTTCAGGGTTTTGGGGTTTCAGGGTTCAGGGAACCCTAAACCCTAAACCCTAAACCCTACACCCTAAACCCTAAACCCTAAACCCTCAAAACCCTAACCCTAAACCTTAAACCCTAAAACCCTAAACCCTAAAACCCTAAACCCTAAACCCTAAACCCTAAACCCTCAGGGAGTCAAGGTTTTAATACGTCGTGTCGGATGGCTTCGGGAGCCCCCTTACATGGCCTGTCTCACATGTGGACTGGTTCTTTAGTTCCCTGCTTGCTGTTGGAACCGTTTTAGTGTTTCGGGTTCAGGGTTTGGTGGGTTTAACTTAAAGGTTTAGGGTTTAGGGTTTAGGGTTACGTACTCAATAACGCTACGGTTTTTTTGGTGTTTGTTCGAGTCTAGAGCGCACGTCGTGAGGGGTTTGGGTTTTTGTGTGTTCGGAGGGTTTGGGGTTTAGCCAAGAAGCACTAGGTCCCAGTGAGGGGGGGGGGGGGGGGGGGGGTTCCCCAAAATACGGGCACCTATTTGGGGAAACTATACGGCTACCGCCAGTGCTGCCAAAAGCTGCGCAGAGCTTGAACCACTGAAGCCACCCGGTGGCAGCCACCCCGACCAGAACTTTGAAGACCTCAGCTTGTGGACGTATCATATGCCTTTTGAGCCCTTTAAGCCCCTAAAGCCTAAGCCCCGTATAGTTGACGATTCTGAGCCCTCTGAAACCCCCAGAAGAAGTCTGATCCTGGTAGAACCTTCTATCGCCCCACGAAAGCCCTCAAAAAGCTTGGCCTCACAGGGCACCTTCGGGTTTGGGGTTTAGGGTTTAGGGCTTAGGGCTTAGGGTTTAGGGTTTAGGGTTTAGGGTTTAGGGTTTAGGGTTTAGGGTTTAGGGTTTAGGGTTTAGGGTTTAGGGTTTAGGGAGAGCCCCACCCCAAAGAAGCACTGGCTTCAGGACACCCTGAGCATCTTCTGGCAGTGTCCGGTGGCAGAGCTGCTGGCCCCAAACATGCGCGGCACCCAGCTTTGTATAGCAGAAACGATCCCTTCATTTTCTAAAATTCTGGCCTTCTTGTGGGGTAGCCCAGGAGAGGGTACGCTCCCCTCAGCCCCGTCAAGCACGGATCAAAAAATGGACCCTCGAGTGCTCGTGGCCAGCCAAAGGCCTGGAGCTAAAAATTACTCGGGAGCAGCGCGTTTTTCTTTGTCTGCAAAGTTACTCTGTGGGGTACCCCACAGGAGGGGGTAAGCCCCCCTAAACCATCCAAAGGCCGTAGCAAACCCGACTTTCTAGTCTTACCTAGAACTAAATGGTAATTATATGGAACATAATTACCGCCATTTACTGTCTAAGTGCATTGTCTGTACACACACATTCTGTAATATCTTTACCAGACAGTATTATCAATATTAACGACACTTAAGAACTTAAGCGTCTTACAGATGCTTTGGGTGGCATCCTGGGGTGGGAGAAAGTAGAGCTCCATGTGCATGACGGAACCCTTTTGCGCTGAAGGTTTCGGACGTCCGTCTCTCTTTCCACACACTACGCATGTTAAATCGACAAGCCCTAAACCCTAAACCCGAAACCCTAAACCCGAAACCCTAAACCCTAAACCCTAAACCCTGAACCCGACATCGCTTGGGCTCAGGTCTGTGTCCTTCGAGGGTGAAGTGGGCATTGATGCTGGCGGTCTTCTGCGAAACTGGTGGGCTGCCAAGTGCTTGCTAACTTGTTTAATTTTGGGTTTTGATTTTAGAATTTAAAATTTAGGGTTTAGTTTAGGGTTTAGGGTTTAGGGCTTAGGGCTTAGGGTTTAGGGTTTAGGGTTTAGGGTTTAGGGTTTAGGGTCTAGGGTTTAGGGTTTAGGGTTTAGGGTTTAGGGTTTAGGGTTTAGCGGGCAGGGTTCACCAATTGGTTTGATGGATTTGGGTTTGGGGTTTAGGATTTGGGGTTTAGGGTTTGTAAGTATGGCTCCCCTACTGGAACGGAAGTGAGACAGTTCGGTTCCTTGCAACGCTACTCAGCTTGAAAAACGCGAGAACCTCTTTTACCCTGAACCCAACAGTGGGCTTTGCAAGCGCAGATCCAACAAACCCTAGTAAGCCCCCAAACCCGAAACCCTAAACCCTAAACCCTCAACAACACCTGTAACATAGTAGGCAACAGAAGCGCCTTCTTTAAAGCAACGAAAGCGCCGTGAATGCTAAGGGTTTAGGAACTCTAGACGAACTAAACCTCGAACACTTAAGCAAACTCGAAGACTCTAAGCCCTAGAAGCCCAGATAGGCCTAGACCCTTGAATCCTAGAGCCAACAAATCGCAGCTTCGGACAAGCCGTTTAGGGTTTAGGGTTTAGGGTTTAGGTTTTAGGGTTTAGGGTTTAGGGTTTAGGCCGACTCGGAGCAACGCATGAAGCGTTGCGGCACTTTGTCCTTCAACAAGGACGAGGTCCGAAAAGTCCCCCTGAAGCGTGCCCCCTTAAGACCCCCCCCCCTGCCGGGGGGGCCCCCCCTTCCCCCGCCTGAAGCCCACTTTGAGGTCACCCCTTTCTTCAAAGCCTGGAAACTAGAAACTAGAAACCAAAACCCAAACCCCAAACCTCCCAAACCCTAAACCTCCTAAACCCTAGACCCTAACTCTAAACCGGCACCAACAGAAGCCGTAAATACCTCTGAGTCCGAACCCAAATGCTCTCCTAAACCCTAAACTCCCCTAAGCCCTCAACCCCAGACCCTACTCCCTAGACCCCAAAACTCTAAACACAATCTCCTGCATCCAACTCTCCTACACCCTAAGCCCTAAACCCTAAACCACGCACCTAAAGCCCCAAACCCTAAACCCTAAACCCTTTCTGCGGAAAAGAAAAGAGGAATTTGGGTCTTTGACCCTAAACCCTAAACCCTAAACCCTAAACCCCAAACCCCAAACCCTAAACCCTAAACCCTAAACCCTAAACCCTACGTCGGGGCCCAGGTTCGACTCGGTGGGTTTGGCCCTCGGGGTTCGGACCCCAGAGGGCGCAGGGATGCTTAGGGTTTAGGGTTTAGGGTCTAGGGTCTAGGGTCTAGGGTTTGGGATTTAGGGTTTAGGGTTGTTCGGGGCTAGGGTTTGGGAATGCTTGGGCCCGCAGGGTTGAGGGTTAGGGATGCTTGGGATTTGGGGTTTAGGGACGCTTCGCGCCCCCCCCCCCCCCTTTGCACTGTCGCTTCACTGTGTGCTCGCGCTCGCATGCAGTTCGGGCGCCGACCTTACCCTAAGGTAGGGGCACCTCGAAGAAACCAGCAAGTTAGGGCTCTTCAGGGTTTAGGGTTTAGGGTTTAGGGTTTAGACCCCACCCCGAACCTTAGCACACCTTTTCTGATGCAGTGTGGGCAGCAGGGATGTAGGTTAAGATATTGAGGGTTTAGGGTTTAGGGTTTAGGGTTTCGGGTTTCGGGTTTCGGGTTGGCAGAACCCAACGCCCATGAGCAATCCGCTGCCTCCATAGGGATGCGGTTTCAAGGTGCTTTGAGTCTTTCGCAGGAGCTCTTCGCAGAACCGGTTTAGGGTATAGCGTTTAGAGTGTCGGGTTTGCTAGGACCCGGCGTAGGCCTTTCTTCCTTTCTTTAGGGTTGGGGTTCCCTTACAACCCCCTGAAAAAAAAAAAACAAGAGGGCACCCTGTTATTCCAAGGCTACTTCCGGGTCTAGAAAGAAAGTGTGGCGCCACGCCATTTGATAAAAAAGACTCCTCTGCCGGTTTAGGGCGTAGGGTTAGAATAGGCTTTAACACTCCAGGGGGGTGGTAGGGTTTGGGGTTTAGGCTTTAGGGTTTAGGGTTTTGGGTGCTATACTATAGGGTGTTAGCCTCTTTGGGTGACGGCCGAGGCGGACCCTTCCTCGCCATTGGTGCCAGAGGCATGGTTAGGGGTTTCGGGTTTGGGGTTTCGGGTTTAGGGTTAATTAGGGTTTATAGGGTTTAGGGTTTAGGGTTTCGGGTTCAGGTGTTCGGGTTTCGGGTTTCGGGTTTGGGGTTTGGGGTTTCGGGTTTGGGGTTTGGGGTTTGGGGCTCAGGGTGTGCCAGGTGTGTGTGTGTGTGTGTGTGTGTGTGTGTGTGTGTGTGTGTGTGTTCGCACACTTGCCTTCAGCGTGTTTCAAACCCTGCATGCACCCCCTGAAAACGAAAATCAAGCGAGAGTTCTTGGCTTTGGGGTCAGGCTGGGAGTGCTGGGTTTCCCTAAACCCTAAACCCTAAACCCTAAACCCTAAACCCCAAACCCTAAACCTTTCTGAACGTGCCGTTCCAAAGCCGAACCTCGTCCTGACCTGCGGGATCGACTTCGGGGGCTCATCCTCCCGAAGCCCTAAGATGCTTTAGGGTTTTAGGTGTTTAGGGTTTAGGGTTTGGGGTTTGGGGTTTAGGGTTTGGGGTTTGTTTGGGGTTTAGGGTTTTATGGGGTTTGGGGTTCAGAGTTTAGGGTTTGGGGTTTAGGGTTTAGGGTTTAGGGTTTTAGGTGCTTAGGTTTTAGGTTTTGGGGTTTTGGGGTTTAGGGTTTAGAGTTTAGGGTTTAGGGCGGCAGGTTTTGCAGGGCAGTTGGGCAGATGAGCTCCCTACTTTCAACAACCAAGAGAAGGGCAGGGATTTTTTTTTAGTACTGTTTAGGGTCTATATATATATATATACTCTTTAGGGTTTAGGGTCTAGAGCTTAGGCTTTTGGGTTTTTTGTATATTGTATCGGCTTCCTAAGAGTCCTGTGATGGGGGGCTGCAAGAATATATCCGGCGGCAAATGAGCCTTCGCCTTCGACGTGAAGGCAGCCTAGACCCGAAACCCTGCCCCCTACCCCACCCCCGACAAACCAAAATAATAAGCCCTGAGCCCTAAATCCAAAATCCTAAGCCCCAAACGCGCAACCGCAACCAAACAACAGAGCTTCTTAGCGAGAGGTACTTGATGCCACCCTAAACCCTAAACCCTAAGCTCTAAACCCTAAACCCTAAACCCTAAACCCGCTTCCTTGCAAGGCAGATGCCACCCTGGCGCCCCGACGCAGTTCACTGCCAGGAGGGGCGGAGGGACACTTCTGTGGGGTTTAGGGTTCAGGGTTTAGAGTTAGGGTTAGGGTCTAGGGTTTAGGGTTTAGAGTTAGGGTTTAGGGTTTAGGGTTTGGGGTTTAGCGTTTAGGGTTGAGGGTTTAGGGTCAGGGGTCTTGGCGTTTGGGGGGTTCAGGGTTTAGGCTGAAGGGTTCGGGGTGTAGGGCGTCTCGCTGCGCAGCGCCATGAATTTTCCATATGGTGACTTTGTCCAGAGGGGGCATGTAGGCTCAAACCCCAAACCCCAAACCCGAAACCCCAAACCCTAAACCCTAAACCCTAAACCCTAAACCCCAAACCCTAAACCCTAAACCCTAAACCCTAAACCCTAAACTAAGCCTCTGTAGGCTTCTGGGGGGTTTCGGGCCCAGGGGCCAGGGGGGAACTTCCCGGGCTTCCACTCCATATACCAGAGGCTATTTAGGGTTTAAGTTATAGGGTTTAGGGTTTAGGGTTTAATGTTGGACCTGCTTTATTAGGGGAGGCCGCTTTAAAGTCAATTTGGCCGAATTATTCAGGACCCCCTGACTGTTTGAGGGGTCTGCTTTAAAGTCGAACCGTCCGGGCGCCGTAAGAAAATTCCACGTGGCGCGCCTTTAAAAAAGATAACCGGGCATGGCTGCCTCTTTTAAACATATCTAAACTCCACCCTATTAAAATCATATAAGCCCCCGGGGCCGTGTAATCAGGACACAATCCACGCCCCGACTGTTCAGGGGGGGGGGAGGGGCCCCAACATTAAAGCAGGTCCCACATTAGGGTTTAGGGTTTAGGTTTTAGGGTTTAGGGCTTAGGGCTTAGGGCTTAGGGTTTAGGGCTCTCTTTTTTCTCAAACCTCTCTCGGCACCATTGTCTATCCAGTAGCGGTGTTTGTGGCCTGTCGGGGCTGTGAGGGACGTGGGGGTTAGGGGCTTTTAGGGTTTAGGGTTTAGGGTTGAGGGTTTAGGGTTTAGGGGCTTGTTAGCCGGCCTTTTTTCACGACAAGAAGGGGCTACTTCGTTGTTACTCAGAGTGGGGGTCCTAAGCCCTAAACTCTGAACCCTTGAAGTCCTAAACTCTCAACCTCTGCCACAGCCGAAAGCCCAAGCCCTTACACCCCTTAACCCCCCAGGCCCTTCACTTTAGCCCCCCCCACCCCCCACACACACACACACACACACACACACCCCACACACAAACCCTAAACCCTAAACCCTAAACCCTAAACCCTAAACCCTAAACCCTAAACCCGAACCCCCCCAAGCCCGAAGCTACATGTATCCTTTCTCCAGGCACTGTCCACGGAGCAGAGCCGGAAGACACCGAATACCTTCAGGCTCTTGGGGGTGCCAGAATTGTAAGGTACGAGTCAGGGGCAAGGAACACTTCGGCAATTGGGTTTGCAGCGGTTGCGGCTGAAGCTCCTGTTTGTTTTTGTTGAGGGTTTAGGGTTCAGGGTTGAGGGTTTACGCAAACCCCCCAACCCTCACACGAAAGAAGCCAGCAGAAAACCTTCACGATGACCCATGGCCATCTACGCGCCCGTATAAAAAACAGGTATGGGCACCCTAAACACAAAGGCCTGCAAACCCGAAAACCCTCAACTCTCAGCCTATGGTTACGGTTTCGGGGCTTCGTGACGTTCCTAAACCCTAAACCCGAAACCCGAAACCCTAAGCACTTAACCCTAAACCCTGGCAGATGCTGCACTGCTTTCTGGCACTTGGTCGCTTCCTGGCGACCGCTGTCCTGAGGCGGCCCCAGCAACGACGTTAGGGTTTAGGGGTTGGGGTCATAGGCTTTAGCCCTAAACCCTAAACCCTAAACCCTAAATAGTTTTGGCTAAGCCCTAACCCTAGACCCTAATTACGTTTTGGTTTCTGGGCTCAGGGCTTTGGGGCTTGACAGTTTGATGGCCAGGTGAGGCTCTGAGGTCTCAAACAACTTGCACGTCAGGGTTCAGGGTTTTGGGTTTAGCGTTTAGGTTTTAGGGATTAGGGTCTAGGCTGTCAAGGGCCGTGCCTCATTTCTCTGGCTTGGCTAATTGTTGCCTTAGGGCCAAGGGTAAGACACACAGAAGGGGGGATCTGCGCACAGGGTCCAGGGGTACGTAGGCATGCTAGAGGAAATAACCCTAAAACCCCAAACCCCAAACCCAAACCCCAAACCCTAAACCCCAAACCCCAAACCCAAACCCCAAACCCCAAGCCCCAAACCCTAAACCCCAAAATCCCAAACCCCAAACCCTAAACCCTAAACCCCAAACCCTAAACCCTAAACCCTAAACCCCAAACCCTATTGCCGACACTCGTCCATGTCAGGGGCAAGCCACTCCCTCTCCAGATGAGCCGGGGGACCCAGCACGAGCCGGAAATTGGAGGGGTGGAGGGTTTCGGGATTAGGGTTTTCGATTTAGGGTTTAGGATTTAGGGTTTAGGGCTCCCTAAGCCCTTAATGAATCTTAGAAAGCCGTACCAGCATTTGCCGGGCTTGAGGGTTCAGAATGCGCCTGGTAGCGCGACTTTCTTGTACACCGTTGTTTGGAATCGGGTTTACGGTTTACGGTTTACGGCTTAGGGCTTAGGGCTTAGGGCTTAGGGCTGTGTGATGCCGAGCTCGATGGGGCGTGTAGAGGCTGTGGAAAACCCTAGTTAAACCCTAAACCCTAACCCCCAAACCCTAAACCTAACCCTAAACCCTAAACTCGGAACCCTGTTACCTGAAAAAGGAATCAGCTCATGTGACTTGACCCCCTCATAAAGCCTCTAGACATCCTAGGATTGAACCCTTTTCCACCCTTAAAACCAGCCCTTAAAGCCACCCCTTAGAACCCTTAGAGCCCTTAAAACACGAAAACCTGGACTCTGAACCGTTATAGCCCTGCAAGCCCGGAACCCTGAACCTAAATCCTTCAAACCCTTGAAGCCCCAAACCCTGCTTGGAGGTTCATGGTGCTTATTCACCCATTATAACTGTGCTGATAACCCCGAAGCCCTAAACCCTAAACCCTAAACCCTAAACCCTAAACCCTAAACCCTAAAAAGTACCACGAACCTCCAAGTGAACACTTAAGACCCTCGCCGACCGAGGCTCCGTTTGCTGCAAGCTCCTGCTGCAGTTGCCCGACTCAACCCTGGGGGGGTCGGGGAGATGGGGGGAACCCTAAACCCTAAACCCTAAACCCTAAACCCTAAACCCTAAACCCTAAACCCTAAACCCTAAACCCTAAACCCTAAACCCTAAACCCTAAACCCTAAACCCTAAACCCTAAACCCTAAACCCTAAACCCTAAACTAACAGAACCCCAAGTGCTAAAACCGACGAAGCACTCCCAGGATCTCGAAGAACTTGTTTTGTAGGGGGTTTAGGGTTTAGGGTTTAGGGTTTGCCCTTTCGTTTCGACGGGAAGGGGGGACAGAAGAGTTTATGTTTGTCTGCCCAAAAGAGCACCAGCGCCTGTTCAACACAGCCCCGGTGTGAAGGTTTGGGGTTTAGGGTGTATGGTCCCTAAATCCTAAACCCTAAACCCTATGCATCGCGGACTTCGCAAGCGCAAATTTGGGGGGGGGGGGGGGGGGGGGGGGGGGGTAGGATCTACGGGTTAGACTTAGGTGAGGGTCGAGGGTTTGGGGTTTGGGGTTGTAGGGTAGAGTCTGGTCCCAAGCACTGAAGCCACGACTGCCACAGGCAAACGCCCCAACTGGATTACAAGGGGCACCTCAGTGAAGGAACCTCAATAAACCTTCAGCCCCAAACCCAAAACCCTCAACCCTAAACTCAACACCCTAAATCCGACGCCCTCAACCCTAAACCGCAATCCCTAAACCCTAAACCCTAAACCCTAAACCCTAAACTCCTAAATCCTAAACTCCTACACCCTACTTCAGCCCAGGGAGCCCCTTGCGCTTGCGGACTTGTGGCTGGTGGATCCGGACTCTTCCTCAGCACATAGTGGAGCTTCTGTTCACTTTGCCTGTCGTTTTGGGTTCTGGCCCTAAACCCTAAACCCTAAACCCTAAATCCTAAACCCTAAACCCTAAACCGTTCTGGGTTTCGGGCCTAGGCTTAAGTTCGGCTTAGGGAGCGCAAGGTAGACACCCTAAGCCTAAGACCAAAGACCCCTACAACCATATTGGCAAGATTACAAAAAGTAGGGTTTAGGGTTTAGGGTTTAGAGTTTAGGGTTTCGGGTTTAGGGTTTAGGGTTTAGGGCTTTTCAACCCTGCTGCATAGCCATCACCTGCAGTCTTGGGTCCTTTCGGTCGTCTCTAAATTGTTTACCCCAAACGGTTCCGCGACCCCTCGGCCAGCAAGGACTTCTACCGCTACCGAGCCACTGGGCAGCAAACATTTGTTTTGTTGCCCTAAACCCGAAACCCGAAACCCTAAACCCTAAACCCTAAACCCTAACCCTGAACCCAAAAGAGGTTGACGGCGTGAAGTTCATGAGCAGTATGGACCCTAGCAACCTATGCCTTAAGAGGCACCTTAGCCAGGGTTTAGGCTTAAGGGTTCAGGGTTTAGGGTTTAGGGTTTAGGCTTAAGGGTTCAGGGTTGAAGCCTAGACTTTCGATACAGTTGGTTGCAGTTTGCTCAGCTTGTGCGGCTTGTACTTGGAGGTTCATGGTGCTTGTTAGCCAGTTGTTAACTGTAATGATATCCCACTTATAAGCCCCTTAAGTGCCCTAATATGGTTATAAGTACAGTTATAAGCACACTTGTTGTAATTGGTTATTATGTACCATGTCCCAAGCGCTTGGTGCATTGCGAACCACAGACCAATGCAGTGATTTTTTGCTTGAGTTTCAGGTACGGCCGCTGATGCACAAGGCTCTGAGGGCATTAGGGTTTAGGGCTTAGGGTTTAGGTATAGTAGGGCCGTGTAGCTTCAACAGGGGCTGACTTTCTCTACCTGATCTCGGACCCTGAACGCCTGTCCTCATTGGATTTAGGGTTTAGCGTTTAAGGGTTGAAGCTGCGCTTCCATTAGCTTAACTCAGGGGAGCCTCGCTCGTGTGTTCACAGTTTCTTGGGAAGCCTAGCCACGCTGGCGAGGTTGCTTAGGGGAGCTTTAGGGTTTGTTAGGGTCTGTTAGGGTTTAGGGTTTAGGGCTAAGAGGGTCAGGGCATTTTTTCTCACTGGAGAGGTAGAGGTTCATGATGTCGCAGCACTTGTGCGACTATGTTTTAAGGCCAAAATGGAAGGTTCGGCGGCATCGTAAACGGCACTCTCACTCCTCAATCTCCACACGCAAACCGCCAATTGGCCTCAACCACACCCCGAAGCTGAAAACCCTAAAACCCGAAACGCTGCACCCCGAGCCCGACACCTCAAACCCTAAAACCCTAAAACCCTAAACCCCCAAACCCCAAACCCTAAACCCTAAACCCTAAACGCCACCGAAGCATCCTGGGAGGGCGGCCTGGCGATTCTGGAGAAAGCGCTGGGCGAGCCGCTTCCTTGGGGTTTAGGGTTTAGGGTTTAGGGTTTAGGGTTTAGGGTTTAGGGTTTAGGGTTTAGGGTTTAGGGTTTAGGAGTTATTTAGGGTTTAGGGCTAGGGCGAGGGTTAGAGGGTTGAGGTTTAGGGTTGAGGGATTCAGGGTAGTTTAGTGTTGTTGTGCCTTGAGGCGTTTTGGGTGGGATTGGTGGCTTCAGAACTTCGGGACGTGAAGGGCGCTCATCGCCACCTTGCGTTAGGCTTCAGGGTCTTTAGGACGCTAAGGATCCCTCAGAAGCTCCGGCGCTCACGTCCTTTCAGAAGCACGACTCTCACACGAAGCCCTAAACCCTAAACCCTAAACCCTAAACCCTAAACCCTAAACCCTAAGAGGACTAGATGCTCCAGCTCACCGGCCACAGTCCCCACAACGCTTTCTTCACCCTATGCTCTTAAACTTGTTTGGCTCATGTTTGGGGTCTAGAGTTTGGGGTTTAGGGTGACATTTTAGGGTTTAGGGTGATATGACAGATAAAAAGCACAAAGGGAAATCAAAGCCATCGAAAGCAAGCCAATTAGGGCTCCCAAAAGCCCAAAGCCGCCAAAAGCCTCCAAAAGCCCCGCTCCAAGAGAAGTCCCTGACCCTAAACCCTAAACCCCTAAACCCTACACCCCAAACCCTAAACCCTAAACCCTGAACCCCAAACCCTAAACCCTAAACCCTAAACCCCCACAAAACCCAAAGGTCCTTGACCTTCCCGGCCACCACTTCGCCGGTCCGGTATGGGCAGGTGGGGCTTTGGTTCAGGATTCCGCGGAGTTTGGGGTTTAGGGTTTAGGGTTTAGGGTTTAGGGCTGGCGTTTGGGGTTTGGGAATGAGGGGAGGAATCTCAGCATGAGCAACTTTGACTGAAGTCATTTGCTGGCACCCTAAACTACAAGGAACATACTACGCCACCACTCATTCGGATCAATCCTTTTTGCCCTTAAGCCCTAAACCCTTAACCCTTAACCCCAAACCCTGAACCCTAAACCCTAAACCCTAAACCCTAAACCCTAAACCCTGTCATGTCTTCTTGTCATTCTTTGGGGTTGTCGCGGGTCCTTGGGAGTCGCGAAGGCCACGGTGGAGCGCGTCACCAACGACAACGGTGCGCCCATACGCAGTTCTCACCCATCTAAGGGGTTTAGGGTTTGGGGTTTAGAGTTTAGGGCTTAGGGTTTAGGGTTTAGGGTTTAGGCCTTAGGGTTCGGGGTTTTAGGATCTTATTTGTAGGTAAAGCTTCTAGATCCCCAAGCCCCCAAACCCAAGAAGCCTGAAGGGTTTAGGGCTTCGGGTTTTGGAAGCCTTAAACCCTAAACCTTAAACCCAAAACCCTTAAGGCCTCAGCGGCTTTCTGCAAGAAATGGCTGCAGAGCCCTTATAACTCACCTTTCGGCATACAAGACTTCTAGTAGGATTCTTCGCACGTTTAGGGCTTTGGGTTTTGGGTTTTGGGTTTAGGGTTTAAATAGGGCTTGGGGGAGTAGAGTTTAGGGTTTTTGGCTTCGGTTGGACCACAAGTTAAGGATTTGTTGAGGGTTGAGGTAAACCCTCGCATGCACCAACCCACCCAAGCCCCTGGGAGCATCTAGAAAGTGGAGCATGGTTCAGGGTTTGGGGTTCTGGCCCTAAGTATTGAGGGTATAGGCCGTTCTCGCTCAACCCTAAACCCCAAGCCCTAAACCCTAAGCCCTGTCATCACCGCGTACCCCAAAAGAACGTTAAGGAGAACCGTGTTGAGGGTCGAGGGTCTTAGGGTTTAGGGTTTAGGGTTTCAGGGTTTAGGGTTTAGGGTTTAGGGTTTAGAGGGTAGTGGGTTTTGGGTGTAGGTTTCACGATGGAAGCTCAGGGTTCCCCCACTTGTCGTTTCAAGGGTCCCTTAAGGTTGAGGAGTATGGGTAAGGGTTTAGGGCATAAGGTTTGGGGTTTTTGGTTTTGGGGCTTAGAGTTTCTAGTATCTAGGGTTGGCGGCGCAACCTACATCACGAGCTGCATGCTCGATCCTTGGCCCTGTGGATATGCTTATGCATATGGTAAGCCTGAACCCCGACAAAGCCTGAACAATTGGACTCAAAAACCAATCCAAATCTCAGAGGTTTAGGGTTTATAGGGTTTATGGGGTTTATAGGGTTTATAGGGTTTATAGGGTTTATAGGGTTTATAGGGTTTATAGGGTTTATAGGGTTTATAGGGTTTATAGGGTTTACAGGGTTGTTAGGGTTTTTAGGGTTTATAGGGTGTTTAGGGTTTTTAGGGTTTTTTGGGGGTTTATAGGGTTTACAGGGTTTATAGGGCTTATAGGGTTTATAGGGTTGGGGTTTGGGGTTTTTAGGGTTAGGGTTTAGGTTTTGGGATGTAAACCCTTGCGAGATCTTGGGGAGGTCTCCAAGCTTGCTGGCTGTCGCCCTCTACCCCCCTCCCCCCCCAAACCCTTTCCTACACCCTAAACCTAAACCCGAAACCCCAAATCCTAAGCTTAAAGCCGAAACCTCAAAATCCAAAACCTAGACCCTAAACCCTATGCAACCCCGAGCCCTATGCAACCCCGTGCCCTATGGAACCCCTAACCCTAGCGAACCCCGAACCCCATGTAACCCTCAACCCTAGAAACCCTAGAAACCCTAGAAACCCTAGACGCCCTAGAAACCCGACAAACCCTAGAAACCCGAGAAACCCTAGAAACCCTAGAAACCCTAGAAACCCTAGAAACCCCGAACCGAAACCCCGACAACCCTGAGTTGACTCCAGAACCCTAAACCCTAAACCTTAAACCCTAAACCCTAAACCCTAAACCCTAAACCTTAAGCCCTAACCCTAAACCCTAAACCCAAGTTGACTCCAGAGACTTCCCCGCACTTGCGTGGCCAGTTGGCGCCTACTTGGCGCATCTGTGCTCAGAGCCTGGCCGGCTGAGCTTGGAGCCCGAAACCCTAAACCCTAAACCCTAAACCCTGAACCCTATGCAGGCCCTAAACCCCAGGCCCCGGATAATAACAACCTGAAGCCCCCAAGCGATGGACACCCGAAGCCGCTAAACCCTCGATCCTACACCCTCAGCCCTAAGCCCTAAACCCTAAACCTAAAACCCTAGCCCTAAACCCTAAACCCTAAACCCTAGACCCTGAATCGTCTGACTGGTTTGGAGACGCTTTCCAAACCTACAGTAATGTAGGGTTGAGGGTTTAGGGTTTAGGGTTTAGGGTTTAGCCGAACCTCGACTGCGCTCATACACGATGAATTCTCCTGATCTGTTGAATGGTTGGTTTACAGCGATGCAGTTAGTAGAGTATTGTTGTGTCGAACCTACATCAGACGATGATTCTTTTTTAGGGTTTAGGGTTTAGGTTTTAGGTTTTAGGGTTTAGGGTTTAGGGTTTAGGGTTTAGGGTTTAGGGTTTAGGGTTTAGGGTTTAGGGTTTAGGGTTTAGTTGGATGTTTTACACGGAGGTGGACGAGGCCAACAGGCGCTGGTACCTCCGGTTCGACAATGCACAGCAACAGGCCTTGGCTGCCATGAAGCCGATCCATCCGCCTCGCCGGGTTTAGGGTTTAGGGTTTAGGGTTTAGGGTTTAGGGTTTAGGGTTTAGGGTTTAGGGTTTAGGGTTTAGGGTTTAGGGTTTAGTCGCTCCGGATCGAGTTCGGGGGCAAGGACAAGATCATGGGGCTTGCCGCGCTCCGGCGCCGGTGCAAGAACTCAACCAAGCTCCAGGACTGGTTGTTGCGCAAGGGCGTAACCTTGTCACCGACCTCAAGCATGAACAGTTCCGCGATCACAACCGAAGGCAGGAGCGTGCATAAGAGCACGGGCGGGTCCCTGGCCATGATTCCGGTCGAAGCCAGGGCCGCGGAGCAGACCAAGAGGTCGTGCCCACGTTCTCCACACACCCTAAACCCTAAACCCAAAACCCTAAACCCTAAACCCTAAACCCTAAGCCCTAAACCCTAAACCCTAAACCCTGCTGGTTTCGGAGCTCCTAAGGTTCCTCTTGTCCACTCTTCCCTCGCATTCGATGCAGCGCCCAGACCTCTGGAAGCTTCCAAAAAGTAGGTCCCCTTAAGGGGTTTAGGGTTTAGGGTTCAGGGCTCCTAAGGGTGACCCAAGAGTGGTGTAGGGGTACTTTTTGTGCTAAACTCTAAATGCTAAACCCTAAACCCTAAACCCTAAACCCTAAACCCTAAACCCTAAACCCTAAACCCTTTAAGGGTTCCCAAGAGTCACCCACTAGTCGTGTAGGGGACGATTTTGGGGGGTTCTACGTTTTAGATCCTCCCAAGGGTCTGGAAATTCAATGTGTGCCAGAACTAAACAACGAATGCCAGTAAGCCCTGTAATCCCTACTTGGAGGTTCATGGTGCTTATTAACCAACTAAATATACCTGTATTTAAACTGTACTTATACCCATGTTAGGGCACTCATGGGCCTTACAAGTGGGTTATAAGTACAGTTATAGTCGATTAAGAAGTAACTTCCAATGAATCTGTAAGCCCCACATGCCGGAAGCCCCACCTTCGAAGCTCTAGGCCTCAGACCCCATCTGCCCTTTGCAGCCAAAACCCCAAACCCCTGTAACACCGCACCTCCCGCTAGAAAAACCTAAGCCCTAAACCCCAAACTCTTAAACCGCAAAGCCTAAACCCTAAACCCTAAACCCTAAACCCTGCACCCTATAACCCTAAACCCTAAACCCTAAACCCTTCACGTCCATTTCCCATCTGACCTTCGACCACCAGCCAGGCGCCTCGTCGGCTCTTCTCGCCGCAGCTACGCCGTGCTGCTGCAGGTGTACGTCTACCCCGAGGGTTTAGGGTTTAGGGTTTAGGGTTTAGGGTTTAGGGGATCGGGGGGGCCCCAATATCCCAGACCCCCTGGGAGGATCCAGCAAGCAGATCCCCTTAAGGGTTCCTAAAACATGACACAGTAGTACACGTGGTCGCTTTATCTCGCATCGCTCGGTGTTTTTAGCGCATCGATCGGCCTCCACATTGGGGAACTGCATTCATCAATTGGCGTCCACATTGGGAACTGCATTCCCCAGAGAATATTTCGTGATGTGTCGAAGTCGGCCTCGTCGTCATCTACGTGGTCTCTTGCATGTTGGCAGTTCTTACAACCCTATATAGACCCTCAACCCAAAACCCGAGACATCGATCGGCTGGTTGCAGAAGGCCGCGACATGAGCCCGCTGGGTGCTCTCCTTGCCGCGCATGATGTTTGGTCTCACTCCTACGGAGCCCATCTCATAGAGCGTGGCTATGACAAGACCGGCATTGTGGCCAAGCCGCGGAGCTGCTGCGGTCGAACGTGCCGCCCCAAACCTCCTTTGGAGACCAAGGAGGCCGCCGCCCTGCTGGATGGTATCTACCGAATTCCAGACCGCAGTGTGGCACCTGGCTGCTGTTTAGGGTTTAGGGTTTAGGGTTTAGGGTTTAGGGTTTAGGGTTTAGGGTTTAGGGTTTAGGGTTTAGGGTTTAGGGTTTAGGGTTTAGGGTTCTAAACGCCCCTGAACCCTAGAGACCCTAAACCCTAGACCATGTATCAGCCGCCCTCTGACAGTGCTTCTCTCGAGCAAGGTGTGCAAGACGTGCCGCAAGACAACAACCACCCACTTGCCCCTTTGTGGCCTTTGTGGCTGCAAGCATACAGCGTTTTCAACAGTAAATGGCGCGACAAGTTTCGAGAGTGGATCCGGAAGTTCGCACAGCCTCATGTTCCCAGCACATGCTAACACAGAAGACATGGCAGACGGGACAGCTGTTATGAAGCCGTCTGCAACATCTGGGTTTTTGCCGCGCTTTGCCTCTCGCCACAGCATGAGATTGGGGATAAGGCTCCACTCCGGCAGCTTGTCCATCCTCCTCAAGGATTCTCAGGTGGTTTGGTGCGGTAGATTTTAACCCCTTGACCCGCAACTTTAAACCCGAGAACCCGACACCCTAAAGCTCTAAGCTCTAAACCACACAAGGAGGACTCTGAGTCTTGAGGTTTCTATGGAGTTTTTTCAGTTTCTGCGGCCAACAGACGTAGCCGTTGCCTCAGGGGTTAAGGGGTTTAGGTGTTTAGGGCTTCGGGTTGGGAATTTAAGTTTAGGGTTGCGGGCTTTAGGATCCTGATTAACAAGGGTGTGCCAAGGGATCCAAGTTCCAAGTTCTGAGAACTACCCAATACACCTAACGAACTATTAAGATGTTCCATGCGAAGGTTAAACCCTAAATCCTAAACCCTAAACCCTAAACCCTAAACCGGCTGTGTAAGGTGCAGACATGTATGTTCAGGTGGGCAGAAACGGGTGTGGTGTGTACTATAAATCGACCCTATACCCAAAGGCCCTAAACTCGAAACATCCTAGAACAGAATCCAAATCGCATCACTAGGGATCTATGTAGGGTTTAGGGGTTAGGGTTTAGGGTTTAGAGTTTAGGCTTTAGGGTTTCGGGCTTAGGGCAACTGATAGGGGGGGCAGGTTCCTTGTAACCCGCTTTAAGCAAGCAATGGCATTTAGCCGTGCCATCGGATCTCTTGAGCCCTAAGCCCTATACGCCTGATGTATCCGTATCCCTAAACTCCAAACCCCAACTCTAATCCCCAAACCCTAATCCCTAAACCCGAAACCCTAAACCCTAAAACCTAAACCCTACACTCCGATCCAGCAGGGCTTTTGGGACGTGCTGCCCCTCCACCTGATGCAGTTGGAGCCTTGAGACCCCCAAATCCTGAGCTCGAAGTCCCAAGCCTTGAGCGCCTTAGAGTTTAGGGTTTAGGGTTTAGGGTTTAGGGTTTAGGGTTTAGGGTTTACAGTAAACTCCGAAAAGTTGGAACATCTGTATCCCCATACCGCAGAAGGTATACCGAAGAATCCCAGCTCTGGTCATCCCCAAACCATGCTCCAACTTTCTGGAGTTTACTGCAACAGGTACCCCTATCCATCCTGGGGCAGTAAGTGCAGTTGCCCTGAACCCTAAACTCTACATACTAGGATGCCCAGTAGTGCCCTTTTGGGGGGTTTAGGTTCCCTTATAAACCCCTTTAAGCAAAAAAGGGCACCCTTTTTAAGCCTAGGTTACTGGGCAGCCTAGCATAGAACCCTAGTTATGAACATGCATGAACCTTCAAGTGGGAGCTCCACATCGCCCTGGATTTCGGAGTACAATGCTTTAATACTTTCTTTGTTTTGTCTTTTTCTTTTCTTCTGGGTTCCCATGATAGCTACTTATACCTTCAAAAAAGTAAAGAAATAAATATATATATATACATATATATATAGATGCATATTATATATATATATATATATATATACACTTTTTTCCAGGGTCTACTCCAAAGTGGTAACCCCAAACCTTCAATATCGTCAGTGCCTTGACCAGCTGTCTCCTTGACCCAGGTCGCAGAATGTCCGGCCGGAGGACTAGGGTTTGAGGGTTTGAGGGTTTGAGGGTTTGAGGGTTTGAGGGTTTGAGGGTTTGAGGGTTTGAGGGTTTGAGGGTTTGAGGGTTTGAGGGTTTGAGGGTTTGAGGGTTTGAGGGTTTGAGGGTTTGAGGGCTCAGGGCTTACAGCTTGGGGGATTCCTATCTTGTAGGAATTCATACAGTTTGAGGTTTTGCGATTCCCTGTTGGGCGCCTGGGAGAAAAGCCAAGAACACCGCCATCCCAGGAGGGTACTTGGAGGTTCATGGTACCCAGTAGCCAGTTAGAACTGTACTTGTGGGTTTAGGGTTTCAAGTTTAGGGTTTAGGGGTACTTCGTAATGAATTTTGCCTGTACTTTTAACACACTTAGAAGCCCCTTAAGTGCCGTAATATGGTTATAAGTACAGTTATGAGTACAGATATGGTCGGTAATAAGAACCATGAACCTCCAAGTAGGGTGCCAGAATTACAAGTTCCCTTTGTAGCAAATACTGTAAGGGCGAGCCCCGAGACCCCAAACCCGAAACCCTAAACCCGAAACCCTAAGCCCTAAACCCTAAACCTTTTCTTTTCGCCAAAGAATCCCGGGAACCCCCCTGGGACCCCCCTAAGACCCCCCTTCGTGTGGTCAAGGTCGGGCTGAGCAGCATGGGGCACAAGTACGAGAAACCGTACGCATCGAACCATGCTACACAGGGCCTCTTCCACCGCTACGTGACTCCCCGACAATGTCGGCGTTAATTGCGTCTTGGCCCGTGTACACCTGGTGTCACACACCGCGTGGAGCCCTGAGCAGGCGCTTCATGGCCTCATGGAGGCGGGGATCCCGGAGCTTGTCTATACCAAGGCCCTCTGCGAGGAAACCAGGCTCTTCCGCAAGTACACCGTGGACAAGCTGAACGAGGCGATGCCATTGGCGGTGGACAGAAACCCCCTTAAGACCCCCTGGGACCCTGGGACCTATCTGGGACTTTTCCTGGGACCGTCCTGAAACTGCCGGGACCCCTCAAATCCCTGCAACCGGCCCGTAACCCGCTCTGGCATGGCCTCACCCTAACCTCACGCCCCCTGGACTGGTGATTGAAGACGTCTTATTGGAAGTAAGCAATTGTCCTGAGTTTAGGCCTAAACAGGGCTAAACCCTAAAAGGAACTTTGCCGCTTTGGACGGCGTGCAGTGGGAGAAAGGCATTAGATGGCCTTCCACAGTCGGGCCAGAGCTGCTCTTCGCACCTGACGAGGCTGCTGCATCCTAACCTTCCCTACGCCCGTTTACAGCAAACCCTAAACCCTCAACCCTAGACCCTATCCTACACCCTCAACCCCAAACCCTGCGGAAAGGAGCTGTCTGCACTGATCAGCGGCCAAAGTGACGTCGATCCCAAGGACCGGCAGATGCCCTGCATGCTGCTTAGGGTTGAGGGTTTGGTTTGTTTAGGGTTTAGGGTTTAGGGTGTAGGGTGTTACTGGTTTGGGGTGTTAGGGTGTTAGGGGTTTCGGGCTGAAGGTTTAAGGTTTAGAATTTAGGGTGTAGGGTGTAGGGTGTTAGTGGTTTAGGGTGTTAGGGTGTTAGGGTTTTAGGGCTTGAGGTGAGGTTTAGAGTTGAGTTGGGGTCTAATGTCCGGAGATTCGTGGTTGGGGTTCAGGGTCCGAGGGCTTTAATTGAGGGGGTCGTTCTATCTGTGCAATCCCGTACCCAACCCTAAACCTTAAACACCCTAAACCCCCTAGAACTTAAACTTGCCAGACCCTACGTACATGATTTAGGGTTAAGGGTTCAGGGTTTAGGGTTCAGGGTTTAGGGTTTAGAGTGTAGGGTTTAGGGCTAAAGTGACGTACACCTAGAATGTAACCCACAACACAGTAGGTGTTCGGTGGTCGCCGAAGGCGCTCGGGTTTAGGGTTCAACTTTGGGTGGGGTTCAGGGTTCAGGTTTTTGTTGCTTTAGAATTTCTGTTTTAGCGCCCAAGTTATCCCTAAACCCCAAGACGCTAAACCCTAAACCCTAAACCCTAAACCCTAAACCCTAAACCCTAAACCCTAAACCCTAAACCCAAGTCCGCATGATCCCACGCATGCTGTTCCTCGGTCGGCCCTTTGGGGTTTAGGGTTTTGGGTTGAGGGGTATTTTGCTTCTTCTGCTTTAGAGCTTGTGCCACGCCTCCCATGCAGCATTGGGTTAAGATAGGGCCGGCTCTCTACGTCATTTTTTGGGGTTTAAGGGTTTAGGGTTAAGGGTTTAGGGTTTAGGGTGTAGGGTTTAGGGTGCTCGGCACGTCTTCTTGAGGCGAATAGGACTGCAAGAGAACTACCTGCAGCCTACCACACTTTTCAGAACTAGAGGCCGCAACCCTACACCTTAAACCCTAAATCTTACAGACCCTAAACCCTAAACCCTAAACCCTAAAACCGCCCTAAACCCACATAAGCCCCTGGTCTCAGGCCCCGGAACACTAGAACCCGAAGCTCCAGAAGGGTTTTGGGGGTTTATTTAGCGCGCCGTAGCTGCAGATCTTAAACCCTAAACCCTAAACCCTAAACCCTACACCCTAAACCCCCTTGCTTCTGGAACATTTCAACAGGAGTGGCGCTTGCACAGCAACCCTTGCACGAGTGCCGGTAGCTGAGTTGTGGGATGAAGCAGGGGATTAGGGTTTAGGGTTTAGGGTTTAGGGTTTATTAGGGTTTGGGGTTTAGGGTCCAGGGTCTGGGCTTTAGGTCTGCAAACTCGAACCTGTTGAGGGTTTGGGGGCTTTCCACCCCGAACCCTCAACCCGAAACCCTAAGCACCGAAGCCAAAGGGTTTAGGCAAGAAATTTGGGTTCAGAGTTAATATTTCACATTTGTGTCTGAGATTCATAATATAGGCTTTAGGGAGATTTGAATGAACCCTGATTATCGCGTAGAGTCCCAAAGTAGAGGGCATATTCGTGATTCAGAGTGTGCACCCTCAACCCTAGACCCTAAACCAGGGTCAGCTGAGGGTTTCACAAGTGCCCGATAGGACGTGTGTGTTCGGGGTTTAGGGTATGTTTCTAGATTTAGTATTTAGGGACTAGGGTTAGGGTTTGGAGTTCAGAGTATAGTGTTTAGGGTTGAGGCGCCTTCTACAATGAGGGCCTGAATCGCTCGACCCCTATGAAGGGCAGCCGGGCCAAAAATGCTAAAAGCCAAATCAAGCATGTGGAGTCTGTAGACCCGAAAGAACAAGAACATCTAAACCCTAAACCCTGAACCCTGAACCCCAAACCCTTAACCCCCAAGCCCCAAACCCCAAACCCTAACCCCCAAACCCCAAACCCCAAACCCTAACCCCCAAACCCTAAACCCTAAACCCTAAACCCTAAACCCTAAACCCTAAACCCTAAACCCTAAACCCTAAACGCTAAACCCTAAACCCTAAACCCTAAACCCTAAACCCTAAACCCTAAACCCTAAACCCTAAACCCTAAACCCTAAACCTAACCTTACACGCCGAAAGCCCTAAGCCCTAGGCCAACGCAGTGCACCGACAGGCTGGTGTGGGCTCCGGGTTCCGTTGTTCTAGGGTTTAGGGTTTAGGGTTTAGGGTTTAGGGTTTAGGGTTTAGGGCTAGGGTTTAGGGTTTAGGGTTTAGGGTTTAGGGTTTAGGGTTTAGGGTTTAGGGTTTAGGGTTTAGGGTTTTAGGGTTTAGGGTTTAGGGTTTTGGGCTGCAGGGTTTAGTTTTTTTGTTTCTAAGTTTTTAGGGTTTTGGGATTGTCGGGTTTAAGGTTTTAGGGTTTAGGGTTTAGGGTTTTGAGGGCGGGGGACTTGGGTAGAGTCTTAGGGTTTCGGGTTAGGGTTTAGCTAAACTGCCGAAAGCTTCCAAACCCTGAGCACCATTCGATATTCCAAAGCCTGAACCCCGGAAGCCCCGAGCCCTCAACCCCCTAAACCAAACCGTAAACCCCAAAGGGTGTAGGGTTTGGGGGAGGTGGTTAGTTGGGCCTTAAAGTTTGGAAGCCTCAAATACTAAAACCCCACACCCAACAACACAAGTCTCATCCTTCAAGTTCCCTATCAGCAGCCCAGGTCAGGGGTTTAAGTAGGGATTCTTCGGAGCCCATGTGGTTTGAGGGGTTGGTTGAGGGAAGAGTAGCCCATGGCTCCAAAGAGCAGCATGGCTGTCATCTGTGCTCTTTAGAACAGTGAGACTTCGCCTTCTGTCACACATCGGACAACGAGTTTTTTCGAGCAGAAAGCGATGGCGCTTTGTTTCGGCGCCATCGAGCCTCTGGCGAACCTTGTGTGTCTGGCTCAAGCGAAGTACTAGGTTACTAGGTGTCCCCGGGCCGGCGCGGCCGGGGCACACCTAACGGCCATAGGAACGTCCCTGGACGCTGCGAAACAACTGAATCCTTGGACAACTGCGCGGGAATCGTCGCCGGGGACTGCGCCGTGCATGTGGTGTCATTTCTTGTGATAGCTTCCCTAAACTCTAAACCTTAAACCCTAAACCCTAAACCTCCAATTCCTCAACCCAAGGCTTGAAGTCTGAAAGCCCTCGTTCCCCCGATGCTCTAGGCGGCCAACAGATCCAATCCCGAAGCTCTACTGCGAGGTTCAGGGTATTTATGAACCAACTAGAACTGTACTTGCAACCCACTTGTAAACCCCTTCAAGTGCCCGAAGATGGTCGTAACTTGGCGTATAAGTACACTTAAACCCTAATTAAACCCCAAACCCTAAACCCTAAACCGTAAGCCCTAAACCCTAAGCCCTAAGCTCTAAACCCGAAACCCCAAATCCTAAACCCTAAACCCCAACCCATTTTGCGCCAGGTCGTGGAGTGGCGCGAGACCCAGTGCTTAGGTCGGTTGAGGCGGATTAGGGGGTAAGGTGCTTGCAGGGTTTAGGGCTTAGTGGGGTTTAGGGTTTAGGGTTTAGGGCTTAGGGTTTGATTAGGGTTTAGGGTTTAGGGTTGAGGGTTGAGGGTTGAGGGTTGAGGGTTGAGGGTTGAGGGTTTAGGGTTTGCAGCGGGCGGGATTCATGGTTTGACACCGGTTGCTCACCCTACCGGGGGCTGGCGCAGTTCTTCCCCGGAACAGATCTTACCCAAGCCCCTGAACCCTAAACCCTGAACCCTTAACCCTAAACCCTCAACCCTAAACCGTAAACCCTAAACCCTAAACCCTAAACCCTAAACCCTAAACCCTAAACCTAAACCGTCCCCTCAAGCGGACTGCAGTCCTTTACATGCTCGACAGAGCCATGTCCAGCTCCCATGGCAAGGATGGGCAAGACCCCATTCCATGCGGTCAGTCCTCTAAATGTTGGATTTAGGGTCTAGGGTTTAGGGTTTAAGGTTCCCTAATGCTTTGGCTTTAGGGGCTTTAGGGGCTTTGAGGGGCTTTAGGGGGCTTTGGGGGGCTTTGGGGGGCTTTGGGGGGGTTTAGGGCTTAGGCCCCCAAGACCCTTGAGCCTAGAAAAGACTCGGCTCAGGTTTTGGGATGCGGTCCAAAGTGATCTCACCGCCGGCTGCTCGGGGTTTGGGGTTCAAGTTTTCACAAGTTCCCTTAGGGTTTAGGGTTCAGGGTTTAGGGTTTAGGGTTTAGGGTTTAGGGTTTAGGGTTTAGGGTTTAGACTGGCGGAGTCTTTTGGGCTTGAGGCTCAGGGCTTGTGGGCTTCAGTTGTGGTCTGGGTTGCTGATTTAAGGGACTACATGTAGCTGCCACCGTGTGGATGCGCAGAAAGTAATGTGGGCGCCGTATTTTGGTGAGTTGACGTGAACCCTAAACCCTAGAGCCTAAACCCTAAAACCCCCTTTATGATGAGTCTTTTTCAGTTCCTTAGCAACAACCCAGCTTGAGGACCTCGGGTTAAAGTTTGCGTCTGTGGGGAGGTGCTGACGGCGGACCATGCCAACGGTATTAGGGTTTAGGATTTAGGGTTGTGAGTTTAGGGTTTAGGGTATTGTCGTGACGTAGCCTGGAATGGAGTGACACCGCGGGATCATTCGCGAGACAAACTGTATCGGCTAGAGCTCCCCCCCCCCGCCGCCTGCTGCCCCCCCCCCCCCCCCCCGCCGCCTGCCCCCCCCCCCCCCCCCCCCCCGCCCCCCCCCCCCCCCCTGCCCCCCCCCCCCCCCGCCCACCCCGCCGCCCCCCCCCCCCCCCCCTCCCTCTCCCCCTCACACCCGAAACCCGAATCCCTAAACCCTAAACCCTTCCCAGGCCGAACAGCGGTGTCGCCTCCTCCGCTTCGTCACGGGCTCCAGCCGTCCACCACCAGGTCTGAAAGGGTTTAAGGCTTCAGGTTGGAGGGTTTAGGGTTGAGGGTTTGAGGGTTTGAGGGTTTGAGGGTTTGAGGGTTTAGGGTTTAGGGTTCGCCAGTGAAGTGGGCGCCTAGTTGTTCAAGGGTTGGGGTCGCAGAAGTTTGGGTTTAGTGTTAAGGCGTTGGGGTCATCAACATCAACATTTACCAGCCGTGCCGACACAACTCAGAGGGTGCTAGATGTAGCTTCCGGCACAGCATGTCCAAATCTGGGTAATGACAGACAGCTTATGAGACAAATATCTTTTGCACCAGGCTGCGCAAATATGGCAGGAAGCGAGTAGGTCGCCACAGGCAGAATTGGCTGATGTTCAGCACAAAGATTTCTTGTGAGAGCAAGCGGCGCCATTTTGACTACAAAGAAGAAACTGAACACGACCGATCTGTCTATGTAGCAGCGCTTACACGGCAAATTTAGACACGTTCACTCGTCTTGATTTCGCGCTGTGCCAATGCCTTGCACCGCCTAGACTTAGTCAGAGCAAGGTGGGGTTGAGAAACAAAAGCTCCATAAACATTTACATATTCATATACACATACGCATACACATACATAGCTATATATGGTTTGGGTTTTAGGAGGCGAAGTTTGCCAACGTAACCTAGGACGCCCAGTAGTGCCCTTACTCCTTTTTTTTTGGGGGGGGGGGGGTTAGGTTCCCTTGTAGACCCCGTTAATGAAGCAATAAAAAAGGGCACCCTTTTTATACTCATAGCAGTAAGGATCAAGTGAGGAGGAGCTGGTCAGGGAGTTTCTATGTCACTGCTGGACGAACTCGCCCCACCGCACAGGTGAATCCAGCTAGACAGCATGCAAACACAAAGGAGTTCCTCAATCAGGGTCGAGGGGGTGACCCTAAACCCTTAAACCCCTTAACCCCTTAACCCCTAAACCCCTAAACCCCTAAACCCCTAAACCCCTAAACCCCTAAACCCCTAAACCCCTAAACCCCTAAACCCTAAACCCTAATGATGATCTGGGAGTTCCTCCACGTCAAGGTCCGGGTGGTGGTGATGGTGGTGACGAAAGGGTGGGTGGTGCGGCGAGCACCTGTTTCACTACTCGTCTCGCTCAGCAAAGTCCGACTCCAGTTCAACAACCCTAGACTCGGGATGTTGCCCCATATACTAACAGTCCTTAGTAGGGATTATCGTATCCCCCCCCAGTATGATCCCTATTCAGAACTGTTAGTATACGGGGGAACATCCCTAAACCCCACGCCCCGGAACACAGATGGACAGAAACCTTGGATCTTCAGGGTATCTTTTCGGGCACACCGTGGCTTGAAATAGGGTTTAGGGTTTAGGGTTTAGGGTTTAGGGTTTAGGGTTGGAGCCTCTCAACCGCCAAGCAGTTCAAGGCTTCAGGGTTTTTGGGTTTAGGGGTTCACGGCCTGAGGCTTAACCCCACATTCCCCTACAGCTAAACTGCCTATACCCTAACCCTAAACCCTAACCCCTAAACCCCAAAACCCTAAACCCTAAACCCTAAACCCCAAACCCTAAACCCTAAACCCTTAACCCTTAACCCTTAACCCTTAACCCTTAACCCTTAACCCTTAACCCTTAACCCTTAACCCTTAACCCTTAACCCTTAACCCTTAACCCTTAAACCCTAACCCTAAACCCTAAACCCTCCCTCTCGCGCGAGGCGGCTTTGCCGACCTACAGCCGCCCTTCGCCGTCGAAGTGCAGCATGGTCGCACGCGAAGGGGCTTTGGCGTTTAGGGTTTAGGGCCCCAAACCCTAAACCCTAAACCCTCAACCCTAAACACTAAACACTAAACCTTAAACCCTGAACCCTAAACCCTAAACCCTAAACCCAAGCCTTAGGGTTTAGGGCAGCAAGCCCTGAACCTTTATGCACGCATTGCGCGAATTCGGATCTTTGAAAGGTTGAGAGATTGATCAGAATTCTGGGTGTCCATGTAGCAATATACCCTTGGACCTTCGACGGGTCCCTATATGGTCAATTCAGGGGCCAAGAATCCACCAGAGATACTAAACCCCAAGCCCTACAACCGAATCCCTAAACCATATACCCCAAACCCTAAACCCCAAACCCCAAAACCTAAACCCTAAACCCTAAATCCTAAACCCTAGACCCTAGACCCTAAACCATAAACCCTAAACCCTACATGGGCGACCCTCAGGGTACGGGATTGAGAATCAAAACTCCCAGCAGCCCTAAACCCCTAAACCCTAAACCCTAAACCCTAAACCCTAAACCCTAAACCCCCAACAGCTCACCTCCATGGCTTTCCGTTTAGGGTTTAGGGCTCAGGGTTTAGGGTTTAGGGTTCGGGGTTTGGGGTTAGGGGTTTAGGGCTTGAGGTTTAGGGCTTTTGGCTCATTATATGACTATAGCTACTGTCGTTGTCAGTTACTGAGTCACAAAGAACACACCATCATACGAAGAGCATTTGTAATGGCTTGCTGCGGCCGAGGTCTTCCCTCGGCTCAGACGAGCACCTACCCACCGCACACACCTGCCGCACGGCGAGCCATTTTGTGGTCTAGAAGCTTCATGGTTTCGTTTAGGGTTTAGGGTTTGAGGTTTACGGTTTAGGGTTTAGGGTTTCAATGTTGGGTGTTGCAAGTGCATTCTCAAGTACGCAACGCTATCTACCCTTCTACTTCGGATAGCTCTGTCTTCCTGTGTTGCGCTGGGAGCTAGAGGTTCTTCCTCTTGTTGCCTTGTCCCCTAAGCTCAGGCATCAGAGGCTTGAGTCTTTCAACTGTATGTGAGGGGTCCCCTTTTAAGGTCCCATACTAAGGGACCAGGCAACGACGCTAAGAACAAAGGGATTCTGTGGCGTTCCTTTCGATTTCTCATGGCACGACGTTCACAGTTGTCTCCCATTTGCCTCCCTTTGTGAAGTGAGCAGACCCCAAGTCTGCAAACCCAAAACCCTTCTGGAGTGAGTTTAGGGTTTAGGGTTTTTGTTTTAGGGTTTAGGGTTTAGGGTTTAGGGTTTAGGGTTTAGGGTTTAGGGTTTAGGGTTCAGCCCTTAGCCACTGCAAGCCCCTAAACTCTAAGCCCCCCCCCCCCCCCCCCCCCCCAAGCCCTTGAACCCCGAAGGCCTCTGAGCGCAAACAAGCAACCTAGGAATCCTTCTTGCGCTCCAGAATCCCAGGAGAGTGGAGTTTAGGGTCTAGGGTTCAGGGTTTAGGGTTTAGGGTTTAGGGTTTGGGATTTAAGGTTTAGGGTGTAGGGTTTAGGGTGCCCAGCCAAGGTGTGAACAAGCTCGTCCTGCCGCTGCCCTTGCAGTTGTCTGGGCTCATTTCAGGGAGGTTTTCGGCCCATCTACTCCCACATATAGCCCTAAGACAGGGCTCTGTGCCCCTAAACCCTAAACCCTAAACCCTAAACCCTAAACCCCATAAAATCTGTTATAGAAGACTTGCACAGGCTAGCCGCACCCGGGAGCTCACTTCCTGGAGTTGTCCTTAAAGGGTTTAGGCTTGGGGTTTAGGGTTTAGGGTTTAGGGTTTAGGGTTTAGGGTTTAGGGTTTAGGGCTCGATGGGCTCCGTGACCTCCTAGTTTGGGGGTTTGGGGTGGTGGGGGGGGTTGTGGGGGGTTTGTGGGGGGGGTGCGGGGGTGTGTGGGGTGTGGGGCGGTGGGGGCGGGGGGGGGGTGTGTGGGGGGGGGGGGGGGGGGTGTGTGGGGGGCATGGTTTCCTGACACCCGATAGAGGGTTTAGGACTAAATGTCTGCGAAGCTCCCCCCAAACCCTGAGCTCAATGTGTGCAGTTTATGGCAGTTTACTCTAAGGTTTATGGTACTTATTAACCAATTATAACTGTACTGGCAACCCACTTACAAACCCCTTAAGTGCCCAGGGCACTTAATGTGGTGACAAGTACAGTTATATGTACAGTGACAATCGGTTAGAAAGTACGATGAACCTCCAAGTAAGTGTGGTTTAGGGTTTAAACGAAAAGGGTTTAGGGTTTAGGTTTTAGGTTTAGGGTTTAGGGTTTAGGGGTACCCTTTACCCTTTGTTGTTGGTTCAAGGTTCCGTGGTAAAAGTAACCAGCCAAAACAACGGTGCCCTTATTCCAAGATGGTTACTGGGCCATTACTGGGCTGCCAAGTTTCTAAGGGTAGTTATTTGGGCCCTTAATATGGCCCATACCAAGGGACCATGTGACTACCCTAAGAGTATGGCTGCAGAGGCTGAAGGAGGGAGGGGTGAATCGGATCAACAGCTTATCCGAAGCTCCTACATTCACCCTCAACACGTTTGACGGTGTCACCATGAGACCTCAACCCCAATCCCCTATGCTGAACTCGAAAGCAAGGATAGTCTACACCTCGCGCAAGGGCCAAAAACCCCAAAACCCCAGCCCTGAACCCTGAACCCTATAGACCGCAAACCCTTAAACCGTGCAGCCCTGAAGCCTATACTCCCCTGCGGGTTTAGGGTTTAGGGTTTAGGGTTTGGGGTTTTGGGGTTTGGGGTTTAGGGTAAGGGGAATCCACGTGTCGCAGGCTTCCAGGAGATAGATAGCCCAGGTTAGGAGGTCTGGGGGTGTACGGTGTGGAGTTCAGAGTTGGAGGGCTTTAAGGTTGAAGAGGTTTAGGCTTCAACGGGGTTTACGGTTTAAGGGGTTTAGGGTTCAGGGTTTAGGATTTAGGGTTTAGGGTTTAGGGTTTAGGGTGTTTGGGCTTCGGGGGGGGGGGGGGGGGGTGAACTCCCAGGGGTCGGAATAATTACTAATGGCATTCCCTGATGGTCCCTTTATCAGTATACTATAACCACCCCCCAAAACCCTGTTCTGATTAGTAAGCCCTCTATCTTACACAGATTTCCATAGCACCTTCAGATGCACAGGGGATGATCGTTCTGACGACTTTTTAAGATTAAGCCCCAAAGCCTTGTCGAAACCCTCAAAACCATGTCATAAAAACGTGCTACAGCCCAAACAGCCCCTAATCCCTAAACCCCAAACCCTAAACCCTCAACCCTAAGCCCTAAGCCTTAAACCCAAACCCTAAGCCCTAAGCCCTAAACCCTAGACCCTAATTAGACCCTAAACCCAAACAAGGTACTTCTACCGGTCCAAGTCGCAGCTCTTGGAAAAGCTCTTATGTGCTCTCGTGGATGAATCGTCCGGGTCTCGGCATTGGTTTAGGGTTTAGGGTTTAGGGTTTAGGGCTTAGGGCTTAGGGTTTAGGGTTTAGGGTTTAGGGTTTAGGGTTTAGGGTTTACGGCTTCTCATAGCTCACGGCGTGACCCACCCATGAAGTTGTCATCACTGTACTGTGGAACTGGAGCCCGCACGTAACCACCCAGAGTCAAAACCCTTTCGTGGTTTAGACTTGTCTACCCCCATTCCCACCCTAAACCCTAAACCCTAAACCCTAAACCCTAAACCCTACACCCTAAACCCTACACCCTACACCCTAAACCCCAAACCCCAAACCCTAAACCCTAAACCCTAAACCCTAAACCCAACCACTCTTTCAAAGGGGGCTTCCTCGAAAAACCGGGGGCTTCCTCGAAAAAACGCCGGCACTCCATGAGATGCCTGCGGGTGGAGCACTGCAGGGATCCTCGACGCCAGAAAGTTGGCCACAAAAATGCAAACCCTAAACCCTAAACCCTAGACCCTAAACCCTAACCCTAAACCCTAACCCTAAACCCTAAGCCAGTCTTACAGGCACGGCCGAGCGCATCTACTGGGCCGATCAATGTGCTACGATCGGTGCGATTGGGCGACCGCACCCCTGGCCGGGCGATTTTCGACCTTAGGGTTTAGGGTTTAGGGTTTAGGGTTTAGGGTTTAGGGTTTAGGGTTTAGGGTTTAGGGCTTAGGGTTCGCGATCTTGGTGGGGCCCACACTTGGGTGGGGACTTCACAGAATTGGACGACGCAACCTGTACATGACCGACAGGGAGGCCCCCCACCCTGCCTAACCCTACACCCAAACCCTGAACATGTGACCCGCAGTCCCTAAACGCCCAGAACCTGGTAGTCCGAATTGGGCTGGTCTTGAGGGTTTAGGGTTTAGCGGTTCCAGCGTCGAACCCTAAATCGCAAGCCCCATATATAATCCCCAAACCAGCAAAACCCTGACCTAAACTTACCCTGAACAGCACCCGAAAACCCCTGAACCCCTGCCAACCTCCATCTTCGTGTCTCCAAGTTAGGGTTTAGAGATGTATATAGAGGGTTTCGGGTTGAGGGATACAGGATCTTGGGATTCAGGCATGTAGGGTAAGGGACTCAGAGATTTAGAGATGTAGGCCGCCGGCAACAATAAGGGTTCCCCCCTGATGCCCTCCCATAGAGCTGAATCAGCCGTAAGAGTGACTGAAAAGGCATATTTGAGGTTCGGAACCCTCATATCTAGCGACGGAGGCATCCTCCCATCCATTTTCCTAAACGCAAAACCTAAACCCCTAAACCCCAAAGCCCCTAAACCCCTAAACCCCTAAACCCCTAAACCCTAAACCCTTCAACCCTTCTAAATCATCTCTCCCCCTTCCGCCTTCAGGTTTGGCGCGGCATAAGCCGCACGTGCGCGTGAGCAAAACGAGTGCTATGGAGGGTTTATAGGGTACAGGGTTTATAAAGGGTGTATACAGGGTTTCAAAAGGGTGTATATAGGGTGCATGTAGGGTTTTTCAGGTATGTATATGGGGTTTACGAAAAAGCTAGGGTTTAGGGCCAACGAGATCACTGTATGAGGTTTGTGGCCCGCTTGAGCCGAAAGTGGCAGGGGTTCAGAGCTTTTTTCCGCCAAGGGTTCAGGGTTTTTGCAGCTTTGCACTCGAGGCTTCTGGTGTTCCGGGGCTCGGGATTCGTAGACACGCGTTTTGGAGCGTTTAAAGTTTTAGCGCTTCTAGGGTTGGCACTTTAGAGTTTAGTTGTTGTTTGAGGGTTTAGGGTTCAAGGCTTAGGATGTGTCTGGGATTTCTTGATACGACTTCCCTGTTCAGAGTCAGACTTCTTACCTCCACGTTTGTGAGGGTGCCGAAGCAGAAGTACGCATACCGCATCGACAAGCAAACACTTACAACAGACACACGGAAAACATAACTACGTGAAGCCTTTTGTGCAGACATGTACGAAGATACACACATCTACGACACAGAGAAAAACACAGAAAACACACACACACACACACACACAGGTACACATACACACCTATATACATACGCACATATACATGTACACACAGAGACACCCATGCATAACCATCTACACATGTATGTGCGTATCCGTGCGTGTGTGTGTGTATATATATATATATGTACATGTGTGTGTATGCTTATACGGATATCTGTATGTATATTTATGTGTATTTCTATGTGTATGTATATGTGTATATATATATATATATAGAACTGGGTATGTATATATCTGGACTTATGCATGTACCTATCGGTCTGTCTGTCTGTCGGTCTATATAGATGTCTGTGCAAATACTTGCAAGTAAGTTTTAAACAGTAAGTATCCCTTAAAGCAATTCCTTAAACCCTAAGCGTCGAGCACTTTTGGCATGCCTTTCGTGATACCTCAAGCGTGGCCTCGTGGGCAGCATCACCCAAAGCAGGCAGCAAGAGTACCAAGAACCGATGCGAGAACAACTACAACAGGCCCAAAATCCAAACCCTGAACCTTTTCCCCAAAACCTCAGACCCTCGAACCCCGAACCCTAGACCCCATAGAAGGCCCAGGGAGCGGTGTGAGCCACTCGCCCAAGATGGGCGCTGGCGCCAGCGCTCAGGACCTGGCCGCCGTGGACGACGCGACGCTCGTGGGCGTGATTGCGACGGATCCGGCTCCTAATCCTAATCCTCATGTTTAGGGTTTAGGGTTTAGGGTTTAGGGTTTAGGGTTTAGGGTTTAGGGTTTAGGGTTTAGGGTTCAGCATCTCTGGTCCAAGCATTCACTAGTTGAGCAGCTTTCAAGGCCATAGAGGAATACCCACCCGCCCATTGGGTCCCACACCATTAGGAAAATAATCCAATCTCCTTCTTCTCTAGGCAGCTCCGTGAAAATCCTAAACCCTGGCCCGGAGATCTGTGAAAATCCTGAACCCTAGGCCTCGGAGCTGTGAAAATCCCAAACCCTAGGCCTAGAACCCTAGACCGTGAAAATCCTAAACCCGAGCCCGGAGACCTGTGAAAATCCTGAACCCTAGGCCTCGGAGCTGTGAAAACCCCAAACCCTAGGCCTAGAATCCTATAGAATAGGAGGGCCAGGGAAGCCCTAGGCGTGAAATCCTGAACCCTAGGCCTCGGAGCTGTGAAAATCCCAAACCCTAGGCCTAGAACCCTAGACCGTGAAAATCCTAAACCCTAGGCCTCGGAGCTGGAAAAATCCAGCCTAAAGGCTCGAAATAAACAACTGTGAAAATCCTGAACCCTAGACCGAGGGCTCGAAAAAAAACAAACTGTGAACAACCTAAACCCTTGTTCTAGAGCTCGAAAAAGGAAGGAAACCTGAAAAATGAATCTTCCCCAACCCTCCCAGCCTCCCTCGAACATCAAAAAAGCCAGTGAAAACCCCGAACCCTAGCCCGATTCGAAGGCTTGTGCCTGTGTCCACGAAGGTTTGTGCCTATGTCCACGAAGGTTTGTGCCTATGTGCACGAAGGTTCGTGCCTGTGTCCACGAAGGTTTGTGCCTATGTCCACGGAGGTTTGTGCCTATGTCCACGAAGGTTTGAACATTATAATGTTCAAACCTTCGTGGACATAGGCACAGACCTTCGTGGACATAGGCACAAACCTTCGTGGACATAGGCACAAAACCAGTGATAAACCTGAACCCTAGGGCCACGAAGCCAGTGAAAAACCTGAACCCTAGGGCCACGAAGCCAGTGAAACCCTGAACTCTAGCCCGATTCCAGCTTCTTTGCCAATGTCCACGAAGGCTTGTGCCTATGTCCACGAAGGTTTGTGCCTATGTCCACGAAGGGGTTTAACATCTAAATACATATAGTAGGAGAGGTTTAGGGTTTAGCGTTTAGGGTTTAGGGTTTTGGGTTTAGGGCTACTAGGACCCGGGGTAGGCCCGTATTTCCCTATTTTGGGGTGGGGTTCCTGTAGAATGCCCTTCAAAACAAATAGGGCACCCTTTTTACACCTAGGTTCCTCTTGAGTCTAGTTATCCTTGTGAACTCAGTGAGCGCTAAGAGGTTTAGGTTTTAGGGTTTAGTTTTAGGGTTTAGGGGTTTGCGGTTGTAGGCTTTAGGGTCCACGGGCTGTACTGCATTATTGATATGGCAGCCCTAAACCCGAAACTCTAAACCCGAAACCCTAAACCCTAAACCCTAAACCCTAAACCCGAAACCCTAAACCCTAAACCCTAAACCCTAAACCCTAACCCCCTACCTAGGATCGCATCGAGCGGCTGCTCCGCACGGCTCGGCAGCAGCCGAGCAGTGGGGCCTCGAAGACCGAGGCCGGCCTTCCTAAGGGGTTTAGGGTTTAGGGTTTAGGGTTTAGGGTTTAGGGTTTAGGGTTTAGGGCTATTTTGGGGGTCTTGGTGGCCCAGTTGTGCCCTTTGCCGATTTTTTGGGGTATGGGTTCCCGTGTAAAATAACCACCCCCAAAAACGGGTGCCCTTATGGGGTATAAGGGTTTAAGGTTTTAGGGCTTTTGGGGGGCTTTGTTTTGAGTTGTATTTTGCTTTCGGATTCAGGGGCTTTAGTCCTTACTGGGTTTTCAGGGTTTTTTACGGGGGCTAGTGCTTTTTGTGGGTTTTTGGGTGTTTTTTTTTTTTTTTTCGGTTTTTTTGGGGTTTTTTTTTCTCCACTAGTCAAGCAGATTGTCAAGCGACGGAGACACACCCACCGGGCCATTGGGTCCCACAACATTCGAGAACCATTTGGAGATAAAAGGCGGCCTCTACAAAAGAGGCCCCAATAAATAGTAGGATTCCCTTTTTTATGCGGACTCCAAAGCGGAAGCCACCATTTCGCTGTACATAGACTTCCCCAAACCCGTTTAGATCTTACTTGTCTTCAAACAGCCTAAGGCCCAGTAGGCCCCTGGACCCTCAAGCCCAAACCACGCAGCCCTTAAACCCTCAAGCCCAAGCCAAGCAGTAGACCATAAGCCCCCAAACCCAAAGACACCCTTGTCCAGGAAAAGTGGGGCTCTTCTCCTGCACCCTTGCCCACGAATGACTCCAGGGGTTGAGAAGGATGCATGTGAAGGAGAGGACAAGGGTTATAGGTTTTACGGTTTTACGGTCTAGGGCCTTTAGGGCTTAGGGTGAAGTATTCCCCCCCCCCGCCCCCCCCCCCCCCAAACCCTAACTCCTAAACCACAAACCCTAAACACTAAACCCTAAACCCCCAAGCTCGAAGCCCCCCAGAACCAGGCCCAGGATTACGGCATAGCCTTCAGCTCTGGCTCCTCTGAGCCTGACTCTTCGTAGCTGAGTGAGCACACTTTACGCTTTTTTGGGACCCTAAACCCGAAACCCGAAACCCTAAACCCTCAACCACTATAACCCCCGATGGAGCTGAAAGTGCACACTTTTCGGGGGTTTATGAACTCAGCAACTAAGGACTGCAAGTGGGAATCCGTCAAGTCGGAAATCCAGTGCCGAGGTAGGCTAATGGGATTATTTTTCCCTTTAGTTAGGTTTAAGGTGATTCATGGCTTAGAGTTTAGGGTTTAGGGTTTAGGGTTTAGGTTTCAGGAATCTTGCTCAGAGGGTTTATGGGACCATCTTAGGTCCCGGAGCTGGCAAGTTTCTGGAAGTTGGGCCGTCCGCCAGTTTCGGTATCGCGTGCGGGGCGACCCGCACGACTCCGAGGGCAAGTCGCCCTTTGAGCATGCCAACTCCTACAGCATGCACCCTTAGCCGCATTTAGGGTTTTGGGTTTAGGGGTTTTAAGGGTTTGGGTTCGGGGGGGGGGTTGGGGGGGGGGGGGGTGGGGGGGGGGGGGGGGGGGGGGGGTTGGGGGGGGGGGGGGGGGGGGGGGGGGGGGGGTTTGGGGTGGGGGGGGTGGGGTGGCCAGTTTGGTCCGCACACGTGTTGGGTACCCATTAGCCAAAAAAGTGGAGGGTTAGGTGGGGTGCCTGCTTTGTGCTACCCATACACCTACGGCCCAAGGCCTCGGCGGATTTTTGGGTACTTCAATTCCTAACCAGCTGCAAACATATGCTTTTTGCTTGGGTCCCAAGTTCAGTATAGTCGAGGGCTCCAAATAGCCCGGAGTAGCTGTGTATAGCCTCTGAACCCCAAAAGTAGGTATTCAACCCCAAACCCTAAACCGTCAGTTCTCGCCTCTCAGAGCCCTCTCGCAGACGCGAGGCACCGTGCATTCCACCCACTCCTTCTCGGCAGTCGAGCAGCAGTGCCTTGGGGACCAAAGCAATCCCCCACAATAGGGGGGGTTTAGGGTTTAGGGTTTAGGGTTTAGGGTTTAGGCTTTAGGGTTTAGGGTTTAGGCTTTAGGCCTACCACAATTCTTCTTGAGGTGTATGAACCAGAAGCCTTTGGGGTTCATGTGGCCCCGAAGGTGGTCTGGCAGAACCGAATCGGATGGGAACCCGTGCCGCTCGTACCTTTATTGGGTTTAGGGTTTAGGGTTGAGGGTTGAGGGTTTAGGGTTTGGGGAAACCCCAACACATTTCAACGCCCTAAATGCCTAAACCCCAAACCCTAAAATCCCAAAATCCTACAATCCCCAAACCCCCCAATCCCTGCAATCCCAAAAACCCTAAAGCCCAAAACCCTGAACCACAGAGCGCACGTATAAGCCCTGCAGCCCTAAACCCAAAACAACCCCAGAGTAAAAGGTTGTCCTTGGCATGTGCACCCTTATACTACCAGTCCTTACTAGGGATTCTGGTACCCCTATTGTTCAGGACTGTTAGTACAAGGGGGAACATCCCAAGCCCTAATCCCTAAACCCGAAGCCCTAAACCGTAAACCCTAAACCCTAAACCCTAAACCCTAAACCCTAAACCCTAAACCCTAAACCCTAAGCCCTAAGCCCTAAACCCTAAACCCTAAACCCTAAACCCTCCCAAGGTTATCCATTTTCGGGGACGACTTCTGCAGCCACGAGCAAGTCACCCTGCCCAGCGCCGAGCACGCGACCTTGGCGGGCGCTGCACATGACGGAAAGGATCCTGGGGCCTTGCTCCTTGGTTTTAGGGTTTAGGGTTTAGGGTTTAGGGTTTAGGGTTTAGGGCTAGGGGATTCTAGAGATCCATGAGGGACAGAGGGGGACTGCAGGGGGATTTTAGTTTAGGATCGTGCGGGGAAGTGGAATAGCAACTATCATATTAGAATAACCCCCCATAAGGCCTGATGTAGACCTATATTCGTCCCCATACACCTAAGTGGCCCCTAAATGACCCCCAAATAACCCTAGGATGCCCAGTAGTGCCCTTGTTCCCTTTTTGGGGGGTTTAGGTTCCCTTATAAGCCCCTTTAAGCAAAAACGGGCACCCTCTTTAAGCCCAGGTTACTGGGCAGCCTAGTATTAGAATAACCCCCCCAAAACCCTGTTCCAATGATTAAGGCGCTTATATTAGTTTAGGGCATAGAGGCTTACAGGCTTCGAGGGAGTTGTTCTAAGGACTTAGGGACTTCAGAGTTTCGGGCGAAGAGCGGGAATCAGGAGTTTCAAGTTGAGTGGTGCGGGGTTTAGGTAAATCAGGGTTGCGGAGTTTTGGATTGAGGCTCTTGCGTGCGAAGGTTAGTGCATCAAAGCCTCAAAAACACGCCATGTGCCCTACAGACCCTGGCCTACCGGTAGAGTTTCTTTTCTTGGATCCTGGGACCAGTGCCACGCAACCTAAGCCCTAAACCCTAAACCTAAACCCTAGGTCACGCAGGGCTTCTTCGTAGTCCAGTTGGCATAAGATGAGCCTCATTGTGCTTGCAGAATCGCGGTATATGATCCCGAAGCCTGACCTTGTGGTTCCCCTCGGAAACCCAACAAGTAAGGCGTAACAGCCAGGTTCTGAGGGCATAGGTTTTAGTAAGGGTGACACTTCACGAAAAATGCCCTGAACCCTCGGCCCTACACCCTCGCAAACCTGAAACCTTAAATCCTAAACCCTAAACCTAAACTTAGCCCTAAACCCTACACCTAAACCCTGAACCCAAAGTGATCAGGTTTCTCCTCATGGTTCAGTGGGGCGACGGCCGCCCGGCCGAGAAACGCTGCCTCACGGTCATCAAGGCGGCCGTGGATGGCACAGAGTTAAAGCGCGAGGTCCTGGATGGTGGAGAAGACGGTCTGAACATGGTTCCTACAGCTTCGTTTTAGGGTTTCGGGTTTAGGGTTTCGGGTTTAGGGTTTAGGGTTTAGGGTTAGGGGTTTAGGGTTTAGGGTTTAGGGTCAAGTTTCTGGGGGCTTTGGGCTTCTGCAGAGTGGGGCCTTATCCGCTTGCTCTAGGGTCTAGGTGCCGTTCGAACTAAGCCCTCTATTGAACCAAGAAGGGCACCAAGGGTTTAGGGTTTAGGGTTTAGGGTTTAGGGTTTTAGGGTTTAGGGTTTAGGGTTTAGGGTTTAGGGTTTAGGGTTTAGGGTTTAGGGTTTAGGGTTTGGGTGTTTTTGGGTCCATTGCTTGTCGGGCTTCATGCGATCCTAGATTAGATTTGTCATGCGACGATTGAGTCGTTTCTTTGCTTGGTGTTGTTGGAAGCAAGGGGCTCTATGCTACCCCAGCCTTAGCTACTCCCCCCCCACCCCCTCCTCACCCCCAACCCAAAATAGGGCCCAAGCGGGGTAGTGTACCCTAAGCCCTAAACCCTAAACTCTAAACTGCCCTAAATCCCTAAACTCTAGGACCCCCCACACAAACGCCCACGATGCTTAAGACATCCAGGTCCTCTTCGGCCACTATGACGACCAAACCCAAACCCAGCCTCCTCTCTACGGCGCACAGCTCTCTGTAGCCTCTTGGCTATTCTTCTGATTCTGGCCCTTAGGACCTAAACCTCTTGGGTTTTCGTAGGACTTTCACGTCGTGGGCTTTTGTAGGACTTGAACCTTTTGAATTGGGCTTTTGTGGGGCTTTACCCTTTTGGGGGTTTTGTAGAAACTACAAGAAGGAGTGTAAAACCCTAGACCCTAAACCCTAAACCCTAAACCCCAAACCCCTAAACCCTAAACCCTAAACCCTAAACCGAGGGGCTTCAGAAGTCAGCCAAGGCATGTGCTGGCGGCCAACTCGGTGTATGCATGGCCCGCTTCATGCACAGGTCCGACGCTGGGCGCCTGAATAGTTCACTTGAAGGGTTTAGGGTTTAGGGTTTAGGGTTTTAGGGTTTAGGGTTTAGGGGTTAGGGGTTAGGGGTTAGGGGTTGGGGTTCAGGGTCTTAACGGTATAAGGAGGGACCCCTAGAAGGGACCCTTAATCTTATGCCCCTGTATAGCCCTCATGTAGACCTATATTAGTCCCCATATACCTAAGTAGCCCCTAAATAACCCCAAATGACCCCTAAGGTCCCTTATAACCCTAAACCCTGAACCCTAAACCCTAAACCCTGAACCCCAAACCCTAAACCCTAAACCAAGCGTCCCTCCTTTAGTCCCTTGGATTATGCTGAGGCCTGTGCCAACTGAAGATCCACAGCCATTCATTCTTGGGGCCTTCAAATGGCATCCATACAATCATGGCCTGAATAATGTCACCCCCCCACATACTAAACCCTAAACCCTAAACCCTAAGCCCTAACCCCTAACCCCTAAACCCTAAACCCTAAACCCTAAACCCTAAACCCTAAACCCTAAACCCTAAACCCTAAACCCGAATGTAATGTAGCCGAGGTGGAGGAGGTGAGGCTGGGTTGAAAGGCTCGTAGAGTGGTCCTTCACCTACCTGAGCAGACAGAGCAAGTAACCGTACCCAAAAATTACTCGCTGTAGGAGTTTTCCTGCATGTGATCACTTCTCTAGAATATGGCCCCTTTTGGTGTCCTCATATTGCAAGGCGGCTCTTCTTACTAAGGGTACCCAAAAAAGGACCTTCATTTTGAGAACTGGCCACAATATAGTTTTCTCTAGGTAGGGCTCGGCAACTACCCTACCCTACGCGATCTCGAAGGAACCCCAACCCCCCCCCCCCCCCCCCCCCCCCCCCCCCAAAAAAAAAAAAAAAACACGTACCAAACATGACTTGTGGTGCCTACTGCCAATTCCCTTGATCCCAGTATCCCAACCCTTAAAGGAGGTGTACCCCCAAAACAGGGTTTACGGTACAGGTGTCTAGGTAACCCCGCCCTGAGCCCTGAGCCCTGAACCCGCAACTCTCAACCCTAAAAACTCCCAGCCTAAACCCTAGTTAAAGCCCAAGCACGAAAAGCCTAAAAACCCTACAAATCCTAAGACCTAAAACCCCGCTGAACCCTAAACCCTAGCCCTAAACCCTAAACCCTAAACCTCAAAAGGATGATGGGCTGAATCACCAGGGCGGGATCTGGTTCACCTTGAGCGCGGACACGCTGCAGGATTGGAGCCGAAACAAGGGCTCTTGCAAGGGAAACCCTAAACCCTAAGCCCCAAACCCCAAACCCTGAACCCTGAACCCTAAACCCTAAACCCTAGACCCTAAACCCTAAACCCTAAACCCTAAACCCTAAACCCTAAACCCTAAACCCTAAACCCTAAACCCATCCCTGCAGTTTCAGCAGCGGCCCGTGCGGACCAGCAGCCACTCTTTGGATTCCGCCGTCACGACCAGCCTAGACCGGCACGGATACCCAGAGTCCCTTGGAGAGTTGACTGCTCAGGGTTTAGGGTTCAGGGTTTAGGGTTTAGGGTTTAGGGTTTAGGGTTTGGTGTTTAGGGAGCCCTAAAACCCTAAACCCTAAACCTCAAGACAAAGTAAATAGAAGTTGTGTGCGGCATCTCATTGTGAGTTTTCCCAAAGCCCAGGGGTACCCTTTGCCCTTCTTGGTTGGTTCAAGGCTCCGTTATAAAGTAACCCTCAACCCTCAACCCTGAACCCTAAACCCTAAACCCTGAACGCCACATCGCTTGGCCCTTCTTCTAAGATGGTTACTGGGCTACCAAGTAAAGGGCCATCCCCTTTACTTCCTCTAGGATCTTCAGACCCTAGGCAGCCTTGACGCTACGAATCTTGGGGTTCATGGGCGCAGTAAACCCCAAAAGGGTTTAGGCTTTAGGGTTTAGGTTGGGCCAAGTTTAGGGTTTAGGGTTTGGGGTTTAGGGTCTAGGGTTTAGGGTTTAGGGTTTAGGGCTTGTAGGGCTACCCCAAACCCTAAACAGGTTTCTGTGCTGCGATCTCGGTGACGCCTACCCGCGAGGATTGTTCCTTGCTTCCACATAACCGCGGCCTCCGCGTTTCATTTGGGCATTTTCCAATTTGGGGTACCTCTTTTATACCCCACATAGAATAGAATCCCCTGAAAAGGGAACTGAAAACCCCCCCCCCCCCAAAAAATTTTGCAAGAACACAAAGTCCCCCTTGTGAAACAGAAAGGGTGCCCTGTCGCTTTCAGGTTGCTCTGGTTATATACCCTCCGTCGATTTTCGGGCTCAGGTCTTAAGAAACCCTAAGCCGCAAACCCCGCATCCTGAAAACCCAAGACCTCCAACCCGAAATTCCGAACCCTCCAACCTAAACTGCCAGGGGTTTGGGGTCATAGTCTAGGGCAGGTGGCTTCATCCGATTTGTAGGTCAGGACTAATTACAGGCTTACCTAAGTTCTCTAATTTGCCGTAGTACTGGCTGGTAAATTCAAAGCCTCTCAATATTTTGAGGGCAGGCGATTCTTGCGGGTAGGTCGAATGCTTTGGTAGGGTTCGGGGTTTAAGGTGTTAGTCCCTTGCAGTTGCGTGTCTCTGACACGCCCTGCATGACGCCCAAGCCTTAAGCAAAAAAGGGCACCAGTCCAGAAACACTGAGCATTAGTACAATCTGCATGCTACGTACACATGTGGGGGGGGGTTCCGAGATTCGGGGTACCTTCACAAGGTCCTTGCTATAAGGGAGTCCGACTCCTTGGGGATCTATTTTGGGGTCTCTCTTTTCGTAAACCCCTAACCCCTAACCCCTATACCCTAAACCCTAAACCCTAAAACCTAAACCCTAAACCCCCATAAGGCGCTGTTGTCCTCCTGAGGCACCTGCATCGCTTCGTGAACCGGGCCTTCGGCGGCGGTGGAAACCAGGGCCTCGTGGTTTACTCCTACAAGTGCCGCCACGGGGAGGCTCGGAAGAGGGATTTCAAAGCCTTCGACAACTCTCAGAGTCCTAAGTCTTGTTGCAGGTTCGCTTAGACCCTTAACCCCCTTAACCCCCTTAACCACCTTAACCCCCTAAACCCCCTAAACCCCCTAAACCCCCTAAACCCCCTAAACCCCCTAAACCTCCTAAACCTCCTAAACCCTAAACCCCCTTCTTTTCAACGATTCAGGACTTCTTCAACTATGAGCCCTTTGGAGTCTCCGCTATAGGGTTTGGGGGTGAGGGTACTTCGTGCAGCAAAGGGGCTCCTACTTAGATGTCTCCCAGGTGCACAAGAGTCCCTGAACCCCAAACCCTGAACCCTAAACCTTGTAAGCAACGTCTTTCGCAGGCCTGTGCCACTTTGGCAAGCCAGTGCTCATGTATGCTGTATCTGCGCACGAATAGACTTGGAAGGCGCAGCACAACTGTGTCCTAAACCCCTAAACCTTAAAACCTAAACCCTCGACCCTTAACCCTCAGCCCTTAACCCTGAACCCCGAACCCCTCACCCCTCACCCCTACCTACGAACGGAGCCCTCACAACCCCAAAAAACCTAAACCCTAAACCCTAAACTCTAAACCCTAAACCCTAAACCCAGGCTCCGAAGAACGATGCGGGGATGGAGTTCGAGGCCTACGAGACACTGAATGCCACAGCGGGTGGGCAGGAGAACGCTCCGACCTACTACAAGCCACTGGGACTCCCCAAGGTTGAGGGTTTAGAGGTTTAGGTGTTTAGGGGTTTCGGGGTTTTTGGTTTAGGGTTTAGGGTTTAGGGTTAGGGTTTAGGGTTTAGGGTTTAGGGTTGAGGGGTTTCGGGGTTTAGGGTTTAGGGTTTAGGGAAGCCCGAAGATTGACGTGGTAGGGAGCATCTATGTGTTAACCATTTGCCGGAAGTACTACAAGATTCACCGCTGGCACCCCGGGAAGTTTTCCCGAGTCAGGGTCTAGGGTTTAGGGTTTAGGGTTTAGGGTTTAGGGTTTAGGGTTTAGGGTTTAGGGTTTAGGGTTTAGGGTTTAGGGTTTAGGGTTTAGGGTTTAGGGTTCAGGCTTCTGAAGGGATATTGATTGTAGACTGGAGGGCTCAGGGTCTGTGACGTATGGCAGGCCCGGCAAGGGCAGTGTTTCAAAGCTACCCTGTGCCCTCAAGCTACTATTAGAATGGCCTGTAGGCGAATGAGTTTCGGTACCTTCTGGGTCACCCTAAACCCTGAGCCCCAAACCCCAAATCCCAAACCCTAAACCCAGAAAGTCAAAAGACCAAACGCCAGCAAACTGCTGAGAGGTGGAGCAACGACAACGCTTGCTACACCGAGCTGGGAGGCGTGGTGTCGGTGGGGAACTCCATCGCGGTCGCTTTTGCGGGAGAAGGCGCCCGCCCTAGCGCTAAACCCCAAACCCCAAACCCCCCAAAGGGTCCCAAGTGCCTACATAGTCAATAGTAGAAAGGTAGGGTTTCTATAATAGCAATAACAATTATGGTTTGGATAAGTGTTGCCCCATATAGGTACTTAGGACCCTTTGGGCCCTATAAATCCCAAGGGCCCTAAGGCCTTACGTTCACTTGCAAGCTCTTTGTCCATGACTTTTAGAAAGCTTCATATTCTGCAAGCTGAAGCCCCAAACCCTCCTCTGTGGACCTGGCCCGTTCCGTGGGTTTAGGGTTACATCTCGAACACCCCAAGCTTCTTCGCGCAGATCCAAGCAGAAGCCCAAGGTGGAGTCAAGGGGTGGGAAGTTTTTGGCGGAGCTGTGGACCCAAACCCCATAACCTCTACAAACCCTACAAACCCTGCAAACCCTGCAAACCCTACAAACCCTAGAAACCCTACAAACCCTAGAAACCCTGGAAACCCTGTAATCCCTAAAAATCCTAAACTTTTTTTGGCGGGACGGGGGTGTGAACGGAAAATTTTCTACGGAGTCCTGCACCTGGTCTAGGATGCCCAGTAGTACCCTTGCTCCCTTTTTGGGGGGTTTAGGTTCCCTTATAAAGCCCTTTAAGCAAAAAAGGGCACCCTTTTTAAGTCTAGGTTACTGGGTAGCCTAGTGGTTGTTCTGGGACCTAGGCTGCGCGAGTCTCTACTCCCCAGTTCGTGGTTAGTGGAAGTAGCAAACCCCCTAAACCCTAAACCCTAAACCCTAAACCCTAAACCCTAAACCCTAAACCCTAAACCTTGTTCCGCAAGTCCAGATCTTAGGGACTGGGTAGATAACCCGAAACCTTTTTTTGTTTTTTGGAATCCTACAAAGTATGCCTGGTTAACCTTTTTTGGGCTAGGGGATTTAGCCCCTAAGAGACAGGGTGTTGCATGGCTTTAGGATGCGACCCCTAAACCCTAAACCCTAAACCCTAAACCCTAAACCCTAAACCCTAAACCCTAAACCACTCTTTCATATATAATATAAATGTTAATGGCTTTGCGGGCAAGGTCCGAAAATTAGTGGGCAAGGTCCGAAAATTAGCGGGCAAGGTCCGAAAATTAGCGGGCAAGGTCCGAAAATTAGCGGGCAAGGTCCGAAAATCAGCGGGCAAGGTCCGAAAATCAGTGGGCAAGGTCCATTGGCTGCCCCACGACCTTGCCCACTAATTTTCGGACCTTGCCCGCTGACCCACCACCTTGCCCACTGATTTTCGGACCTTGCCCACTAATTTTCGGACCTTGCCCGCAAATTTTCGGACCTTGCCCGCTAATTTTCGGACCCGGGAAAGGCCCGAGAATTAGCGGGCAAGGTCCGAAAATTAGCGGCAAGGTCCAAAAATTAGCGGGCAAGGTCCGAAAATTAGCGGGCAAGGTCCGAAAATTTGCGGGCAAGGTCCGAAAATGAGCGGGCAAGGTCCGAAAATCAGTGGGCAAGGTCCAAAATTAGCGGGCAAGGTCCGAAAATTAGGGGCAAAGGTCCGAAACTAGTGGGCAAGGTCCTTGCCCCCCCACCCCCCCACCCCCCCCCCACCCCCACCCCCCCCCACCCACCCCCACCCCCCCCCCCCCCCCCCCCCCCCCCACCCCTCCTTCACCCCCCTTCCTCAGCCCCCTTCCTCCCGCAACGGGTGGTGCTCAGTTGAAAACGTGTCTGACTTGGGTAGGTGATGAAAACCTTATATTTTCTTAATGTTATGGGATTCTTTGGGCGGGTGGGTTTTTTTCCGTTGCCTGAACACACTACTGGCCTAGTAAATGCTCGAACTTGAGATGCTGAACCCTAAACCCTAAACCCTAAACCCTAAACCCTACATCTAAACCCTAAACCACTGAGGCTCCCCCCATCTGGACTGCCTGTCATCCGCACCTTTTGCCTCTGTGCCTACGGAGAGGCATCTGCCCGCATCGCCCGGTTGGAAGCCGTAGTCCCTCATGGTTTGGCCCCAAACCTAGACCCTAATGAAACCCTAAACCCTAGTTAGACCCTAAACCCTAGTTAACGCCTAAACCCTAAACCATAAACCTCAGGGCTAGTACGTAGCAGCATTGCGGAAGCCGCCAGAGTTCTAGATCCTGAAAGCCCAAAGCCGTACATTGGTGTTGTTTTGTGATTGTTTTTGGTGTTTCCCGTTTAGGGCTTAGGGTTTAGGCTTCAGGTCTTACACAAAAAGCGCACACCGCCCAAATTCAAGTGGAAGCCACCGGGAACATACCATTGTCGTTGAATATAAGTGTTCTTCTTACTACTGTCATTATTGTGATGAGTACTACTACTATCATTCTCATAGTGGCATGCTACTTTTAAATGTTCGCATTATTCTTATTATATTGTTATTTTATTGTTCTTATATTATTTTCAGATATTATTATTATTATTATTTCTGTTGTTAATGTTATTGAATAGTTTTATTCGACCCCAAACACTTCTGGCCCGAGTCCCTCAAGAAGCCCCTCCGGGAGTTGTTGCGAAATCGGGGTTCCTCTCAGGGTTTAGGGTTTAGGGTTTAGGGTTTCGAAGAACCCCGATATCCTTTAAAGAGGCTTCGGGTTCGTGGTTCACCTACCCTAATCCACTCAAATCCCAAACCTTAAACCCTAAACCTGAAGAGCTGAAGCTTAAGAGACCCAAGGATGGTTTACGTTTCGGGGCCACTGAGGTATATGGGACTCTTTTTTCCTGTGGTAACAAGCATGGGTTGCCCTCAGGGTCCACGTACCTCATGAGTACCCTCAGGGTCCATGTACACCCTAAACCCTAAACCCTAAACCCTAAACCCTAAACCCTAAACGTACATGGGCCCAACAATCACTATATAGGAGGTGCTTTTTTAAGGCCCCAGTCCCAAGTATTCTCTACTTTGGTACATGGACCCTTATAGGGTTATATACTAGGTATCTCTCAAACTCGAAGCTTCCTAGCCCAAGCGGCCGAGCTGTACGCCTGCAGGCACCGCATCACCCCGCGAAATCTGGGCATCGTGTCGGTGCGGAAGAACATGGAAGGACCTGGCGGGGAGGCGCGCCTGCGAAGAGGATGCTTTCTTGGGCACAAACTCCTACAGGCCCACCTTTGTCACCTGACCCTTCGGTTTTTGGCCTAGTCCCCTAAACCTTGAACCCGGAATCCACCTGCATCCCCTACTCAACCCATTATCGCAGACCACAATCAACATCCATGCGCGAGCTGGGTTGAATGCGCAGGGCTCAACAGATGCTTTGGTGAGCTGTACTTACATGTTGCAGAGCAATTCCCACGCGTGGAGCCTTCCGAAACCCTCACGGTATCCATCGTGATGGCCTGGACGTTTTATGCCGTCTAGGTGTGGTTACTGTCAGTGCCACTGTTGTCCTGGCTACAAGAATTACCGCTATGAGGTTATACAATGTATCATCGAAGTTGTTCCTTGTGCTCTATGCGCACTCTGAGGGTCTTAAACCCTAAACCCTAAGCCCTAAACCCTAAGCCCTAAACCCTAAACCCTAAGCCCTAAACCCTAAGCCCTAAACCCTAAACCCTAAACCCAAAACCTAAACCCTAACCCCTCCCTGTTATGACCCGACCGCGCCTGGGAGGTGTGGACAACGAAGAGCGACTACAGCCATAAGGGCGGCTTCTACGCCTTCCGCGGGGAATGGCAAGAGCAGGCTGGCATCACGTCTTGGTGGGGGCTTAGGGCTTGGGGTTTGGGGTTGGGGTTTGGGGTTTGGGGTTTAGGGTTTATAGGGTTTGGGGTTTAGGGTTTAGGGTTTAGGGTTTAGGGGGATTTAGGGTTTGGGTGAAAAGCCCGGACCCTCAAACTACTCGATGCACGCTGCGTAGGCTCCAGTGGCGAGTTAAAGGCAGTTTGGTAAACAGCGAGTTTGCATTATACATTGGTATGTACAGTGGGTTCGTTGTGTGTGTAGGAAAAAGGCATGAACAACAAAACCAGGGCAAAAAGCGTGGGGAAAACCACTTGCTTTTTCACAAGATATGTACAGCTGATCAGTCATGTTTCAATTTGGCGTTCGGGCAGCGGCTCCGATTTCAGCAAACCCTAAGCCCTAATTAAGCCCCAAACCCGAAACCCGTGAAGGGTTGGTTTTGTTGCCGTGGGCCATCGAATCCTTTGCAGCACAGGCATTTCCGCGAACCCTAAACCCTAATCCCTGAACCCTGAACCCCAAAAACCCTCCACCCTCAACCCTCAACCCGTGTTGAAGGTTGGTTGTATTTCTGTGGGGCATCGCATCCTTTTCAGCACAGGCATTTCAGCAAACCCTAATCATGGGCGTAATCACCGTGCCGGCATGCATGCTCAAGCCATTCGCACGCGCTGGCGCGCTGGTAACACGTAAGCATGCTGCAAAGCTCTGAAGTATGCAGGCTGCCCCGCGGGCGTCCGCGCACAGTGTTCCAACCACTCATCACGATAAACCCTAAATCCGAAACCCTAAACCCTAAACCCCCCAAACCCTCCAAACCCCCTAAACCCCCTAAACCCCCTAAACCCCCTAAACCCCCTAAACCCCCTAAACCCCAAACCCCCCAAACCCCCCAAACCCCCCAAACCCCCCAAACCCCCCAAACACCCTAAACCCCCTAAACCCCCTAAACCCCCTAAACCTTAAACCTTTAAGCCTTAAACCCTTTCCCTACACCCTAAAGCCCTGGATGTGGTTTCGGAGCCCAGCGGTTTGTCTTCGGAAAGATGGCACATCGACCTGCAGGGCGCCGTTAGGGTTTATGGTTCAGGTTTAGAGAGGCTTAGGGTTTAGGGTTCAGGGTTTAGGGTATTGAGGATGGATGACTCGTTCACTCCCTTTGTAGTTCCGGGCTGAGGGGTGCTCTCCATCCCTAGACCCTAAACCCTAAACCCTTGACCCTAAACCCCAAGCCCTAAACCCTACCCCTAAACCCTAGAAGGCCGGCCTTCGTCATGGCAGGCCGTGCAGAACGTCTGCTGGCTCACAGACTTGAAGGGCGACGCCAACGTCTCGCGGCTGAGGGCTTCTTGGTAGCCGAGTGGTACCCTTTCCCCTTTTTTGGGGGTTCAAGGTGCCCTTATAAATGGGGTTTAGGGTTTAGGGTTTAGGGAAACCCTAAACCCTAAACCCTAAACCCTAAACCCTAAACCCTAAACCCTAAACCCTAACCCCTAAACCCTAAACCCTATACCCAACAAGGGGTGCCCTCATTCTAAGATGGGCTACCAAGGCCTGTGCCCTGGGAAGTCAGGTGCTGCTGCTCTGGGAACTCTGGAGCGCCTTGTTGGCTTCTAAGGGTTTAGGGTTTAGGGTTTAGGGCTTGGGGTTTAGGGTATAGGGTTTAGGGCTTGGGGTTCAGGGTTTAGGAGGCCCAAAGGTTTCGGGTGTAGGGCTTAGGCCTTGGACTGTGGGTCTCCGAACCCGCCTGGATAACACAACAATGCCAAGTACAGGAACAAAGCCTAGGACCAAAAGGAGGCCCCTTTTTTCCTTTTTGGTTTAGGGTTTAGGGTTTAGTGTTTAATTTATGGATTAGGGTTAAGGGTTTAGGGCTACTAGGACCCGGAGTATCGCCTTTTTCCTTTTGCTTAGGGTTGGGGTTCCCTGATAATCCCCTTAGAACCAAAAAGGGCACCCTTCTTGTTCCTAGGTTACTCCCGGGTCTAGAAGCACGAGCAAAGAAGACTGACGTAGATTCTTGGCTTTCTTGGGACTTTACCAGCTTCATGAAATCTCGCATGGGGTCAGATACCCCTAAACCCTAAGCGCAATTCACTATATTTCCTATTGTCAGGACCCTTCTTGGGTTAATTCTGGGGTTGGTCTCAAAAGGCTTTAGGGTTTTTTGGCTTCGGGCTTGAAACGTGAAGGACAAAATATCAGAGTTGCGTGCTCGCGCCCTGAGAGTGCAGAAGGTTATCATCGGACGCTTAGCAAAAGATCTTTTTAGTGAAGAGGCCCTAGAATTTTGTGGAACCCGAAGCCCCTAAAACCCGAAAGATCTAAACGCCCTGAACCCTAAACCCGGAACCTTAAACCCCAAAAACCCCAAACCCTGAACCCCAAACCGCAAACCCTAACCCCTAAACCCTACACCCTAAACCCTAAACCCTAAACCCTGGCATCCAGAGGTAGAAGCTACATCACCACCTGCGCGCAATGCGTGGACGAGAAAGGGGAGCCGGTCAGTGAGGTCCTAAACCTTGGCACGCAGATCAGGCGAAAGGGGGGTTTTAGGGTTTAGGGTTTAGGGTTTAGGGGTTAAGGGGGGATTTTGTGTTTCGCTCTTTTGTTTAGGGCTTAGCTGTAGTTGTAGGCCTAGACCCTAAACCCTAAGCCCTGAGGGAAACTGATAAACACCTTATAAAACCTAAAGATTGCGCAGGCCAGCCCTACACCCCAAACCCTAAACCCTAATGAAACCCCAAACCCTAAACCCTAAAGCCTAAACCCTAAACCCTAAACCCTAAACCCTAAACCCTAAACCCTAAACCCTAAACCCTAAGCCTAAACCCTAAACCCTAAACCCTAAACCCCAAACCCGTACTTTCAAGATACCAGTTAAACAGGCTTGGTCGCCGGACAGAGCCTCTGGCCACGGCCAAGGGGGATGTCATCATCGTGCAGCTTGGTCGAGGAGCCCGCAGGTCTGGGTTTTAGGGTTTAGGGTTTAGGGTTTAGGGTTTAGGGTTTAGGGTTTAGGGTTTAGGGTTTAGGGTTTAGGGTTTAGGGTTTAGGGTTCAGGGTTCAGGGTTTAGGGTTTAGGGTTTAGGGCTGGCTGAGGGTAGTTTGATGGCCTTGATATGGCCCCTTACCTTCTTCAAAGGCTTCTGAAGTATGGGCCCTTGAGTTGTATAAGGCATATGAAGGGTATATAAGGGCCCCCCCCATGTGAAGTGCCCATCTTCAGGGACCATGTAACTACCCCTAAGAGTGTGGGGCTCTGAGGTTTGAGGTCAGGGTTCTGGGGGTTAGGGTGTTTGGTGAATACGGTCCCTTAATTTGGGAGCCCTACCCAAGGGCCCATACTTCAGAAGCACCCAGATCTTCCAACAGCCCAGTTCGGGTTGTTAGGGTTCAGGGTTCAGGGTTCAGGGGTATAGGGTATATGGTATAGGGTTTAGGGTTCAGGGTTTAGGGTTTAAAAGCGTCAGGATGTAGATGTCGCGGCGCGGCCCATGGTTTGGTAGTAACTTGATCGCTTAGTATGGGCCTTAATTGGGGAACCCCTATACACCCCTTATGTGCCGCATAAATCCAAGTGCCCGTCCTTCAGAACCCCTTAAAAGAAGGTCAGGGACGACACTCAGGCCCCATGTAGCTTCCCCAGACCCTAAACCCTATAAACCCTGAACCCTGTAAACCCTGAACCCTGAACCCTAAACCCTACCCTAAACCCTAAACCCTAAACCCTAAACCCTAAACCCTAAACCCCAAACCCCAAACCCCAAACCCCAAACCCCAAACCCCAAACCCCCAACCCCAAACCCCAAACCCCACACCCCAAACCCCAAACCCCAAACCCCAAACCCCAAACCCCAAACCCCAAACCCCAAACCCCAAACCCCAAACCCCAAACCCCAAACCCCAAACCCTTCCCTTAGAACGGTTACCTGGCATGCTCTGGCTGTACAGCCGAGGTTTTGTCTTGTAGTAAAGCTGGGGGTAAGGGGGAGCTCTGAGGGTTTAGGGTTTAGGGTTTAGGGTTTAGGGTTTAGGGTTTAGGGTTTAGGGTTTGGGATCTAGAGCCCTAATCCTGCAACCTAAGCCCTAGGGCCCCTAAATCCCTAAACCCAAAGAAAGTCCCAAAGCTGCACCCCTAAAGCCCTTAAAGCCTAAGTCATAACACCTAAAGACCCTAAACCGTAAATCCCTATACACCCCAGAACCCCAAAACCCTGAACCCTAAAGCCCTAAATCCTAGAACCCTACCCTAAACCCTAAAACCCTAAAACCCTAAACCTGTATCCTAAAACCCTATAACCCCAACGCCCTAAAACCTAAACCCCACAACCCTAGACCCTAAAACCCTAAATCCTAAACCACAAACCCCCAAACCCTAAACCCTAAAGCCCTAAAACCTTAATCCTAAAACCCTAAACCTCGAGAAACGCCCCAACTCCCGGCCCAGGCAGCGGCACGACGGCCCGGATGGCCCCGAACTGGAGGTCGAAACCGGGAGGGCTTTTGGGGGGTTTAGGGTTTAGGGTTTAGGGTTTAGGGTTTAGGGTTTAGCGTTTAGGGTTTAGGGATGTTCCCTGTTATACTAATTTTCCCCCTTATACTAACTAGGGATAATAGTACCCCGTATTATAATCCTTAGAAAGGACTGTTAGTATAATGGTGAACATTCCAAATTCAGGGTTTAGGGTTCAGGGCTTAGGGCTTTTGGGGCTGTAGGCGGGGAGGGTTGGGGTTTGGGGGTTTTTGAGGGCTTTGGGGCTTCTAGGGGTAACCCTAAAACCTAAACCCTAAAGGTTTTGGTATGTTGGGGCCTTTGGGCTTTGGGAACTTCAGGGGGGTTAGGTCTTCGGGGTTTAGGCCTTGAGGTTCAGGGGTTTCGGGTTTTGTGATTTGGGTTCAAGGGGTGTTGAGGGCTTGGGGATTTTGGGGGTTAAGTTTTTGAGTTTTACATTCTTTTGATTTTTCGCCTTTTTTTTTTTTGGGGGGGGGGGGGGGGGGGCGGTTGAATAGGGTTCAGGGTTTGGAGTCTAGGCTTTCGGGCTCAGGGGGTTTGGGCGTCTCCCACTATCAGGTCGCTTACTTTTCTGCAGCATCTACCGTTATGGACTCTTGACCCACTCTTAGGTGTAGTTGGGGGGGGGGGGATGGGGGTCTAGGTATGGATTTTTTCGAGATTAGAGCAGGAACCCTCAACCCTAAACCCTAAACCCTAATCCCTAAACCCTAAACCCTAAACCCTAAACCTGAGGAGCTTCGGTTTTCAGAGCTAGGTGTTTGGGGCCCGTGAGGCGCCTGATGGTCCCAAAGCAGTTTTAGGGTTTAGGGTTTAGGGTCTATAGGGTTTAGGGTTTAGGGTTTAGGGTTTAGGGTTTAGGGTTGAGGGTTTAGGGTTTAGGGTTTAGGGTTTAGGGTTTAGTTTTGTATGAGCTTGCTCCTTTGAAGCGTTTGGGGCAGGCGCTTGCATGATTACGACCATCATCCCTGACAATGCCTGATCATAGAAAACGCAGCATGCCCATGGAACGCGTGGCCATACCGGTGGGAGCTGCCCCTGCTGAGGCTGTCGAAAGATCAGCATGGGCCTCCGGCAAGAGTGATTGCATAGGACTTGGCACGGGTCTGGACCCCCTGTCCGCAGGCACAGGGTCGGAAGAGAAAGCCCCAGATCAACCTCGGCTGAAACTCTTCTGGGAAGTTCGGAAGGGCGTCTTTGACATGCATCCTCGACGATTCGACTCAGCACCCTGAGCCCTGTAGAACCCTAAGCGCGATAAACCGCGAACACCTGAAAACCCAAAACCCCTGAGCCCTAAAACCCTAAGCCCTAAGCCCTAAACCCTAAACCCCTGAGCCCTAAACCCCTGAGCTGTAAACCCTAAACCCTAAGCCCCTGAGCCCTGAGGCTCTAAAGCCGCGAACCAACCACAAGCCGCCCCGGGGGCTCAGGTCAGCGTGCTCTCCATAAACCCTGTAAAATAAACCCTAAACCCTTAAACCCTAAAACCGCTAAACCCTAAACCCTAAACCCAAACCCTAAAACCCTAAAACCCTAAAGCCCTAAAGCCCGAAAGCCCTAAACCCTAAAAACCCCTAAACCCTAAACCCTAAACCCTAAACCACAAGCCGGGGCTCAGGTCAGCGTGCTCTCCACAGGTATCGCCTCCCAGGCCACTGAGGAGCAGGACGTAGAGGCAGCCTTGTCTGCTGGGGGGCATTGTCGGCTCAAGGGATCCTCTTAGGGGTTAGGGGTTTGGGGTTTAGGGTTTAGGGTTTAGGGTTTAGGGTTTAGGGTTTACAGGGCATAGGGTACTTCAGGTCAACTGGGGAGTACAGTGGTGCATCGCTTGTCTGCTTAAGGTTCCCTGTATTAGTTACTTCCACCCCTCCTTACAGTGCCCACCCTCAACCCTAAACCCTTAATCAGCATACATCTTCATGAAGAGCACCAACCCCCCCGCCACCTGCAAGCCCCAAACTCCTTCTGCGCCCTTGAAACCCTAGAGGCCCGATAAACTTACAAACCCGACGAGCCCGGTACGCCCCCATAAGCCCAACAAGATCTGTAAGCGCTATAGAAGCCCTCTAAACCTTGTACGGCCTACAAATTAAGCCCCCCTAGGCTCCAAAACCCTAAACCCTAAACCCTAAACCCTTGACCCTTAACCCTTAAACCCTAAACCCTAAACCCTAAACCCTACGAGGTCACGGCCGAGGAGCTCGCCGCAGGGGGGAAGCGGAAGTTCAAGTTTGCGCGCATGACTTTGCGCCTCGGCCCCTTTGAGGGCTCTGGACCAACATTTTAGGGTTTAGGGTTTAGGGTTTAGGGTTTAGGGTTTAGGGTTTAGAGTCTACACCACCCATGTGTTTAAGCCCGAAAGGGAGGCCCTCGGGAAATTGCCCCTTACTGGGGTTAAGAGGATTTTTTGGGGGTACATGTTTTCAGAGGGTTTGAACCAAGACCCTGAACCTTACTTGGAGGTTCATACCCCAGCTATAAATCTACTTTTACCCTACTTAGGGGACTTAGGGGGCTTATAAGTACACTTATCATTGGGGTTGTAAGTACACTGACCCTCCAAGTATACACACTACATAAACAGTATTTCTGGGCTATAGCAGGCTGTGATTGGCAAGTACTTTGGGGGTCCGGGTATGAACCGCTGAAGCTTCCCGGCTTCGGGTTTTAGGGGTTGAGGGTGGAGGGCGCGCGAATCCCACCCCTAAACTGTAGATCCTGCAAGGTCAGGGAGCACCAAGGGTCCCAGTGAGGAGGATAGGGGTATAAGGAGGGACCCGCAAAAAGGACCCTTAATCTTCTTCCGCTCTACAACCCCTGTATATATATATATACATACCTTATACCAGGCGACAGAGGGTGGACCCACCGGCTGGGGCACTGGCGGCAGACAATCAGCGCAAGCTAAAAATTTTGTTGGCCAAATCAGTCTTGAAGCACGCGGCAGAGATTCGTGAACTGCAAAGCGCGGTACTGACTACGCTTTTGATCCCGAAGGACACGGCCGTAGTGAGTGCAATGTCTACAGCAACGCAAGGTCACAACACGCAGGCAGCTGAGCTGCGCAAGGCAGGCAAACAGCGTGAGTGGGAGGCTTTGGGCGAGCCACATGTGCACGCGTGGATGGCAACGGTGATGCAGCTCATGGAGTCTCGTCACGTGAGCTCTGAGGACAAGCAAAGGCTTGAAGCCCACGTTGCTTCTGCTACCAGTGCCAAGGCGATGGAGCCTCTCGTGCTGGTTGCCAAGTGTCGCAAGTGCTTCGATCCAAAGCGCATGCGGTTGACTTTGTGCGTGCAGCACCAACTTCATGATGTACACGAGGTCGTTATCAAGGGACTGCAAGGCATGGGAGCGCAGCTCAAGCGTGGGGTAGCGCCAAGGTCTGGCAGTGAGCGGGAAATCCAAGCCATACTTGATGCTCTACTTGAGTAGGGTCATTCCCAATCTTTAATCAGTGAGCGCAGTCACAGCACTGCATTTTGACACATAGGCAGGCCCTCGTATGCGAGGCGCAGTGCTGCATCAACGCTCTGTTGGGCATTGCGTTTGGCATTTTGAGGCCGTGCTCGTGCAAGCCGCGCATGCGGTGCGAGACAGCAGCACCAGCATTACAAGTTCTACTCAGGGCAAGGACCCTCCGCTCGCCCGTGGAGCCAACACTTCAGAGAGGCGGTGAATGAATGAAAAAACCTTATAATACATAATTACTCCTTCTATACCTAAGTAGCCCCTGAATAACCCCCAAGCAGACCCTAAGGTCACTTCTTCGGGTCCCTCCTTTAGTCCCTTGAGATTAGGTCGTGGGTACCTGAGACATTATGGCATTCCTGCCGCCCGAGGCCTTGGTGGATCTGGGTTTCTTTGGAAATTTCAGGGTTCAGGGTTCAGGGTTCAGGGTTCAGGGCTTAGGGTTTAGGGTTTAGGGTTTAGGGTTTAGGGTTTAGGGGGTGATTTTAGGACCTCTTGTCATGGCAGGCGTCGAAAGGACCAGCTGCCAACGAGCAGAAAGAAAGACACCCTAAAACCTAAACCCTGAACCCTGAACCCTAAAGGCGAAACCCTAAACCCTAAACCCTAAACCCCCAACCCGAGAGCCTGAGCCCATCTTTAAGCATCCCCAGGTGCTTGAAGGCGGTTCTGGAGTATTGCCGCGAGGCCAATGGCGGCAAGGAGCCTGGGCTGTGCTTTCGGATAGTAGCCCTAAACCCTAAACCCTAAACTCCTAAACCCTAAACCCTAGAAAACTAACCCTAAACCCTGAACCCTAAACCCTAAACCCTAAACCCTAAACCCTAACCCCTAACCCCTAACCCCTAAACCCGAACCCGAAACCTAAACCACAAACGTTTTCAGTTGGGTGGAAGCACAACTCAGGACACCTGGCAGTCCGGCACCTTGGGCGAGGTGCGGAGTAGAATCGTTTCAAGTTGAGGTTTAGGGTTTAGGGTTTGGGGTTAGGGTTTAGGACTTAGGTTTAGGGTTTTGTGTTTAGGGTTTAGGGTTCAGCTGTGCTTATCTGCTGGTACGACAGGTGAGCTTTTCAATGCAATGTAGCAAACGTACCTGAAACCAAGACTATGAAAGATAAATGGAACGCACAACGCCTGTTTTTTTTACATATGAGCAACACAAATCAAACCGATACCAACAATAGGCAGTAACGAAACCAACATGCGCCTGACCCCAAATCGAAAGCACATCAGATAATTACCATGGCTGTTTAATATCGGTACGGTACGGTATTGCTTTACTGCGGTATGCTGCGGTATGTATTGCATGGTATTGCTGGCTTTCGGCACGGTCCGGTTCGGTACTGCACGGCACGGTCCGGTTCGGTACGGTAATGCGGCTCCAGCCACCTGACCTGCCTCTGGCCTCCAGCCACCCACCCTCCAGCCACCGCCCCAGCCACCAACCTCCAGCCACCAACCTCCACAGCCACCCACACCCGACCACTCCAGCCACCCACCCACCCACCTTGCAGCCTCCAGCCACCAACCCCTCCAACCACCCACCTCCCCTCCAGCCACCACCCACCTCTCCAACCACCCCCCCTCCAGCCACCAGCCTCCAGCCACCCACCCCTCCACCCCTCCAGCCACCCACCCACCAGCCTCCAGCCAACAGCCTCCAGCCACCCACCCCTCCAGCCACCCACCCCTCCAGCCACCAGCCTCCAGCCACCCGGAAACAAAGGATGAGAGAAAAACCCTAGACATGATGCCGTCTTCATGCTTCCTTTTTATCTGGCGGTTACATCACATAGAATTATAATCCATCACATGACCGCGAGAAAGATGAACTGAACCAATTCCAGTATTTTAAAGGGGCAATCTTTCACTTCGCGCATTTTGGTGGACTTATTAAAAGCAATAAATAAGATTACGAAATGAATGAAACGCAGGAACGGTTTCATTTGGATTTTTTTGGAATTTTGGAAATCTTTATAAAAGCCCCTAAGAATATTATAGTGTAGCGGTTTCTTCTCAGCCATTACATTATAATCTCGTTCAATGGGGCTTTTAGTGAAAAAAAACATCCTCATTTCGTCCTTTTAATTGGGGTTTTTGTTTCGTTCATAATTTTATTGCGGCTTTCATGCTTCACGGGGCTCATTATAAAGCCTCAAAAAATTAATCTCTTCACACCCCCAAATACTATAGTTAATGACTCTTGGAAATGGTACTAAAACTGTGGGTCACTAGCCCGTAACAAGATATTGATTGACGAGCCACAAGCCTTATTGAATCTTCCCTATAGACCCCTTTTAATTGTAGTTTACTACATAAAAGCACTATTCATGCGCAAGCTTATAATGAGTACTTTTATATAGTGCATTTAATGGGGAAAAGAGGACAGGAACTCTCTATCTACAACCTTAACTTTGAGACAGGATTTTGGAAGAGGAAATCATTTGTAACCGCTAGAAAGAACTGGGTGATGAATCCAAAACCTGGGCATCAAGACGGCATGAGTGAATAATATTAGGACGGGCGCATATATTCATTGACTTTAAAGGGCGCCCGTAATACAATATTATTATTGGGCTAATTTTGAGGGGCTTCGTGTGCGCTTTTTCCCCATTTATTAATAGTGGAAAAAGGGCCCCACTTTGCTCCCAAAATACTATTAAGGGGAGTGAATGGTTGAACGAAGAGAAAGAGCGTACTAATTTGTAATGAAATGAATGAAATGAAATGGAAGCACGAAATTAGTGTAGCGACTGAACGAAGTGTGAAGAGAACATTAAAGGGGCTATATTACAAGCGAAATAGAATGTAGCGCGTGAATTCGCCCCTTTAAGTGGACGAACGTGGTGTCGACTCTCCAGCCACCCACCCCTCCAGCCACCCACCAGCCTCCAGCCACCCACCCCTCCAGCCACCCACCCCTCCAGCCACCCACCATCCAGCCACCAGCCTCCGCCACCTTTGCAGCCACTCATCGAGGGTGGGTGGCAGGCTGGTGGCTGGAGGGTGGGTGGCTGGGTGGCTGGAGGCTGGAGGCTGGTGGCTGGAGGGTGGGTGGGTGGATGGAGGGGTGGGTGGCTGGAGGCTGGTGGCTGGAGGGTGGTGGCTGGAGGGGGTGGCTGGAGTGGAGGGGTGGGTGGCTGGAGGCTGGTGGCTGGAGGGTGGGTGGTTGGAGGGGTGGGTGGCTGGTGGCTGGAGGAGGGGTGGTGGGGAGGCTGGAGGGGTGGTGGAGGCGTGTGTCCGTGGGAGATGTCTGGGACCATGGCTGGAGGTGGTGGCTGGAGGGTGCTTGGCTGGGTGGCTGGAGGGTGGCTGGAGGTGGGTGGCTGGTGGAGGGGGCTGGCTGGAGGGGTGGGTGGCTGAGGCTGGTGAGTGGCTGGAGGGGTGGTGGCTGGAGGGGTGCTGGAGTTGGTGGAGGCTGGTGGGTGGCTGGAGGGGTCGGTGGCTGGAGGCTGGTGGCTGGAGGGTGGGTGGCTGGAGGGGTGGGTGGTTGGAGGCTTCCAGGGTGGGTGGCTGGAGGGGTGGGTGGAGGGTGGGTGGCTGGAGTGGCGGAGGGTGGGTGGCTGGAGTGGAGGGGGCTGGAGGCTGGTGGCTGGAGTGGGTGGCTGAGGCTGGTGGGTGGCGGTTGGGGGGGCTGGGTGGGTGGCTGGAGGCGGGCGTGGGTGGGTGGCTGGAGTGGCTGGGTGGCCAGAGCGGCGGAGGGTTGGTGGCTGGAGGCTGCAAGGTGGTGGAGGGTGAGGGTGGGTTGTATACTTTCCTGTACGGTTCGGTGCAGTACGGTAAGCTTCCTGCACGGTTCGGTGCGGTACGGTAAGCTTCCTGCACGGTTCGGTGCGGTACGGTAACGGTTCGGTGCGGTACGGCGGAATTGTATTGTTGAAACGCCCATGATTACTCGCAAGAATTACAGCAGAACGTGGACCCAACACGCCTCAGGATCCATGTGCTTTAAGGCTGCACTGTTTCATGTTTCTGTCTGTACGTGTAACATGCCTAACTGTTTTTTTGTTCATGCATATCTTTCTGTGTCTTTTGTACAAAGTTTCATGATGGTTGAGGTTATACCTTTGTGCCGTTTGCTTGCCGGACCCCTAGTAGTTCCTGCCATTGCTTGCTTGTGGTCGTTCCGTTTTGTTGTTGGCCCTTTTCTTACATTCTCCGGATCCGGTGTTAAGTGCCGCCATCCTATGCCCTATGCTCCGACTATGTTCTTCAATTTCCCATCATTGTTCCCGGTGTTCCATGCTTCTTCAATATCCAGGCCCAAAGCAAGGCTCTTTGAGGCAACGACAGAGACATCAAGAATGCCTGTGGTCAGTTCTCTAAATTTTGGTCCCTTTTTGGGTCTTGTAAAGGTTTTTGGGTACCCTAAATATGAGGGGGCGCCTTAGAATAAGTACCCCTTACATGGACCATCTTTCAGTTCTCTAAAGTATGGTTCCTTTTCGGCTTCCCAAAATAAGAGGGCCCCCCCAAAGGGACCATCTTGTAAAGAAGTGACCATGTGATGTTGCAGGTGACGTGGGAAGAGGCGTGCCAGCACCTCGGCTCAGACCACCTCAGTGCTGAGGTGTTTAGGGTTTAGGGTTTAGGGTTTAGGGCTTAGGGTTCAGCCTCGGGAACTAGGTGTAGTCGCGCAGCCTAAAGTGTCCGATCTTGTACCACGATCATGATACGACGTAAGACGCACCAAAAGCATGTAGAGCGGCCATGAGCCCTTTTCAGGTGTTCATTCACCGAGGACCGCAAGTCGGCCCTTTTGTCCCTTCTTGTGGGGGCTTAGGCCTAGGCTCCCTCACAAGGCCCCTCTTAAAAAACAAAAAAAAATACCCTTGCGATTCCTAGGTTACTCATAGGTCACCCTAAACCCTAAACCCTAAACCATTTTCAATCCTGGGTTACGTAGGTACTTCCCAAGGTGGTGACGACTTGCCCCCTATATGTGTGTAGTTAAGCAGGGGGGGTTCATTATGGGCAAAACCCGACCCTGGAGCTACAACCCCAAAGCATTGGGTACTTGAGGGGGTTTAGGGTTTAGGGTTAGCCCTAAACCCCAAACCATGGGCCCTCAACCCCAAGCCCGAAACCAAAATCCCTAAGGCCCACACCACCCTTGACCTGCAGGATCCCAAGCCCGATGCAACCGAGGCTTCGCGAAAATGAGAGGCCCCTAATATAGACCCCTAACTAGTAGGATCCCCGTATAGTTTGGACCCCTAAACCCTAAACCCTAAACCCTAAACCCCACTGAGGCACGCGTTTGCCCATAGCAACTTTGTGGACGTCATCTTCGACCCCGATGGCTTTACCAAGGAGACCCCGATGCTCAAGGTGCGTTTGCCCGTGTATCTGAAGGGCGACACGAGCCTCATCTGCCATTGAGGGTTGAGGGTTTAGGGTTTAGGGTTTAGGGCCCCAAGCTTTCTGAAGCTGTTGGTGCTTGCAGGGTTTACAGTCCACTGTTTTAAGGTGGTGGGTCAAAACACCGGTACGGCTATGGACCCAAGACAGCCCAAACACAAGAGTGCTGAGAGCCTTCGGGGGTTTTGGTCATGTAAACCCTCAAATTATCAATATTGCTGGCCTCCGATAAGCTAGGTCTGGGGGTGGGGGCCTTCAGGGTCCCTAGTAAGCCCAATTAATTCAACAAAAGGTGCCATTTGTTGTTCCTTAGCTCTACCGGGTCAACCTGCTACTAAAGAACTGGCTTCCTTTCCGTGCATTCATCCCCTGGTTCTTCGTAGGGAATGAGGGAAGTATTAGGGCCCTATTCTGTACCCGTTAAGGGATTACATAGGGTACCTCACTCCCAAAGTTTCCCCACTAAGAGCCAGTTCAAGGAACTCCTGCATCAGCACCTTCACCGTGGTACCCACAGGGAAGAAGAAGGTGGTGGACTACAGCAAGGCTGCCGAGAAGAAGGGCGCGGGCAAGAAGAAGAGCCCCAGATGACGACCCAACTCCTGAAGGTGTTCACCTCTCTGGTTTGCTGGGTTGGGCTTGTGGGTTTTATAGGGTTTAGGGTTTAGGTTTTAGGGTTTAGGGTTTAGGGTTTAGGGTTTAGAGTTCACCCTAGACCCCAAACCCCAAACCCTTTAAGGACCTGCACATTTCTGTGCACGTTTTAGGCACCGGATTTCTGGCGTTGCCCGAAGTCAGGTCCTCGCTGTTAATGCACAGGGGCGCCTCGGTGCGAAGCACTGTGAGGATGCCTGTACTTTGCCCTACTTGGGGCTACCTGGGTGCATGTGCATAGAATACAATATAGTATTGTGTATTATTTTATCGGTTGCATATGTCGTACATATTATCTAATATTATATATATATATAAAAACAAATCCTTATACATCATATATATATATATTTTTATATACTGTCGAGAGATTTGCTATAGATATTCATAGGGACGCTTTGGGCTTATGTAGCTCTTGGCAGAGCAAGGGTTTCACGTTTGGGTGCCAAGTGGCCCTCTGAGGCGGCCGGTCTGCGAGGTCACAAGTGTCCCCAATTGCGTGATGCCAAAAGCCCGTGAGCCCTTGCACTGTAGGGTTTAGGGTTTAGGGTTTAGGGTTTAGGGTTTAGGGTTTAGGGTTTAGGGTTGGGAGAGGGCCCCTTAGATCATGGAATCTCTTGTGCTGATATAGCAATCGCCTATGTCTGGGTGGTTTAAGCAGCAACATGTCGTTTAGGCTTCAGTGCTTGAAGGGAAGGACCCTAACACAACCCTAAAGCCTAACTCCCTAAACTCTAAAGCCTAAACCCTAAGCCCTAGCCCCCTAAGCCCTCAACTTCTCAAGGCTTCAAGCCCTAAACCCCTGAGCCCCCGAAGCCCTGAACGCCTAAAGCCCTGACACCTAGCCCCCTAAGCCCTGAAAGCCCCCTGAGCCCTAAGCCCTAAACCCCTAAAGCCGCAAACCCTATAGCCCCCGGAAGCCCGAAACCCTAAACCCTAAACCCTGTGTGTTGGGCTCCAGCTACGCCCGGAAAGCCCAAGCGGCCCTACCGCGGCCCGCGGGGGCCCCCGGGGCTCCCGGGGATGGCCAATGACAGGCGCGGAGATTCGGGCGCCGTAGGGCGTTCTAAGGTCGTGCTGCAAAGGGTTTAGGGTTTAGGGTTTAGGGTTTAGGGTTTAGGGTTTAGGGTTTAGGGTTTAGGGTTTAGGGTTTAGGGTTTAGGGTTTAGGGTTTAGTGCGTATTTAGGGTTTAGGGCTTCAATTCGGGTAGTTCTCTACCTTAGGGTCCCTTCGGGGGGGGGGGGGTTTGGGGTTGATTTTGGTTGTGGGGGAGTAGGTGGTCTTGGCAGGCTTGGGGTTTGGGGTTTTAGGCGTACCCTAAACCTCCAAGTACACAAACAATACCTACATTGGGGTCTAAAGTCTGTAAATCGTACCTACTTTGGGCTGTTCGGAGCCTTAGGGGAAGGCTTCACCTCAAGAATCATGCGGAGTGATGGCCAAAAGAACCTGAAGCTCTGGCTTCACAGGGTGCAGGGCCCTAAACCCTAAACCCTAAACCCTAAACCCACTTGCTGGTTCATGGGTACTTGTGAGTACGGATCTTAAGTATTGTTGGACCCTCTTCTGTGTGTTCGCCCCCCCCCCCACCCCGGAACAGTCGAAGCTGGTATTCGCCCTGTTTACACGGTCCACAGGTTTTACAGGAAGGAGTCTAAACAGTCTATACGGGACAGTGACGATTTTAAAGGCGCGCCGCGCGGAATTTGCTTACGACACCGACGGTTGGGGTCTGCACCTGAACCCCTAAACCCTGAACCCTAAACCCTGAACCCTAAACTCTAAACCCAAACAGTCACGGTGTCCTGAATATCCCAGCCAATTTGACTTATATTCAGGGGAGCCCCCACCAAACAGGGTCCAACATTTGGGCAAGTTCTGGGTTCCTGGGGTTCTAGGGTTCCTGGGGTTCTGGGGTTCTAGGCTTCTGGGGTTCTAGGGTTCTAGGGTTCTATACGGCTTAGTTCAGAGTTCAGGGGACATGCGGTAAGACCTGACTCCACATGCCAAACGCCGCTTGTGCGCAGGGGTGGTGCGCTGGTCACCTTGGCCCTCCTCTCAGCTTGTCCACTCAAAGCCCTAGAAGCCACAAACCCTAAACCCTAAACCCTTAACTCTAAACCCTAAACCCTAAACCCAAAGCCCAAGCCCTAAACCCTAAATCGCTTTGAGGTTTCGGATTTTTGTGTTGAGGGCGTGAGGGGAGGGGATGCGCTAACAAGCCGTTAAAGAATCCCAGAAAGCCCTCAACCTCCTTGCATCCGAAAACAATCACTTCCAAACTATTATTACGTATACCCTGAACCCCAGAACCTGACCTTCCGAAAACCCTAAACGCCCTAAACCCTCAACCCTGAACCCTAAATCCCGCCCCCCCCCCCCTCCCTCCCCAAGAAAAGTAAAATACATAAATAATATATATGTATATATATATATATGTATATATTCAAAAAGATATTCAAAATAAACAACAAATAAATCAAGTTAATAAATTGAAATCACAAAAAAGAAAGTCCAATCCCCAGGCATCCGAAAACAACCAGTTCCAAACCCAAAGCTTCGAGCTGCCCGGCGGCGAAGAGCGCGCGGGGCCCTGGAGGGGGGACGTTTAGGGATTTCGGGCGTTTAGGGTTTAGGGTTGAGGGTTTAGGGGGTTTAGGGGGTTTAGAGCCTTTAGGGTTTATCAGCTTTTGCCTAGGGTTTTTTGAGGCTTTTGGTCTGAGTTTAGGGTTTAGGGTGTGGCCAGCAGTGCCCTGATTCCCTTCTTCGGGGGGGGGGGGGGGTTGGTTCCCTTCTAAACCCTTTTAAGGCAAAGGGCACCGTTTTTACCCTAAACCCTAAAAACCCTAACCTATAGAACAGCCAGAGATCTGGAGAGCTGACCGCCTTTCTGGACAGGTCGCATTCGATTGGGCCGCGCGAAGGAGAATGACTTGCAGATTGATCAGAAGGCAGGTCAGCCTACACTAGGAGGGTTTAGGGTTTAGGGTTTAGGGTTTTAGGGTTTAGGGTTTAGGGTTTAGGGTGGCCCCATGTACTACATTATAGGAGGTGCTGTAAGGTATATCGAGACTCGTTTGCTTATGGTAAACAGCATGGTTGTCCCTAAGGGTCCATGTACCTCATGATTACCCTAAGGGTCCATGCACCACATGATTTTTTACTTGGGCCCAACTAGGATGCCCAGTAGTACCCTTGTTCCCTTTTTGGGGGTTTAGGTTCCCTTATAAACCCCTTTAAGCAAAAAAGGGCACCCTTTTTAAGCCTAGGTTACTGGGCAGCCTAGCCAAAAGTCCCCATATGGGAGGTACTTTAAGGCCCAAGTATTCCGTGTTTAGGTACATGGGACCCTTATAAGGAATGCAAAGGCGATTTTGGGTTTAGGGCTTCACGGAGTCGCGGTAGGAGCAGCTTAAACCCCTGATAAGACGTCATTCCTTGAGCGACACCCTAAAACACCTTTTTGGGATACTAGAATTCCCCCTATAGAACTGAAAGTGTACACTTGTTGGGGGGGGGGGGGGGGGGGCTTGTGAAATCAGCAACTAAGTCCCTCACCTCCTCCTAAACTATGTCATAGTGGGGCAATATTTTGCAGTCTTAAGGGTACTTCAACTCAACAAGGAATAGAAAGTTGCAATTTCAATACTATCCCAACAATGAACTAGTAAACCACCCTCCTAAAGACTGCCTTTAACAAGCAATACCTCCGAAAGATACGGGATCACACATCGTAGTATCCTGCTATATACACACTTAATACATAGCGCCATTCTCTCTCAACTTGTAGACTACTATAACTGCTACCCCTAAACCCTAAACCCTAAACCCCTAAACCCCTAAACCCCTAAACCCCTAAACCCCTAAACCCTTAAACCCCTAAACCCGAAACCCCTAAACCCCTAAACCCTAAACCTAAACCCTAAACCCTATAGCAGCGATGTCCCTACAACCTCGAGGGGCAGATGGGCATTCGTCGACCCATTGAGCGCTTAGAACTCGTCCGACATCCTCAACTCCCCAAGGGTTTAGGGTTTAGGGTTTGGGGTTTGGGGTTTGGGGTGTAGGGTTTTAGGGACGACACCTCAAACACGAATCAAGACCCCCCCCAACCAAAAGCCTCAGCTTGAAGCTTGCAAATCCTAATCCCTCGAACCCCTAAACCCTTCGACCCTGAAAATCCTAAGCTCCTCAACCCTAAGCACTGGACCTTAAAAGACTCTAAGTTCCTCTACATACCCCAAGCTGAAGTTACCTCGAAGCTGCTCCCATGAAACGTTTGATTTCTTTTCAACTTCGCCTAAACCTTCAACCCTAGCCCTTAGAGCCCGAAACCCTAAGCTAAATCCCTAAACGCCAACTCTTAGAGCCCGAAACCTTAATCCTTGGGACACCCCCCCCCCCCCCCCCCCCCAACCCGAAACCCGAAACCCCAAACCCTAAACCCTAAACCCTAAACCCTAAACCCTAAACCCCAAACCCCCCAAAGAAAGCCCAAGAGGGCACCTCCTGGTTCCACTGTGAGCTGCGGCTCCTGGAGCCCGAGAAGCGGGGTAGCGGCTGGGGGGACCCAGAGACGAACGCCGAGGGTTTAGGGTTTAGGGTTTAGGGTTTAGGGTTTAGGTGTAGGGTTTAGGTGTAGGGTTTGGGGTTCGGGGTTTAGGGTTTGGGGTTTGGGTTTAGGGTTTGGGGTTTAGGGTTTAGGGTTTAGGGTTTAGGGTTTGGGGTTTGGGGTTTGGGGGTTAGGGCTTGGGGTTTAGGGTTTGGGGGTTGGGGTTTGGGGTGTGGGTTTTGGGGGTTTTGGGGTTTCGGGTTGTTAGGATTTAGGGTTTTGGGGGTCGGTGTTTAGGGGTTTAGGGTAAGGGTTTGGGGTTTGGGGTTTTTGGTCTTGGGTTTAGCATTTGGGTTTAGGGGTTAGGGTTTGGGGGTTTTGGGATTTATGGTTAAGGGTTTGGAGTTGGTGTTTCGGGTTTTGGGGTTTAGGGGTTTGGTGGTTGGGGTTGAGGGTTTTGGGTGTTTTTTGTGTTTGGTGTTTCGGGTTCAGGGCTTAGAGTTTAGGGTTTTGGGGTTTAGGGGTTTAGGGTTTGGGGTTTCGGGGTTCAGGTTTTAGGGGTTCAAGGCTTAGAGGATTCTGGGTTTAGGTCTAGCGTCTAGAGGCTCAGGGTTTAGGATTAGGGTGTAGTATAGGGTTTAGGGTTTAGGGCTTCAAGGTGTGCACAGAGCCTAGGGTTGAGGGGCTGGGGGGTTCAACGAAATTGGGCGTAGGGGTTCAGAGAATTAGGCTTGGAGTTTCAGAGTTTACGGCTTCAACGACTGTTTGGGGATGGCACTGTACCTTCAATCGCCTACATATACCCTTTTGAGGGGTCATATAGGGCACCTCATTCTCTGTTTTTCCTACTCAGCCCCAGCAAGTATTCCCTTTGTTGGGGATAAGGTTCTAAGCCAACATTGAGGTCCATTCCGTAGCCGCTAGGGATCGGGTTTAGGGTGTAGGGTGTAGGGTGTAGGGTTTAGGGTTTAGGGTTTAGGGACTCGGGTAGGGCTGAGTGTATACGACTTTAGGGTTTAGGGCTCGTTGAGTTTGGCGCGTTAAGGGCGCAGGGTTTGGGCTTAGGGGTTGAGGGGTCTTGAACCGGCGTCACGCCCTAAACCCTAAACCCTAAACCCTGAACCCTGAACCCCAAACCCCAAACCCCAAACCCTAAACCCTAAACCCTAAACCCTAAACCCTAAACCCTAAACCCCTAAAACCCTAAACCCTAAACTGTGGCATCAGCAACCTTGCATATCGCGCCTGAGGCGGGGAGATGATCAAGGTCAAGGACACCTCCACAAACGGCGTGGGCCTGAAGGTCCGCGCCCCCTTCCAAGCTCTGATCTATGTATTTTCGTAGTGTATATACAAATATATGGTCACCCCCCCCCAATGGACCCACCGCGGGCCTTGATCTTTGCAAAAGTACCGCAAATACCGATAAAACCTATGCTGTCTGGTGATTTTCCGGTGACCGGATTTTTGACTGTATTACTTAATTCACCCTCTCACACACGCACGGAGGGTTTTTCTTTCTGTTGGCTTTTGTTTATAATTTAAAATCTAGGCATTTAAACCTAAGCCTGCAAAAAAAAACCTTAACCTTTAAACCCTGTAGGGTTAAGGTTTAAAGGTTAAGGGTTTAAGATTTAGGCATTTGAACCTATGCCGGTAATTAAAGCTAAGCCCTTAACCTTTAAATTCTATCGGGTTGAGATTTTTACAGGTTTAGGGTTTAAGATGTAGGCATTTAAACCTAAGCCTGCAACTAATTTTAAACCCTTAACCTTTAAACCCTGTAGGGTTAAAGTTTAGAGGCTTAGGGTTTAATATTTAGCCATTTAAACCTGTAGCCAAGCCCTTAACCTTTAAACCCTATAGGGTTAAGATTTTTAAAGGTTTAGGATATAAGATGTAGGCATTTAAACCTAATTAAGCCTGCAACTAATTTTAAACCCTTAACCTTTAAACCCTGTTGGGCTAAGGTTTAAAGGTTTCGGGCTTAAGATTTAGGCATTTAAACCTATTCCGGCAATTTACGCTAAGCCTCTAACCTTTAAACCCTATAGGGTTAAGATATTTAAAGGTTTAGGGTTTAAGTTTAAGGTTTAGGTATTTAGACCTATGCCGGCAGTTCATATTGAACCCTTAACCTTAAACCCCATAGGGATGAGATTTAAAGGTTTAGGATTCTTTACTTAGACATTTAAATCCAAGCTGACGATTCAACCTAAACCCTTAACCTTTAAACCCTATAGGGTGAAGGTTTAAAGTTTTAGGGTTTAAGATTCAGACATTTAAACCTAAGACAGCGATTAACACTAAGCCCTTAACCTTTAAACCCTATAGGGTTAAGGTTTAAAGGTTTGGGGTTTAAGATTCAGGCATTTAAAGCTAAGTATGTAATCAATTTGTCACCCTTAACACCTCTAAACTCTGTAGTGTGAAGGTTTAAAGGCTTAGGGTTTAAAAAAACCTAAGCCCCCTAAGCCCATAGAGTTTAAACCTTAAGGGTTTAAGGTTTACGCATCTATTCCTTAACCCTAAACCCTCTAGGGTCAGGACCCTAAAGCCCTCGGCAATCAAGCCTAAACCCTTGACCTTCAAACCCCATAGGATGAAGGTTTAAAGGTTTGGGGTTTAAGACTTAGGCATTTAAACCTAGAGGGCATTTAAGCCTTAATCCTAAACCCTTTAGGGTCAGAACCTTAGCACCCTATAGGGGTCTAGCACGTTCAAAGGCTTGAACCCTACAGGCGCTGAAGGTATACATGTCCTATCGGTTTTTAAACCATTACACCCTGTAAGAAGGTTTAGGGTCTTTTCGGGGTCTATCTCTAAATTTCTCACGGGGTTAACCCTGCAGGGTTTAAAGTTAAAGGTTTAGGGTTAAAGGTTAAGGCAATACCTATAGGATTAGAACCTTATAACCCTGTAGTGCATGAGGCTTAAACCCCTAAAACTTAACCATCTTTTTCTCGAGAAAACCAAAAAAACCAAAAAAACCAAAAAAACCAAAAAAACCAAAAAAACCATCTTTTCCAAAACTATGGGGCTGGGGCCTCCAAAAGATGGTTTTTTTGGTTTTCTCGAGAAAAAGATGGTTTTTTTGGTTCGAAACCATCTTTTTCTCGAGAAAAAGATGGTTTTTGAGCAGCCGCTCTTCGAAAAACCATCTTTTTCTCGAGAAAAAGATGGTTTTTAGAGATCTTACCCTGGAAAAACCATCTTTTTCTCGAGAAAAAGATGGTTTCCGGAGGTCTTGTCCTGGTAAAACCATCTTTTTCTCGAGAAAAAGATGGTTTTTGGAGGTCTTCTCCTGGTAAAACCATCTTTTTCTCGAGAAAAAGATGGTTTTTCGAAGGATGGTTGCTCAAAACAATCTTTTTCTCGAGAAAAAGATGGTTTCGAACCAAAAAACCATCTTTTTCTCGAGAAAACCAAAAAAACCAAAAAAAAAAAAAACCATCTTTTCCAAAACTATGGGGCTGGGGCCTTCAAGAGATGGTTTTTTTGGTTTTCTCGAGAAAAAGATGGTTTTTTTGGTTCGAAACCATCTTTTTCTCGAGAAAAAGATGGTTTTTGAGCAGCCGCTCTTCGAAAAACCATCTTTTTCTCGAGAAAAAGATGGTTTTTGGAGATCTTGTCCTGGAAAAACCATCTTTTTCTCGAGAAAAAGATGGTTTTTGGAGGTCTTGTCCTGGTGAAACCATCTTTTTCTCGAGAAAAAGATGGTTTTTGGAGGTCTTGTCCTGGTAAAACCATCTTTTTCTCGAGAAAAAGATGGTTTTTAGAAGAGCGGCTGCTCAAAAACCATCTTTTTCTCGAGAAAAAGATGGTTTCGAACCAAAAAAACCATCTTTTTCTCGAGAAAACCAAAAAAACCATCTTTTGGAGGCCCCAGCCCCATAGTTTTGGAAAAGATGGTTTTTTTGGTTTTTTTGGTTTTTTTGGTTTTTTTGGTTTTTTTGGTTTTTTGGATTTTTTTGGTTTGTTGGTTTTTGTTAGTTTCTTGTTTTGTTGTTTTTTGCCTTGATCTGGCTAGGACTCGGCTGCCATCCGCGGTGGGTCCATTGGGGGGGGTGAGCAAATATATATATATATATATATATGTATATATATATATATGTATACATATATATATATATATATATATATATATATTCATTGCATTATGCATACATACGTACATGCATGCATACATACATACATGTGAATAATATAGAACGAGAATGTTTGTATCACTATTGTCATGGTTCATGTATGCTCATCCACGACATACGAATACGAACGACCTTACATTGCAGGGTGTTTAAGGGTCCGGTCCGTCATAGCCCAGGAGAGATGCGGTTTCGAGTCACAAGTGCAAGTTCGGCCCACTTTGGGAGAACTTCTGGCTTACCTCATACTGTCTGTATGTTCTTTTCCACCCCTCTGCCCCACAACATAAACCAAAATCGCATCGGATTTTATGGGGTACTTCTGTTGTGGAATGGTTGGGAGTGGCCATGGAGGTGGGTCACCTCGAAGTCAGCAGGGGACCGCAAGCCCGCACTGCCTGGAGCGCAGAAGACCAAGGCCTCGCGGTACCTTGCAAACCCTGAAAGGATCTACCGGCCGATGCCTGCTGACCAGGAGCAGCACCTTGAGGACATTCCGGACCTAGTGGTGCATCTGAGCGGCATGTACAAGCAGGAGATGCCGAAGCTCAGAGCGATGGCCATGACTGGCTCACCAGGCGCACGCACAGTTGGCTTGGGCTCTCCAGGGCGTGGAGGCCCGGCTGAAGCGACTGATCAGAACAACCCTGACCGGGAGACCAGGCTCAGTGACTTTGAAGAACTGGCAGCCGTGGCAAGACAGGTCGGTTTAGGGTTTAGGGTTTAGGGTTTAGGGTTTAGGGTTCAGGATTCAGGATTCAGGGTTTAGGGTTTAGGGTTTAGGGGTGCACCTGAGCGTGGACTTGGCGAGGCAGGGACTACCCCTAAACCCGAAACCCTGAACCCGAAACTTTTCAACTTTCTTGGGGACTCCCTGGTTGCCAGGAGAACCCAGGGGTTGAGGGCGTATAAATACAGAGGGTTAAGGGTTTAGGGTTGGTTAGTAGGGAATGGGAGAATGAGGTACCCTATATAAACCCTTAAATAGAGTATATATATATATATTATACATATACTCTTTAAGGGTTTAATCTATACATATATATATATATATATGTATAGAGCCCAAATTCCCTCATTGCCTGCTAACCGGCAGTAAGTTTAGGGTTTAGGGTTGAGGGTCTGAGGGTATATGGCAGGATATGAGGGCAGGCTGCCTACATAAGGGACCTACTATCACACTAGGCCCTAAACTCTCAACCCTAAACTCTAACCCGAAGCCCCAAACCCTTCCCCAGACCCCGAAACCCCTAAACTCCGAAAGCCCGAAACCCTAAACCCCAAACCCTAAACCCTTCTCCATCCCGGAGACCCCCAAGGTGGCAAATCATTGCGACCCCCTACACCCTAAACCCCTCAACTGGCCCTAAACCCTGTCATTGCCCCCCTAAACCCCTAAAACCCCGAAACCCGAAGTCCTGTGGAATCCCAAATCCTTGGACATCCCGGCCGATTTAAGGTTTAGAGTTTAGGGTTTAGGGTATCCCTAACCCCTGAAATCCTGGACACCAACAAAAACCCTGAACATCTGCACCCCTAAGCCCCTAAACCGCCAAACCCCATAAAAGCCCAAACCACCTTAAACTCTATAAACCCGAAACCCTATTCAACCCAAAACCCCCCATAAGTTCCTGGGAGTGCCCGGCACACTTGTTGTCTCGGTAGCCCCCGAGCGGCGATGCGTTAAGGGGTTTGAAGTGTTTGACGGGTGTCAAAGGGCTTTAAAGGTTTTCAGGGGCGTTAAAGGCTTTTAAGGGCTTTAGGGTTTAGGGTTTTTATAGTGTTTTAAGGTGGTAAAAGGGTTGCTAAATGGTGTTGTTAAAGGGCTTTAGGGGTTTAGGGCTTTGAGGGTTTAGGTTAGGCGTTTAGCGTGTTCAGGGGTTTAAAGGGTTTGAGGGTTCAGGGTTTAGGGTTTAGGGTGTAGGGTTCTGAGTTGCTTTGGCTTCGGGGATTCCCAAGCCCATCCCAAGCCCAGGCCTAAGTTAGGTCTTGACGGGGTCTTAGGGCTTAAGGTTTGGCTTTGAGGATCTTGCTTAGGGCCTAGAGGGTCTGAGGGGCTTAGGGTTAGGGTTTAGGGTTTAGGGTTTAGGGTTTAGGGTTTAGGGTTTAGGGTTTAGGGTTTAGGGTTTAGGGTTTAGGGTTTAGGGTTTAGGGTTTAGGGTTTAGGGTTTAGGGTTTAGGGTTGGGCTGAAGAGAGGGTCTTTCAGAGGATCTCGGCCCGGTTTAGGGTTGAGGGCTTAAGGGACCTCATTCTTCATAGTGCCGAAATATACGGGTCGGAAAAAAAATCTCTAACAGTATTCCCTTCAGGGTTTGGGGTGCAGGGTTTAGGGTCATAGCGCCTTAGGCCATAGGGGTGTGAGCCCTAAACCCTGAGGAAACCTTTTTGGGGTTTTGGTATGGCTGCAGACCAGACATTCCAGCCTAAAAGCCCCCAATGTGCCCCGAACCAGGTCCCCTAAACCCTAAACTTGAAACCCTACACCCTAAACACCAAAACCCTAAACGCCCTGAACCCTGGCCCTAAAGTCAAAAAACCCTAAACTCTAAACCCCCCGCCCCCCCCCCCGCCCCCCCTACACCCTAAACCCCAAACGGGGGACAAACGGGGGACAGGCGCCAGGCAGCGTCACCCTGCGCCTCACGAAAGGCCGGGGGAGATCTGTACTCTGGCCAATGGTCAGCTTTTGCAGCTCCTAAACCCTGAACCCTGAACCCTGAACCCTAAACCCTAAACCCTAAACCCTAAACCCTAAACCCTAAACCTGTCGGGAACGGCGCTCAACCCGAACCCTTAAACCCTGAACCCTAGGCATGATTCTCCCTCGTGTTAAACCCTGAACCCTAAACCCTAAACCCTTTTGGGGGCCGAGGACACGTATTAAACTGCAGAAGTTACCAGTTACCACCCATCCCAAAAAGCAGGGGTTATCATGATCACGATGATGTTGTTGATGATGATGATGCTGCTGATGATGATGCTGATGATGATGATGATGATCCCAAAACCCTAAACCCTAGACCTTTTAAAGCCTTTTAAACTCCATAGACCCTATAAACCCTAAACCCTTCAGACCCTAGTACACCCTATAGACCCGAAACACGAAAACTTAGATGAGTTAAACCCTAAACCCTAAACCATAAACCCGAAACCCGAAACCCTAAACCCTAAACCCTAAACCCTTGGAGTGTCCAAATTGCCCAAATCCTCGCAGCTTCGTCGGGAGGCCTCGATACGCCCGTCCAGGACGGGTCGGTGATTACCTTGCCTTTCAAGATCAAGGCCCACGATTTAGGGTTTAGGGTTTTCAGGCTTTAGGGATCAGGGAGTTTAGGGTTTTTAGGCTTTAGGGATCAGGGAGTTTAGGGTTTAGGATTTAGGGTTCAGGGAGTGTGGGGGGAGATATAAGGTTTTGGGCCGAGATGCGTTCCAAGTTTCTGCGGACTCTGCTTAGGAGAAGTCGGATGGGATCGGTGATGACATGGGAACATGGGATGAGCTGACTCCTCTCCCCGCCTCTCCCTCATCCACTCCCTTTCTCTTCCCCTTTCACTTCCCCCCCTGTTTCCATCTCCCATCTTCCTCTTGCACCGTTCTCTCCCATGTCCTCTCCCTCTCTCTGTTCCCTTTCTTCTTTGCTCTCTAACTCTCTCTCTCCCTCTCTCTCTCTCTCGCTCTCTCTCTCTCTCTCTCTCTCGCTCTCTCTGTCTCTCTCTCTGTCTCTCTCTCTCTCTCTCTCTGTCTCTGTCTCTCTCTCGCTCTCCCAAAGCCCTAAACCCTAAACCCTAAACCCCAAGTCCATACGTTGGGGGGTTCGCTCACCTTAAGGCGCACCCTTGGTGCTCGAAACCAGGCGGAGGATGGTAAGCACCCTGACGATCAGAGGGCAGCTGTGTGCAAGACTCAGACGGTAGGTTCTCTACGGTAGGGTTTAGGGTTTAGGGTTTAGGGTTTAGGGTTTAGGGTTTAGGGTTTAGGGTTTAGGGTTTAGGGTTTAGGGGTTAGGGGTTAGGGGTTTAGGGGTTTAGGGGTTTAGGGGTTTAGGGGTTTAGGGGTTTAGGGGTGTAGGGGTTTAGGGGTTTAGGGGTTTAGGGGTTTAGGGGTTTAGGGGTTTAGGGGTTTAGGGGTTTAGGGGTTTAGGGGTTTAGGGGTTTAGGGGTTTAGGGGTTTAGGGGTTTAGGGGTTTCGGGGTTTAGGGTTTAGGATTTAGGGTTTAGGATTTAGGGTTTAGGGGTTAGGGGTTTAGGGTTTTAGGGGTTTTGGGGTTTATGGGGTTTAGGGGTTTAGGGGTTTAGGGGTTTAGGGGTTTTGGGGTTTTGGGGTTTTGGGGTTTTGGGGTTTTGGGGTTTTAGGGGTTTTAGGCGTTAAGGCGTTAGGGGTTTTTGGGGTTCAGGGTTCAGGGTTTAGGGGCTTCAAATATTCCCAAAAGTTATACCTCGAAACCTCAGTAGCGTCTCTAAATCTATGTTTTGGGCACCCATGATGGGGCCCGAATTTATGAGGAGGACGATGCTCTAAACCCGAAACCCCAAGCCCGCAAAAACCATAAGCTACCCAGGGTTTAGGGGTTTCGGCTTGAGGGTCTAGGGGTTAGGGTGTAGGGAAACCCTAAACCCGAAGTAACCATCAGCTACCCAGGGTTTAGGGCTTAAGGTTTAGGGTTGAGGGCTTAATGTCAGGATCGGAGCAGAAGAACCTCCATTCGAGGATTCTGGTTGCCACCCGAGACCATTTGAAACCTAAACACCCCAAAAAGCCTGAAACGCAAGACCCCTCAAAACTTAAATGCCTTTGTGGTGCTTTACTGTAACTTTAGATCCTTAGCTGTTTTGGGTTTATTGGGTTTCTTAATAAGGCAGCTAAAAGTTTGTTTTTTTACTACCCTCCTAAGTGCAGCCAAGATGCGAGGCGCATGCTGTAGCATGGGCTGAGGGTTCCTTATCGCAGCTCTCTGAATCAGAGTTTAGGGTTTAGGGTTTAGGGTTAAGGGCTGACAATACGGGGCCGGATACTTAGGGCGGGGTTTATGGTTCGGGTTTAGGGAACCCTAAACCCTAAGCCCAACAAGGGACCATGGTTTTATCGCTGCCTCAGGGTCGAGCCGTTCGCAGTCAGTGGACAGGATTGATATGGATGGCAGGTAAGCGTTTTGGGTGCAGGGTAAAATCCTAACCCTAAACCCTAAACCCTCAACCCTAGACCGACCTCTCTAAACCCTTAACAGAAACAGTCACTACGCTCATAAGCATCTTGTCCTAGGGTTCGAAGTACCTCATACAGGTTGAACAAATCTCTGAACCATATTCCTTGAAAGGCTAAATCCTAAATCCTAAGACCTAAACCCTAAACCCTAAGCTAAATCCTAAATCCTAAGCCCTGAAGTGCAAAGGAAAGTCATGGTCTCGGTGCTTGGCTCTTCAGGCACATCGGCCTGCAAGTTGTGTCTAGAACCCTGAACCCTGAACCCTGAACCCTGAACCCTGAACCCTGAACCCTGAACCCTGAACCCTCAACCCTAAACCCTAAACCCTAAACCCTAAACCCTAAACCCTAAACCCTAAACCCTAAACCC
>CAJNDS010002282.1:0-232500 GCA_905221605.1 Symbiodinium natans
TGCTTTAGACCTCTCGCTGCGCCCTGTGCGAGCAAAACATAGGACATCTGAGCAGTGTAGGCATGTTGTAGGCATTCTTTTTTGCTTGCCTTAAAAGCGAATCTGACGAGGAAGACTTGCAACAGCTCGGTTTATCAATGGTTCAGCGTGCCCGTGTGTTGGCCTGGTCTCGTGCCAAGTGTTATGGACTACAACGGCAGGATACACAAGATGAGGAAGACTCCGAGATCCGGTCACCTAAGTTCGAATTCGAGCGCGAGCAGTCTGCTTCAGAAGCAGAGAACTCCTTCCGCCTCGATACCGTCGAGTCGGACGGGGACTTCTGGTGCGACTTGTTATACAAGTGGAGCTCGGATGAGCCCAGTGTTGACTGCCAATGCATTCTCGATGCCACTCAGCTTGTTGGACCTAGCCTGAACAACCGCCACGACGACGTCCGAGAGGATCTGTTGGAGTCGCTTTTCGATTTAAGCCCTGAGCGCATATTCGAGGTCTTTGAAGCTCATAGTTCCAGAACGCATCTCTTAGCGACTGGCAAGCAGCTGGCGAAAGCCTTGCAGGCATATGGGCTGCCAGAGCCGGCGATGCCGATACGGCAAAAGATATTGGCGGCAGTTTCCCGCAACCCCAGCGAAGGGCTCCAGCTGCAAGAGTTCGAGGCAATCGTGTCCCGTACGGTCCTGGCTCGTTTGGTGACAGGCTTGGAGCAGCACCCGCGGGCGATCGAGTGCCTGAAGGTGACCGACTACAGCGTGCGCAGCATCGAGCCAGAAAAGCCGCAACCATTGTCAGAGGACAAATGCAGGCAGTTTTTCTTTGGACACAGGCCTACGGTCTCGAATGGTATACAGTCTGCGGTGCGATGGGTGCACGTCACAGGACTGGAGCTGTCAGTGGTTCTTGCCCTAGCAGTGAAGTACAGTTTGCATCCGCTAGCTGTTGAGGATACTATTCAGCAGAACCCTTGTAAGATTGACCGATATGGAGATCACTACTTTGGCACCATCGAGCGCATATCACTGACGCATCAACGCAAAGAGCATGGGCCAGTTGAGGTCATGGGACATCACGTATCCTTTTTTTGCGCAGGCGCGCCCAACATGGACACTGTCATCACTGTTTGTCAAGAGGATCAGTCTTTTGAAAAGGAGTGGCCTCACGCCGGCACGACCTCGGTCTCCACCACACTGCAAAGGCCCGAGCTGAAGCTCAAGAAGATCGAGAAGCGTTTGCGCCAGCCGATGTCGCGCCTGCGTGAGCGGCGTGCGAATTTCTTCGTGCACGCTGTCCTTGATATTTGTGCAGACGAGATCAGCGACGTGGTACGTGCGTTTGGAAATCGGCTGCAAGTTCTGGAGCAGGATGCAACCGAAGCGAACAGGGTCGACTCGGCTGGCCAAGAGGCAGCAACAATCCGCACACAATTGGCGTTAGTCGATCGTCGTGGCAAGAGTCTGCAGCGCGTGGTGCGCCGATTGCTCGCCGATGAGGACTTCTCTGAAGGCCCCACGTTGTGTTCCTGGGAACATTGTACAGTTCCGTTCAGTTCCACAGGTGTCGTGCAGGTTCAGAGATCTCCGAATCATACTAGGCAGCTTCACGTGTTGCGGGCAGTTGCAGGCATGTTCAGCTACCTCAGTGACGTCGTGGACCACTTAGAAGAAGCTCGTGATGATTCTGGGCGCCTGGCCGAAAAGTGCATCGGCATCTCGGCCAGCCTGCTCATCCTTGCCATATGCATGCCGAAGCGTCAGTACTTCGCACAGTTGACAGCGCGAGCTTCATCTAAGGCCTGCAGCAAATGCATGACCGGCTGGCCGAACAAGAGCAGGACAAGCTCCTTCGGGATCAGGAGATGCTTCGCGCCAAGCAAGCAGACCGCCTGAACAACATCCTCTTCGTGCGCAACCTAGTTGGCACAGGATCAGCCTCGGAGTGCAGACGCAGGTATTATACTCGATTGTATTCTGTGTTCTATTGTAGTATATGTCATATTGTGTATATATATATATGTATATTTTGATTTGAGTATATTATGTACATATAAAGTCTTCCTGAGGTTCTCACTCTGGTGACAACCATTTTCTGCCCAGCACAATTCCTGTGTGGTGTCTACGGCATGAACTTTGTGGATGAAGCTGGGCGCCCAGCAATTCCCGAGCTGCTGTGGACAAATGGCTACCTTTACTTTTGGCTGCTTATTATTGGCTACCTGAGCCTTGGCTGAAAAGGATGATGCTTTTGAGAAAGGAGAGCAAGCATGTATACCGAAGCGTCCGTGGGCACAGTTCGTTGCTGCTGAGTTTTGTGCAGCAAGGATTGTGGCTTTCGTGTCTGCGGCGTATCTGTATCGACTCTTGCTGCATTCGTGCTTGAGGGCTCATGCTGCGGTACAGTCAAGAGTGGGAGCTGAGAGCCATCTGACACATCCATTGACCGGCCTTGTCAAACCATCAGCATGTGAAGGTGCCCAAAGCCCTGCACCACTTAAAGGACTCGGAGTCATTCGAAACAGTTGCCTCCGTTAGAAGCTGGCGAGTGCGAGGTGGGGGTAAGGGACCCCTAAGATAACCCCCCCAAATAGTAGGATCCCCTTCTAATAGGGTACCCCTAATATCGTAAACTCCCAGGCTTCTTCAAGTCGCTGGACGTCAAGGTGTCCGCCGGTGCCCGTTTCGCAGATGCCGAACCAGAGACACGCCATCATGCTGGAGGATTCCGGAGAAGGAGGCTTGGGCACAGGGCTCAACAACCTCAAATTCAAACATAAGATAAGAAGATATTATGGTACAATCAGATAATGACATAGTATAAAGAATCATACATCCCCAGCTATTGCTGATGTATTGGCACCTGCGACAGCACCTGGTAGCTCGCGAGGCAGTATTATTCGCTCAGCTCCAGCAGCCTCCTGGAAGCTGGTGCCGACCCAGAAGGCTTCCAAGCTTCAATCTGAAAAGGTTTCGGGAGTAGCATGTCCTGTGCTCAAGGAAGTTGATTCAAGGCTTAGGTATACTCTTGAGGCTTGAGGTTCTTAGAAAAGACAGTGGAACAACTTGCTAGCCAAGTGCAAGTCTTTGTGCCCAATCTGCAGGTCATCCTCACCCTCTTTGAGTGCGCTGTGTGCTTCTGAGCTTGCAACAACCTTGCCCCAGCTCAGGAGTGTCTTCGAGCTTTGTAAATACATTCTCTGTTAGATAATGCCCAGCATGCTAGGCGCCGGTGTGCAGGAATGCACCAGGCTGCCGAGGCACTGCTTCAGCTAATGTTCTGCGACCGGCTGCGGGGAGACGGTCTTCAATGGGAGCCGCTGAGGGCTAAGACTTGTAGCTAGCGAAGAAGGGTTGGCGATGGAAGGGGATTCTTGTTCTTTTGCGCTATTCAGCCTCACTCGGAGTAGATCTGTTCCGGGCGCCCTCAGCGTAATTGTTTTCACTTTGGGGCGACGAGATGCGACCTGCTCCACAAAAAAGGCCGCGAGCACCCACTTGGCCCAGGGATGCAAACAGCTCTTTGTTGATGAGCTAATGTTCTCATGAACATTAGCAAGATATTGTTCGGTAGCATGAGGATAAATGTTGCGCGTGAATACTATTGTTAATTCATATTATCAAGAATATCAAAAAATAATTGAAAATACTAATTCCTAATACTGAAAATAATTTTCACATATTAACATTCTTAATCATTCTTTTATACAAGCATTTCTCTTAAGCTTTACACGGGGTTGCCCAAGTACGGGCGGAAGTGCTTGGCCGAGGTCTGGGATGCCCTCCTTGGAAGCTTGTGCCCTGGCAAGGAGCACCAAGAATCCACCCCCTTATTCCTTCCACCTTTTTTTGCAATTCCGAGAATATGGGTATTTCCAAAGAAGGGAGGGGGGGGGGTGGGGGACCCTTGAAAATCCCCAAAATAGGATAATCCTTATTCTGGGAGCTCTTCCTTCCATCGGTCTGATGGCGCTGTATGCGCTGACGCATGCCCGTTTCAGGCAGTTGCATAGCACGGGTTTGAAAAAGAGTTTGCGAATTCCCTATGTATGACCATGTTTTGGGACTTCTTGTGGGTATCCGATTTGGGGGAGAGAGTAGCTGCAGGCTCAGGTGACGAGGCAAGGGGCCTGTCATGGTCAAGGCTCAATGACGGAAGGCCTTCAAATCTGAGGCAAGAAGCATCTGGATGCCGAGTCCGGGATGAAGTTTGAGGATCACAAGTACGAGTTTGTGTTCAGCCCCTCGCATTTGCAATATTGGCCCAGCTCTTGTATGCCACCGGCCATGAACTCTGCATACAGCAGTGGACATACCCGGCCCCCAAGGCTGCAAAGAAATTTCTGAGTTCAAGGGTGAAACGCTGCGGCAGTGGCACCTCGGAAGGGCAAGTTTAGGGTTTAGGGCTTAGGGCTTAGGGTTTAAGGTTTAGGGCTTAGGGCTTAGGGTTTAGGGTGCTGTGTGCTCTTTGGGGGGCCAATGAAGATCCTGTGGTCATGAGCCCATATGGGGGTTTCCGAAAAACGGGGGGGGGGGGGGGGCCTTCTTGGGGGTTTAAAGGGACTCTATTCTCTGTGGGGTATAAAAGGGGTACCCCTAGTTTGGGAAATGCCCATATGGCCCTTGTACTGGGTCCATGTCCATGTTTGCAACTCCTGCGTTACCTGCGTTCGGCCTTAACCTCGAAGCCTGGGTTTGAAGCTGCACAACTGGTGCTCCAAGGATCGATGTCTACGTCGTGTCGCTGCGCCATGGCCGCAACGTAAAAAAAAGAAACAAAATCTGAAAGCGTCCGGGCTAGCGGCTGGTATTCGGGGTGTGATTCATTCTGAGAGCCAGACAGACTCCGGTGTTTTGCTGAGTTTAGGGTTTTGGGGTGCGGTGTGTGTTCTGGTACCTGGCTTGAACATGTGGACATACATGCTACCGTGCGGCGCATGCGAGGGTTCTCCAGCAGTTTGTTATGCTTCTTCAATCTTCTCCGTTCGTTACGATTCTTACATATTTGCACATTGGCCCCTGCAGTCCTTGAATCTTTTTTTCTGACGTTCAGCACATAGTGCATCTCTTCCACAATGCGAACTGCTGTGACAGGAAGAAGCCCCCGGAGCTGCGCAAGATCTTCTATGCGGCGCGCTTAGCGCCCGAAGGCATGCAAGGGCAGATAAAGTCTTCGCACGCCCGCCTCGGCCACTTGAGCTCACAAGCGCCACCTCGATTCTTTTTTGCGCTCTTGACCCACAGCAAAGGCTTGTAGAACTGAGTGGAATCTGGACTGGACGCCTAGTCTTCAGACTGTCAGTCTGCCGAAAGCGCTCCACGATGGCGAACGGCAGTTCAGGGCAGAATTCACAGACCTGCAAACTGCTGGTAGCGGAAGGGCTCAGCCTCAGCCCTACCAGCTGGCCGTTACTATCAAAAACGCCGTTGCCACCCCACGCAATGCGCCATCATCTCACGCCAAAACTACGCCTTACAACCGTGGAAGTTTGCGAGGAGGGCTTCTGATCCCCTGATCCCAGTCTCTATATCCAAGGCACGAGGTTTCGAGACATTTCCTGAGCTTTCGAAAGCGCTTCTGCATGCTTCTACATCATCTCCTGCCAGGGAGATTCAATAGAGATCTGGCATTCGGGCATGAGTCGGCCAGAAGTTGCCCTAAACCCTAAACCCGTGCGGTGGCCAAACAAAAATCCTAAATAGTAAACCCTTTGTTGATATTCCCGCCCCTCTCTCAAACGCGAAGCACGCCGACCGTATCCCCGACTTGTCCCTGCAGAGTGGCCCTCTGGGCTCAGCTAGGCGGGTGGCAAAACTAAACCCTGAACCCTAAACCCTAAACCCTGCAGTATAGCCCCCTTTATTGCTGGTTGGTTGCCCAGGACATCAAGGAAGCCTCAGAGCTGAAGTACATAGGCACGGTATCGTTTGCTCATTCTGACGTGGGAGGAGTTGCGGTGCTTCATCGCCATGCTGAACCCTCCACACTGCGTCAGAGCTTAGGGGCCTTCTGGCTTGCAGGTGTCGGGGAGCTGGAGCAGGCCTACCAAACTCAGCCCGGCTCTCAAGGACTTCCCCAAGCAGCGCCGTAGGGACCTACCGGATATGGGGGTTTACGAAAATAGGGGGCCCCCAATATAGATGACCAAAAAAAGTAGGATCCCCTCAGAATTAAGGACCTCAATAAGGTACCCCCCCAATTCGGAAATCCCCCCACAATGCCGCGCCTGCAGTCGTTAAGAGACCATGCGAGTCGCCTGGGGGGGGGTAGCGGTGAGGGTGGAAGCCCCAAGGGATCCGAGCTTCGTTCTCGTGGCAGCGCCGGAGTACTCGCCCGGGCCTCAGGAAGTTGCAAAGGAAGGACTTGGCGGTTTCTGAAAATGGGGGTACCCCTTTTTGGGGGTCCCTTTAAGTAAGGGTTAGAAAAGGGGGTACCCCCATTTGGGGAAATGCCCATCTTGGTGTAATTCCGGTTGTTCGCAGTCAGGAGCGTCGCTTGCCACGCCTGAGACACACGTTTTATGGAGGGAGAGATGCACTTGCTCGGCTGTGCAAGGCGGAGACTCTTCCACTTCCTGCACAAACAGATTCGCACCTACCTGGAAATGTTGCCCAAAGTGGACTCCGATGAGGATGGTACTGTAGCTGGCCTTTTTGGCAGCCCTCTCCGATGAAACCTATGCTTCCAGTGTGGATAGTTAGTCCCGATGATGTGCTGGTTCAATCTGGTTCGCAGTGCAGTGGCGATCCGTTGCTCAGATATCAGAGGCAGCGCGGCGTAATGTGGATACATACTGCCATCCCTGTCAGGAGCGGCACAACAAGAAAAGTCAGCAACTGCTGGACAGGATTGGAGACATCTCCATGTTGGACAGGGCGCAGGACCTGAATGCAACCTGTCCGAGTCGTTGGGTTGAGGGGCGTCGACGGGCTTGGAGCTCCAAAGCCCCCTTCGAGACAGCTCTGAAGCCTTCGACACTAGGTAATTGTGGATCCATGCAGAAGAATCGAAGCCTACAATGAGCTCCTTGGTCTGGTTGAGATGGCGTCAAAGGACCGGTGTCAATCCTTGAACTGACTAGCAGGAGTAGTTTAAGAGTGTGTGAATGGCCTAAGGAGCGTATGGCATCGTGCTGTGCACGTAACTTGGTCGAAGATGACCGTGGCCAGTTTTCCTCCTGTGTGCTGCAGAGCGTCCTGCGTTTGCACAGTCATTTTTTGACGCGTCCTCTTGACAAGGGATGGCATCCTATCCTGTACTCCCATCTTATGTTGTTCTGAGTTGCGTAAACACCCTTAGGACCACTCAGTCCTGCACACACGCGCGTAGAAGGAAGCCGGACTTCCTTAAGCAAAGTGCGTGAGCGGGTGTGTGGGGGGCCAAAGACAGTCAGGTCTGGGTCTTCGACATAGAGGGTGGCCGCTTTCTCATCCAGCTTCTCGGCAAGCAGCGGACAATTACAGGCTATGGCAGGCCATGTGAGGCTACATGAGCTTATCACATGCCGCTACTTTTCACACTGCTTTCGAAGGTGGCAAGCAACCACCCCCATATATCCGAATTGTAAGGCAACGCTCGCCGAAGAAGCGACACTTTGGTGGCAAGTGGAACTGTTCCACAGGCCACATCAAGATGGGACCCCCGATTGCACAAAGCTTCGGTGCGGAAGGATCGTTCAGGAAGGGAGGGTTCGGGTTGTGCTGCTGCTAGTCACTCGTTTGTGCAGTCATGGCGTGCCAGTAGAATATGTGTGTATATTAATGAACAATATTCGCATTAAGAACAATACTGTATTGTGTATAAAATACTTTCCGGTGCATAGTAGCGGCATGCAGCGCACCAATTGGTTCGCCCTTTTTCAGGTGATCCCGCTCTTCCGACGGCCATGAAATCTGCCCCTGATCTGCACAGACCCAACCTGGACCTAGACCCCAAGTACCCTTTAAGATACTCGGGAAGAGCCAGCCCCTGTTGGGATGCACTTGGGCCCTTGTGAAGAGGTACTTAGGGGGGGGGGACAACTAGCCCTACTAGAGCCCCGTCTGCAGCCAGGTGAAGGATGATGTTGGCATCCAGGATGTTGAAGAGGTAGACTTCGAATATTTGTTCCAGGCAGCGCCCTGCAGCCGAGCATATCCCCGACTATCTCGAAACTCGGGTTACCGGCGCAGCCGTTGGTCGCGGGTACCGTAGCTGCTGCTACCTGCGCCCCACTTATTTGAACAGGAGTTGTCAAAGCAACACATCAGGAGCGGTTTCTGTGCGGCTTGCTGAGGGAGGGGTTGTTCCGAGTGGCTTGTGGTGCCAGATGTTTCGATGACCCGCAGAGAGAGGCTTGCAGCAGACGGCTATTTCAGCCCTTCAGCTCCCTTCAGTTCCTGTAGCTACTGAGCGATTCTGGGCGGCAAGTGTACTTCAAAGTCCGGCTACCATGGCGTGACTTGGTGCCGCTGCCTTCAACTGGGCTCTCTGGTGGCCTAGCGGCCCCAGCCTGTGAGCCGCAAGCAGGACTGACAGACGCTTGGTTCGGTGCATGCTTGCGCTGTCTGCATTGCAGGGTTTTCAGAGCGTTGCACTGTAGCAGTAGCAGATGCCCGTGCCGCAAATGCAGCCCTTGAGTGCGCGCTGTTCGCTCGGCCCAGGCATGAACGAGGCACGCGCGATGCTCGATGCCCTCATGGGTCCTCAACGAGATGTAGGTTCCTTGGGCAGACTTGCAGACTGTGTTCGTATACCTAATTACTTGTAGCGCCGATCGTCAGGGAGTTTCTCTCTGAAAGGGCCAGGGCGGCCATGCATGTGGAAGCCGGCCGATGCTTGCCAGGCAAAAAAGGCAAACAGCTGTCAGATGACTGGAAAGACAAGACTGTCATGGGCCTAGACGCTTGGGGACGCGTAGGGGTCTCAGGCAGCCCACGCAATTCGCTGTGAGTTCTATCCGACTGTGGCCCTCCAAGGTTTGCAAAAGCTTTTTGGTTGGTTTGTGCCCCTACGACAAGGCTCCCATCTGAGATGGCACAGCCCCCTCTCTCACCTCAGCAATTCCTCATGCTGTGCTGGGCTAAAGTTTCTTTTTTCTCAATGTTTTCTTTTGCCATTTCTTGGTTTAGGCTTAGTCTGCAGGGTGCCGTCGCAATCAATGCTCTAGGATATTCGGGCCTTCGGTAGGTGTTGTTCCACCGGCGGGTGGGTGAGTCATGTTGTAGTAGTGGCCAGACCCCACTGCCACGCTTGACAGCACGAGCCTATGGATGTAAGGCCGTGCTTGGTGGAATCCAGAAACGCGATTTGAGGATGTGCTCGAAGATACACTCCGACATCATTCGGGCATCTGGTCTCATTAGTAGCAGCATCATCCTACGGATGTCAAGGCACGCACTTGTGTCTCACATGTACCGTAAGGACCGATTTGTTCAGCACGCAGATGGTGCAGAGCAGAGCGAGACGCGAATGGAATATGCCGCCTGGGCATTAAGAAGACGGTTTCTGCCAGCCGTCAGAAGTTTCTGAGCATGCCAGTTCCAGTACCCTAAACCCTAAACCCTAAACCCTAAACCCTACATCCCTGCCCGCGGTTCGGCCAGCTATGCGGGAGCGAAAGAAACCCCTAAACTCCAAACCCATGGGATGTCGGGCACGCACAGGAGGACGAGTGCTTCAATCAATGCGAGGAAGTGTTGGCAGAGCCCTGGGTGCAATCACAACCCAAAGAGCCCAATACTCCTTAAGGAATATGCCTGAAGTCATGTGATTAAGGATTCCCATATTATTTAAGGTATATTCCCTAACTAAGGGGTATGGGCACTCTGGGAAGTAGCTCAAACCAGGCATCCTTTCACACTGCTTTTCAGATCCATCTTGCGCCATCCAGGTGGCACAACTTCTTTGCAAAACTGACTGTAAACAACCTACTCGTATGTGGTCATTTCTCTAAAGCGTGGTCCTTTTTGGGGGACGTCCTTAGTAGGAGGTGCCCCCTAATAAACGGGTCCCCAAAAAGGGACCATAACTTTCAGAAGCGTCCCATGTGACCATGGGGTACTACGAACCCTAAACCCTAAACCCTAAACCCTAAACCCTAAACCCTAAACCCTAAACCCTAAACCCTAAACCCTAAACCCTAAACTACGGGCCCTGCCCAGGAGTTCGAGACCTTCAGCCGCAAAGAGTTGGAGCGCCTCAAGGACGACCCGAGGCGACGGGTGCTGTCAGAGGAGGTGGCCGAGAAGCTCAAAGCAATGAGGGAAGAGGCCGAGGGTCGCCTTCAGGGTTCAGAGGGTGTAGGGTTTAGGGTTTAGGGTTTAGGGGTGGTTTCCCCAGTCGAGGAGGTTGGGATCTAAGGGATCTAAGGGTAATCCAGGCGAACTGCGAAGCCTGTTGCAAAGGGGTGGTTTCCATTCGACAGGGGAATGACCAGAAAAAGGGCGGAAATGAGTTTTTCAATGTTGACAATGAGCAATGCCTACTAGCCCTTTTCTATACGGCCTTTATTTGGGGCTTCATGGGTCCAGTATGCTTGTGATTGCCCACGAAAACTTCGTATATTATACATCTCGATAGCTGGACTTGCTGGCACACACGCTCTGTGTCGCTTTCAATTTTACGGGCTTCAGCGCCACCACCAGCTGGATATGCGAGTGCACGTCCTCAGGCAGCATTCAAGACAAAGCGATCAGAAGATCTGGATGTGCGCTACCTGGAATGCGAAGCCTAAGTTGTGAGCATTCGTGGGCGACTGGGTTGTTGACGAACTGTTTTCCAAGCCACAGCTGCAGGCAATGGCGTTGACTACTGGGGGCTACAACAACATGTCGACACTCAGCCAGGAAATTGAATTGTTTCAAACATGAAAAGCAAGGGCTATGTTCACTGGGGCTGATCAAAGGCCGCGTGACTGCGTCTGTGCAGTCCTGATGATGTTGTGACGGGTATCGGCGTTCGTTGAACGTACGACTGATGGCTCGCCTGCTATACATACCGTCCTGGCTCCGCACCCTTTTGCTATTGCTTGACCCCCCCCCCCCCCCGTGGCTTTCCTTAGCCGAGATCAACACTTCGTCGGCAAGCTCGCGAGCTTAGTGCAGAAGCTGACTCGCTGCAAAAGCTTGAGATGCACTTTAGATGCAGAAGAAGACTGCTAAAACACGGCTTTTTGAGCTGCACTGTGTGAGGTTGTCGCGTCTACTGCTTCCCTGAGGCGGAAGTCGGCGGAGAAGCTGCAGCCGCAAGCGTGTGAGGTTTGTGGCATGGGGTACCTGGACGAGGAGGAGTACAAAGCACATTTGACTTTTCGCGTGCATGAAGGTGCCAAGAGTTTCCTTTCACGGCACATTGCACACACCGCTTGTCAAAACACTTGATTGCATCTCCCGGCAGGCTACCAGCAAGTTCGTGACAAGTATGAGGAACTCGAGAAGAAGCGTGCACAAAGGGCCCGTAAATCCAAGGCGCGGTTGATAGATGGGCGCTCGGTGGGAATCAAAGCCGCTCTTGTGTGGTCACAGGCTCGGGCGAAAAGCCAGCCGCAGCCAAGTACAAGCCAAGAACCTCCAAAACGAGACGCTCGCCTTACCGTAGCATTAGGGACCAGTTCGCACTTGCAGTTCTTCCAGCAGCAGAAGCTTCCCGTGGAAGCTGCTTCAATCTTGGAACATGGCAGCCACCACAGCTTTGCCAGTTCATCTGCCATTTCAGTCAGCAAGGCTGCCCATGCCGCTAATGGCGAGAAATCGGCCAGCTTGCCTCGACTTGGCAAATGTTTGCGCGTTTGTCATGTTTCAGAAATTTGAGTACCACCCCGTTGTCCCACCGAGAATTCACTACAGAAGCCAGTAGAACCTGCTGACTCAGCCCAGGTGCGCGGAGAGGAGCGCGATCTCGGGCAAGCTGCCAGCCGCGAGAGACAGGCTCGAGGGACTCTTGGGGAGTGGGCAGGTGCGACCTTCAGGGTTGGGCGAAGTCGGATTTCATGTTAGGAGTGTGCAGATGAGCCATCAACCCAGAATTACTCCCCCGCAGCTGCCCAATCGAGTGTTCTCCTTCCAAGAAAACGAGGATCATTGGTGCCTTCCTTTGAGGAAGCCATGGGGTGGTCAACAAGAAAATTATTTACACATCATGATTCTGTGGACGTCCCCCTGTCATACAAAGACTGCTTCGGCACACCAGCAGCTCATTTTCCGTGGTACATTTGCTCTTCACTTCTGGAAAACATCGGGCTCTTCCGCATATGTCCATGGACTCTGTAAACTGCAATCTTTTTTGACGGAGGAAGAGGAATACGGCACTGGAATTACTACTTACTTAAGTTCTCGGGGAGGCACTGCATTGAAAACTTCGCTCTGACGTGAGGGTCTTGCATAGATTGCTGTTTGAAGTAGAAGCTCACACTCGGGAGTAGGCGGCAGTGCTCCCCTGGCCTATCACGTTGTTGCACCCGTGCCCATCGGAATCCTAGTTTTTACTTTGGACTTGATGACAGGTATGATATGGGTCTGTGTATGGATTTTTGAAGTCCGCTTGGTGGGTGTTTCGATTTTCTTTTGCCAATGTGGACCCATGTGGACCCCGCTGTGTGAAGCAGCTGAGTGGCAAAAGCAGCAACAGCCTCGCCGGGTTTGGCCGAGCTGTCAGCGAGTCAACTTATAAGCAAACACGACTGCAGGAGAGGAGAACCTCCCGTGGCAAGATCCGGACCGAGGAAGATTCTTAGCTGAACCCCGAGCTGGCGCTGGCAGCCTTCAAGCTAAGCTATGTTTGTAAGGGTGGACAGAAGTGATTGAAGTTGGCACGACTTAGGGCTTGTAAGCTTGGGATGTTTTGGCACGTGGGGTTTGAGGCGAAGCATTCCATTTTTCCGCGGCTTCCTTTTCTGTAGCTAAGGCAGGACAGGTTCGAAAGAGAAGGAGAATATCTTCCAGCCGACATGTCCGCAGCGAGAGCAGCTTGCCGCAATATGGGATTATCATCGGATTCGGTGAAGAGTCATGGGACACATGCTAATACCTAGCGTGCCTGACCTCCAGCATTGTTGAAGACATGTCGACATTCTGTGTTGAGGAGAGCAGAGAAGACGAGCCACTGGGCCGCACCCCGTGTCCATGCACAACTACCGATGTGTTTATAGTTTTCTGTCTGTCATGCCCCTTCTCTGCGTGTTGGTGTGTCAGCGTGCGCGTTCTCCGTGTGTGTCTCCGTTTGTTTGTTTGTCTGTCTGTGTGTGTGTGAGTGTCTCCTCCGATTCCAAGAGTTTCAAGATGTTGCTGAGGGGAGGCAGGACGCCACCCGTCATTTCAGAGTGGCTGCCCAACGAAGGCTTTGATGTGACACTGATATAAGGACTTGCAATTTAATTCCAGCAGCGACTCAGTGACACCAGTGAGGGCAGTGCCCCACAGCAACTCCTCGACAATGACGTACACGTATACTTCTATGTAAATATATATATATATATATGAGGCAGGAACCTTTGTGTATAATGTGATGATTCGTCCTTTTGTTGGGGGGGGGGGGTGGGGTTTGAATAGTTTGAATAGTTTGGGGGGTCACGCCTGGGGCCCTAAACTATTCAAACTATTCAATAGTTTTGGGGGGTCCCTGGGAGGAGAGGAGGGCGGAGGGGGGTTTGAATAGTTTGAATAGTTTGGGGGTCCGAACTGGGGCCCTAAACTATTCAAACTATTCAAACCCTGGGGGGGGGGGGTCCGGCCTGGGGCCCTAAACTATTCAAACTATTCAAACTATTCAAACTATTCAAACTATTCAAACTATTCAAACTATTCAAACTATTCAAACTATTCAAACCCTGGGGGTTTGAATAGTTTGAATAGTTTGAATAGTTTGAATAGTTTGAATAGTTTGAATAGTTTGGAGGGTCCGGCCTGGGCCCCTAAACTATCCAAACTATTCAAACTATTCAAACCCTGGGGGTTTGAATAGTTTGAATAGTTTGATAGTTAGACTCACAGTTAGACTAGTTTTGGGGGGTCCCTGGGAGGAGAGGAGGGGGGGGGGTTTGAATAGTTTGAATAGTTTGGGGTCCGAACTGGGGCCCTACACTATCCAACCTATTCAAACTATTCAAACCCTGCGGGTTTGAATAGTTTGAATAGTTTGAATAGTTTGAATAGTTTTGGGGGGTCCCTGGGAGGAGAGGAGGGGGGGGGGTTTGAATAGTTTGAATAGTTTGGGGGTCCGGCCTGGGGCCCTAAACTATTCAAACTATTCAAACTATTCAAACCCAGGGGGTTTGAATAGTTTGAATAGTTTGAATAGTTTGAATAGTTTGAATAGTTTGAATAGTTTTGAATAGTTTTGGGGGGTCCCTGGGAGGAGAGGAGGGCGGAGGGGGGTTTGAATAGTTTGAATAGTTTGGGGGTCCGAACTGGGGCCCTAAACTATTCAAACTATTCAAACCCTGGGGGGGGGGGGTCCGGCCTGGGGCCCTAAACTATTCAAACTATTCAAACTATTCCTGGGGCCCTAAACTATTCAAACTATTCAAACTATTCAAACTATTCAAACTATTCAAACTATTCAAACTATTCAAACCCTGGGGGTTTGAATAGTTTGAATAGTTTGGGGGTCCGGCCTGGGGCCCTAAACTATCCAAACTATTCAAACTATTCAAACCCTGGGGGTTTGAATAGTTTGAATAGTTTGAATAGTTTGAATAGTTTGAATAGTTTTGGGGGGTCCCTGGGAGGAGAGGGGGGGGGGTTTGAATAGTTTGAATAGTTTGGGGGTCCGGCCTGGGGCCCTAAACTATTCAAACTATTCAAACTATTCAAACCCCGGGGGTTTGAATAGTTTGAATAGTTTGAATAGTTTGAATAGTTTGAATAGTTTGAATAGTTTGAATAGTTTTGGGGGGTCCCTGGGAGGAGAAGGGGGGGGGGTTAGAATAGTTTGAATAGTTTAGGGGGGTCCCTGGGAGGAGAGGGGAGGGGTTTGAACAGTTTGAATAGTTTGAATAGTTTGGGGGCCCGGCCTGGGGCCCCAAACTATTCAAACTATTCAAACTATTCAATCTATTCAATCTATTCAATCTATTCAATCTATTCAATCTATTAACCTTCCCAATCACCCGAAGAACCGGGGGGTGGTGCAGGTGCTGGAGGCAAGGAACAAGGATTTGGAGGTGGAGACCTGCTCAACACTCTGGTGGCAGGGATGGCACAGCTCCAGCAGGCACAGATGGCGATGCTCAATCGGAAGGATGAGACCCCAGAGCAAGTCAAGCCGGGAGTAACGACCCTGGCGGTTTTGGGACCTCCAGGAACGCCGGAAAGCGCTGTGGCGGTTCAGGACTGGGTGGAACTGATTGACAGTCCTATGTCAGACATCAGCGACACCAGTGCGGTGTGGTGGAAGGCGGTGAAGACGAGGGCCCAGGACATGTATCAACAGTGGGTCAATAGCACTCCGTACGACCGCCTTCTCCTCAAGGATCCTTCTCCTGGGGACTTGGAGCTCGGGAAGTATTCCCGGGTAAATATGAGGGCAGCTGGAATGATTCTGAGTGCTCTTCCTGATGAGATTACGAGAGATGGTTTCAAGGCAGTGTGCAAAGAGCACTTTGGGGATCATCTATCGTGTCTTCACCTTGTATGCCCCGGGCGGTGAGAAGGAGAAGACCCACATCCTTCGTTCATTGTCGGAGCCGGCTAAGTGCAGTGATCCTGATTCCGCTGCGAAGTCGTTGAGGCAGTGGGAAAAGTGGGTTACAAGAGCCAAAGAGCTGTCATTGGTGTGCCCTGATCCAGTCGTGCTCACCCGAGGCTTGGGTTTGATCGTGGGTGAGGTGTTGTCCAAGTTTCCGGAGTCGGAGTTCAGAACGAACCTCATGCGCAACAAGCTCCAGGTTGACACAAATCCGAACCTGGAAACCACAATGCACTACCATCAACATCTTCGAGCTGAGATTGAGTTGCTCTCTATGGCAGGCGCTAAGCAGACACCGACCCCGGCGAAGGCAGCCCCACAGCAGAGCGACACCAAGCTGAAGCCTTTCCGACCTGAAGAGTCAAAGGGAAAGGGTAAAGGAAAGGGCAAGGGCAAGCAAGACGGGTCTGAGCAAAAGGAGGGCGACCAGCGATTGCGCCAGTGGTTTGGAAAGGTTCCAGAAGGGTGTCGCTTTGGACGAAATTGTCGCTTCAAACACACTTTCGAAGGAACTACGAAGAGGGACAAATGCCTTGAATGTGGAGGTGAAGGTCACTTCGCTGCAGCATGTCCTACGAAGCAAAGCCCATCCCCGAAGGCAAAGTCTGACCCTAGTGCAAGGCCGAAAGGTTTTCCTTCGAAGCCTACGACTACAGCTAAAGCTGAAGTTCTTCCTCAAGATGGGATCCACTCCACCTCGACGCCTCAGGAACCCGAGCCTCAGCCAACCCAACTTCACCTTCCTCGACATTGACCTCTACTGTGTCGGGATCAGGATCTAGAGAAATGCATGCTGCGGTGTCGGAGGCAGCCCAGGCGTTGAGATCGTTGGTGGGACAAGGGAATTCGCCAGAGGGTCGAACAACACTGGAAGGTCTACAACGACAGCTTGATGAGTTGAGGTTGAGGGCTTTGAGGGTGACCGATGATTTCGACTTCGGGAAGCTGAAATCCTTTAGGGACAAGCGAGTGTTCCAGGAAGCCCTGAAGCCCCCCAACGTGCTCATCGACTCTGGTGCCACGAACATCATGAGACAGCCTAAGGGTGAAGAGGAGTGGAGTTCAGCTTCAAAGGTCAACGTGGTCTTGGCGAACAACCAGAGTGCCCAGCTCTACCAGAACAGTGCAGGATCGATCTTGGCCTCGTCGTTGGATATACAGTCCCTCCTTCCGATGGGCGACTTAGTGAAGATTGGGTGTGAAGTTCATTGGGGAAAAAAGGGGCTGAGGATCAGACACCCAACTCTTGGGGTGTTAAAGACAACCTTGAGGTCGGGATGCCCGGAACTCAACTTGGCTCAGGCACAAAACCTTTTCGATCAGATTGAGGCGGAGAGGATTCGTGAGCTGGAAAACGTCCTTTGAGCGCTTTGTCAAGACCGGGAAGAAGATCGACCTGTGGAAGGGGATTGAAGGATCGTTCCTGAAAGGCCTTAGCCCAGTGACCAGGGACGCTTTGCCAGTGGATGTGAACATTGAAAAGGGCTGGGAGACACTCAAGGCTACATCGTGGAACCGAAGAAGAAGAAAGCTTCTCTTGAGTTCTACCAGGTGGCTCGTTCAACTTTGCCCTCATCAAGAAGGAGCTCCATCGTTCGCATCGCTGGAGGACAATGGCCTCACCTGCATCACTGTGTCCGGAAGAATACCTAGGGAAATGTTTGGGGTCCTCTTGTGGGGGGCAGCGACTGGAAGGATTGAGGTCATCGTGGGTGCGGGCGGATATGCTTCGTCTAGTGATGAGACAACGAAGGAGAGACTTGCCCAGATGATCCTCCTCTATGTCGTCACGAGATTTGGAAGCCCTTCGAGAAGGACGGGTTTTGTCTGCGTTGGTCCTGAAATGATGAGCCCAGGTGGTCCCGAGGAAGCTGTCATGGGCGAGTTCGAGTCGTTAGCGGGCATGAAGTCGCAGAAGTTTGATCAGGGTGCCTTAGGAGGTGGTCCAAGAAGATCGTCACGATTGCTCTCGAACTACGACCTGAACCACCTTGATGGCTTGCGCCAACCTGAGGAGGGGTCTTGTGGTGAAAAGGATACCTCAAGGCAATGGCCTCGGCAGCTTGAAGTACATGTTCAAAAGGTGGTGGGTGAAGCAAGGTTCGCCCCAACAACAGGATCGTTGAGAGCCATGACAAAACAAGCATGGGAGGACCATGCCCGGTCGGGGCACTACCCCTATCGGAGAGACTGCCTCCAATGTGTCCTCCACGGTGCGACCGGACACAGACACAAGCGTATTGAGCATCCGAGTATGTTTGTTTTGACAACAGACATATCTGGCCCCTTTAAACAAGAAGGGCTCAATGCGAATGCCAGGGGTGACAAACGAAAAAAAGCCAAGATGAAGCACCTTTTGGTCGGCCGCTTCTCAATCCCCAAGGCCTATGTCACCGGTGCCTGGGACACAGTCAGAGATTCAAGAGAAGAGGTTGAGTACGTGGACCTGGGCGACTTCATGAAGGAGATGGAGGGTGATCAGGTTCCCAACGAGGCCGACGAGGAGGATGATGACTATGTTCTTAGTGATGGTGAAGAATGTCCTCCTTTGCCTCAAGAACTACAACCTCAGGAGACAAGGATTGTTCGCTACGACGATGATGACGAGGTGATGGACAGGTTGGATGAAGAGGGCAAGGAGCTCCTGGTGGACCCAGAGGTGGTAGCGAGGGTTGCGAGGAAGGCGTCTGAGGAGGAGAAGCCTGAGGAGGAAGTGAAGCCACTACCTGAAGACTTTAAACCACCGGAGAAGGCGTTCCTGAAGTTTGCAGTTCCGCTTCCGGATGTCAAGGGTCCCACTGTGATGAGTGCAGTCCAGAAAATCGTCTTGTACCTGAAGGACCTCAACATTCCGGTCTTGCGATTCCACTCAGACAGGGCGTCGCAGTTCACCTCGAAGGAAATGGTCCAGTGGTTCCACAAGGAGTCCATTCGTGTTACCACTAGTGTTCCGGGAGTACCACAAGGAAATGGAGGTGCTGAGAATGCGGTGAAGACTGTGAAGCAACAGGCGAGGACTATGTTGGGCGCAGCAAGGCTTGGAGAGGAGTTTTGGCCTTTGGCGGTGATGGCAGCAACGGCCATGGACCGTGCAAAAGTCCTCAGTCAGGTCACCAAGTTGGCTGCGACTTTTGGAACCCGGGTCTATGTCAAGAGGAAGAAGTATGCCGACAAGAGATTGCCGTTGAGGATGGAGTTCGAACCACGATGGAGAGAAGGCATTTATATGGGCTTGAGTGATCAGGTGGATGAAGGCCACTTGGTGTATGTCGACGGCACCTTCCTCCATACCAAGAACGTTCGTCCTGCAAAAGACCTTGTGGATCCGGGAATACCTGAAGCCCGAGAACCTTTGCTGGTGGAGGAGGCAGATCATCAACCTGCGAGAATAAGATTGAGGGAGAAAACGACCATCAAGGCATTGGACACCAAGCAAAGGGATGATTGGTCTGAGAACCTCAATGACCCTGAAGCCTTTGCCAAGGAGCTCATCTACGAGGAGATCGATGTGGATGAAGAGGTTATTGCCAGGTTGTTTGAGATGCTTCCAAAGACCAGGACAACAAGAAACGTCAACCCCGAAAAGGAAGATGGCGAGGATGAAAAGGTGGCTCCAATGGATTGGTCGGCCGGCGCATTTGTGCATGGAGGTGTTTTGGGGCTGAAGAAGGGCACGAAGAAGTTCCCATATACTACCCGTGTGGTCAATCAGTTCATTGCCTCCAAGCTTGGAAACTGTGCCGGGGAATTGCCAACATGGACCACCTTCTCGCTCTTCGGGAACATTCTTGCCGGTCCACATCGAGACAGCCACAATTTTGCCTCGTCGTCCTCTTACTTGATCCCTGTGAGTAGCTTCGATGGAGGTGGACTATGGGTGGAAGGATTAGAAGAGGGCAAAGAGGTCATCACTAAGAAAGGCAAGAATGGCTATGTGGTGGAATTCCCGATCGTGAATGGCGAAAAGGGACCAATCGAGTTCCATCCAAGAAAACTCCACTCAACCATGCTGTGGAAGGGGTTTAGATTGGTGGTGGCTGCCTATACGGTAAGGAACTTCGACCGAGTAAGCAGTGCCGACCAGGACATGTTGACCGATCTGGGATCCAATATTCCGGGCAATTTGGCAGAGCCTCAAAAGGAAGTGGCGCTGAAGAAGCTCACGGGCCCAGATCCAGATCAAGCCCCGCCTCAAGGAGAACAGCCAAACCTGATGTTGAGGGTGGATGTAACACACCTTCGAATGGAACCTGAAGAATGGTACGAGTGGAAGGGAGCTATGACTCGCGATGCGAACAACATGACCGAGGGCCTCGTGGAGCATTGGCGAGCGATAGCGCCGATGGACAATGAACCGGACACTTGGATTCCCAGTACGATTTTTCAGGACCTTGAACGAGACTCGGTGGAAGAACCAGATGTTCTCATGGTCGCCACTGATGGTAGTCTTTTACACTTGGCGAGAGTTCTGGCAATTCACTCAGTGGATTTGGTCGGAAGCTACGAAAACGGAGAACTCGAAGGCGAAAGAATCACTGTGGCGAGGACCAACAACCATATCCTCCACAAGGAGCAGTTCATCTTGTTCTGGGAAGTCAGGAGAATCGTTCCGATGGATTCCCCTAGGCCCTTGGTCCAGATCCCAACAAATCGAAATGGACCTGCAGATCCTGGTGATCCACGACTACCAAACCGGCGAAACGAACCTGATCAACCGGAACCTCGTTTGGCTACCTTCAAGAAGATTGACGAAGAGCCTGCCGTTGAGAATGACGACAAGTTCTTCATGGAGGTCGACTTGGAGGAGGATAGCCACATCCAAGCAAAAAAGGCCAATGTCCAGGAGCTTTACACCGAGAACCTAGAGAAGCTCTTGAGTGCCCTGAAAGCCCCACTGCAGGTGGTTCACACCTGTGATCCACGGGAAGCTTCGCAGCACTTGGAGTCATGGAAACCCGCTTTGAAGAAGGAGATCAAGGCAATGGAAGAAATGAAGGCCATTCGAAGATTGAGGGGAAAGGAGGCGAAGGAGTTCCGGGAAAACCCTGAATCCGTCATCGTGCCCTCGAAGTTGGTCTACACTGCGAAGCCCCCAAGCAAAGAAACGAAGGAATGGTTTCGAAGACGAGTCAGAGCAGTGGCTTGTGGAAACTTTGAGCAAGAAAGACCGGAAGGCTTCGGTGATCTCTATGCAGCAGGTGCTTCAATTGATGCTGTACGAGGAGTTCTTGCCGAGGCGAATTACAAGAAGTGGAGCGCTGCAACGGACGACATCAAGAATGCCTTCTTGACAGCACCTTTGGTTGAAGGAGATGGCAAAGGTCGTTATGCGATGGAGCCTCCAAGAGCCGCAGTTCGAGCAGGCCTAGCCGATGATGATGAGCTGTGGGTTGTGGACGCTGCAGTGTACGGATTTAAAAAGTCACCAAGGTGGTGGACAGTGTTTCGCAATTCTGTCACGAAGAATGCCACCTGGACGGATGACGATGGCGACGTGTACCACCTCGAGATGGCCAAAACGGACTTGAATCTCTTCAAGGTCTGGAAAGAGGATGTCAACAGTGGAAAGAAGGCGATAACTGGCTATGTGGTCTTCTATGTCGACGATATCCTTGCTGTGGGAACACCGGCAACCTTGGATGGTTTCTTTGGTTGGCTGAACGAGCACTGGGAAACCAGTGGTCGTGAGGATGTTCTCCCAGGTTGTCAACCGGTCCGCTTTCTTGGTCTGGAGCTGAGCATAAATGAGGAAGGCGAGTTCTGTGTGAGCCAACAGGGGTACCTCCAAGAGCTTCTACGACTACGACAACCAAACTCCTACAGCAAGGTGCCGATTGCCAAGGACAACGCCTACATCGAGGAAGGGAACCTGGAGGATCCGGAGCCCAAGGCCTTGTAGGAGGCCCAACAGCGATGTGGGGAGATCTTGTGGGCCTCACAGAGAGCGAGGCCAGATTTGGCCTATGGCATGTCGGTGATGTCATCAATAGTAGCAAAAGAGCCCAAGCGGGCTGTGGAGGTTGGAAAGAAAATGATGGCCTACGTCAAGGGGGCCGTCGACGCTAAGATCCATTACCCGAAGGAGTTCGCCGAGGAAGACAAAACCCACGACCTCACCTTGTTCACGGACGCCAGCTTCAGTCCACAAGGAACCCGTTCGCACACCGGCTACCTTGTCGCTTGGCGAGGAGTTGTTTTGGCGTGGAAGTCGGGGAGACAAAGCCTGTGCACTCTGTCCTCTGCTGAGGCGGAGGTCGTTGCAATCACTGAAGGGGCACAGATGCTCAAGGCGGTGCAGACCACCCTGAATGACCTCGGCATCTTTCCCAAGCGGCTGGTGATCAAGATCGATAGTACATCGGCGATCCCCATATTAAGTGGGGATGAAGGAGGATCGTGGAGAACAAGACTTTGAAGCTTCGCTACAACTGGATAAGGGAGGAGGTGCAAAGGGGCGAACTGGTGCTCCAACACCAGCCGTGCCTTCATCGGCGAGGATGAGAGAGATCATGGGTCTTTGGGGCTTGAGGCTCAAGGAGGACACGAAGGTGGCAGTCTTCAGTGTGGAGGATGAAACGTCAGAGAGTACCCCGACGGCAACAGCAACAGCAGAAGCGAAAGCGCAAGAAGCAGCAGCAACAGACAGCACATCACAAGCATCCAAGGCTCTGCAAAGGGTGATCCAGCTAATGACTAGTTGTGGGTTGGTTTGTGGTGCCAAGGGTGAAGCAACTGCCCCTGCTACGACGTCTGCGAGCATAAAGGAAGCTCTGGCTTCAGACTGGGAGATGTGGATGCTGTTTCTCCTACTAACCGTTGCTGTGGTCGCTGTTTGGGAGTGCATGAAGGGTTCGGCAAAGCAGATGGTTGAGCTGAAGGCGATGAGCATCAAGGCCAAGGACAAGGAGGAGCACCGGGAGATTTTGGCATTGTTGGCTAGGGCGAGGACCACCCAAGAAGAAGATCGGCTTCGCAGTTTGGCCTCCCGTCACTTCCCGGAACAGCTGCCTACAACCACAACACCAAGGGCGAGTACCGCCGCCTACCCCAAGGAAACCTCAAGTACAGGATGCAGAAGTTCAGACCCTGCCGGCGTTCGAGAAACAGATCCTACGGGTGACGCAAGTCCCCTATGATGGACCGTTTTATATCGCTGGCTCGGGCGACTGCTATCACAGGTACCGAAATTGCTGGGGCCTGAGGAATGCTTCGAATGTGACGACGAGAAACCTTTGCATGTGTTGCAAGGATGGTGATGGAAATTCCTTGAGAGCAGCCGGTGCAGGATAGCAAACTGAATGCACGTTTTCTCCTATTGCCTGGAGGGCATAGGAATGCCTCAGCTCCCCGACAAACAGGGGTTCATGAGAAGTGGGCACCCCCTGACGGAGGGCCCAAGGAGGGGTGTTGATGCTGAGGTGACTTCGTCGGGACCGCGACCGTCGCAGGCACAGAGGCTCAAAGAGCCGAAAAACATCCCGGAAAGGGAAGTCACAGCATGCCGATTGGCATCACAGCATAGCAGCACGACACACAAGATTGCAGTTCGGTTTGTGGAAAAGGAATCGCACGCTTTGTGCCTCATTGCTGAGCCATGGCTGCATTGAATGGGGGTAGCGAGAGCCCTGGCGGATCTTCGGACCGCCATAAACCCTAAACCCCCAAACGTGCAGCACATTATTCCCCGATTCCCTCCTGACCCACAGTAAGTGTGCGGGCTAGCAACTTTGTTGGGCTTGAGGTTTAGGGCTTCGGGCTTAAGGGTTTAAGGCGCCCTCAGCACCTCAGGGGTTTAGGAGCAAAGAAAAACGCACCGATCCTAAGCCCTGAAGCCTAAACTTACTAAACCTTATCCCTAAACCCTAAACCCCAAACCGAATCATCATATTATACACAAAGGTTCCTCTTACATATATATATATATATATATATTGTGTGTGTGTGTGTGTGTGTGTGTTTGTTTGTTTGTGTGTGTGTGTGTGTGTTTGTTTGTTTGTTTGTTTGTTTGTTTGTTTGTTTGTTTGTTTGTTTGTTTGTTTGTTTGTGTGTGTGTGTGTGTTTGTTCGTTTGTGTGTGTGTGTGTGCGCTTGTTTGTTTGTTTGTTTGTTTGTTTGTTTGTTTGTTTGTTTGTTTGTTTGTTTGTTTGTTTGTTTGTTTGTTTGTTTGTTTGTTTGTTTGTTTGTTTGTTTGTGTGTGTGTGTGTGTTTGTTCGTTTGTGTGTGTGTGTGTGTGCGCTTGTTTGTTTGTTTGTTTGTTTGTTTGTTTGTTTGTTTGTTTGTTTGTTTGTTTGTTTGTTTGTGTGAAGATATGAGCACTTTTCCTCCATAGAGTTCAGACACAGACTTTGCCACAACATGTGGCTCAAGCAACTTTGCCCACCTGCAGCAGAAAGGCCGAGGCACTTAGGAACTTTGAGTGTTGAGGTTGGCTGAGGTTGCACGATCACTTTAGGGTTGTTTGTGTAGACTTTGGCTACCTCGCAATTTCGCATGGTAGCGGAGCTGAAAGCTCTAGGACTTTGGTAGAATGGCAGCTCTAGGAGAAGATGGTGACTTTGCAGGAAAGCTTAGGCTTCCTCTCCCAGACAACTTTTCCGGTCAGCCTGCAGACTGGGAAGAATGGTCATGGAACTTTAAAGCGTACATTTCGATGTTCGAAGCAGGCGCAGTGACTTTGCTCGACAATGCCGAAGCTTTGACAACCGAGTTCACAGATGCACACCTTGAAGTAACTTTGGACACAGGTGATGTGGATGTTGATGCAACGCGTAGTCGTGTACTTTCAGTCGCAAGTTGCATTATCTACTTTCTCAGCTTGTGAAGGATTCGCCGAAACTTGTCGTTCGTCAGAACGGTGTTACCTGAAAGTTCCCAGCGATCAGCATTGTAGTAAACGGGGTTAAACTGGGTTGGAGCAATCAAAGTGCCTTGTTCATTGGAGTCGTGAAGAAGGTTGCAAACTTCAACAAACTCATCCTTGTTGAAAGCTCCCAAAGTAGGCCGAAGGAACAAAAGTGACCCTTGTCTGACTATTGGAACTTGGCTTCCATCAGGGGTTGAAAGTACCTGAGACTCTCTTGTCATCGTCACTTGAAAGCCTTGTCTCAAAAGTCTTCCAACCGAAACCACACAGCACGGTACGTCGCATACGTAAAAGTGAAGAAAGCAAGGCTGGCCGTCAAAGTCAACCTTCACAAGCCTTCTACCATAAACCGTCAGGGGTTGACCCGAAATGGATCTCAAAGGTGGTGGCTTCCCTGAAAGTGGCAAAAGCGGCCACTCCGAAGCAAAGTCCTGAGGACAGCAATGGGTCGCTGCTCCTGAATCAAAAAGTATCCAGGGCTCATTTTCGTCAAAGGTGGCTGCAACCAAATGTTCCTCCAAAGCATGATCCCGGAATGTCGTGTTCAGGTTCGACACTCCAAGATCGTACACACTGAAAAGTTTCTGAGGCACCGAGTCGTTTCGGTTCAGCGAAAAGGTTTCCAACGGCGCCATGCCAACCGACGAAAGGTCGCACGCTTCTCGCCATACGAAAAGTCAACATCACCAGTCAACATGCCTTCAAAACCAAACGACTGACCAACACCAAAGTTGCCAAGCACGAGTGCCGACATCAAGAACGAGCTCGGGGAAAGTGAGCTCTTGGCCCTGGGTTTGGGCGTTGCCTTGGAAAGTCCTGGAGGGGCTGTCAAAGTGACAGCTGAACTGGAGCCTGCTGAGCTCCATGCTGCAAAGTTGACTCTTCCTTAGGCTTCTGAGGCTGTTGCGGTGACAAAGTCTCCTTTGAGGAGGTGGCTTCAGGCCACCACTCATTCCAACCTGCAAAGTCCTGATACGAATACCAGTCCCAGGAATCCGGCGAGGAATCCCAAAGTGAGTCATCCCATGACTCCCAACTCTCATCGAAAAGTGCTCCGACTGTCCACTCAGACCAGTCGTCCCAAGGGGCCTCGCCAAAGTAAGACTCTTCTTTCTGAAGACTGTAAAGCTGATCAGTCTCCATTGGATCATCGGCCTCAGCGTTAGCTGGGCGAGATGACCCTTCGGTCGATGGCCTTGTCCAAATGTAGGATCCATCCCTAGTGTCGCGCGCGTAGAGTGCACACGTGCCAGGGACTTCTTCTGAACAGAGGACACCGTCGCTTTCGGAGATGAAAAGCCATGCGTGCTGCAAAACAAGCTTCGTCTCATAAACGCTTTCTATGGGTAGGTCGGCACGCACGCCGCTTTTGACCTGGAGATCCTCGAGCGCTGCTGGGGCAAAATAGTTGTGTGCCTTGCCCGAGTCTCCGAACCCAGGTTTCATCGACCCCTCAACAATCGCCAACGCAGCATCTCTGGTAGTCCTGTGGTACAGTCGAGGAGGACTCTCTTCGATGGGTATTAGCGGCCTACCTGCGAAGGTGGCGGTATCCCCGATCTCCTCTGCACTCTGAGGGCTAAGCCAGGACGCTGCGAGGTCGTTGTCGGTGAAGCGGTCCCGGGCCGTTTGGGCGTGACCCTGGGCACAATGGATCCAGACCGGATAGAGGTCCTGACCGAGTGCCCGGGAGCGAAGAGCATCTGGCATACACCGAAGTGAGAATCTCGCTTTGTTGTCATGGTAGACGTCGCTGGCTCTCGTTGGGTTTACAAGACGCGTTCCTTGAAACGCCTCCCCCCCACCCAGCAGTCGGACGTGGCACTTTTGCAATCGGTTACCGCACGTCCTTGGGACCCGACCGGTGCAAAGGTGGAGACGGACTCCTTCATCTTTCCGACGCAGAAGTCCGAGGAGGCGACCAACCCGGCTTTGCCACCGTCTGGGCCACTTTCTGGTCCTCCTGAAAAAGGCGCACTCGCCCAGGCTGTGGATGCTGAAGGGTACTGAGGAGAATGCGGCGGTTCTTTTGGATCGAGCCATTGCCCTCGTCCAGGCCCTATGACATATATGACAGAGGTCCAGATGTTGAGCAAGTGATCTACTGCCTCATTTTTTCGCTGGGGGAGGGGGAGTTCGCGACTGCAATATGTCAGCCCCCAACCTCCCCCCCACATAATAGTGGGGGATACTGCCTCTAAGGTCGGTGAGGGTGGAGGGGGTGGCAGCGTTTGGTGGCTGGCGGTGGCACCGCCCAGCCACCTCGAGCTGGAACCGGCACTGCAGAACCGTGTCCGTGGCCTGGTGCATGGCGAGAGACCTGCCCCCCCCCCCCCCTGCGCGCCCTTGCTCTTAGGTCAAGAAGGCCCGGCAGCGGCTGAGGCGTGCCTTGAAATCCTTCCTGCAGTCGCCGTGCCCTCAGCTTCGTGGAGACAAAAGTAATTCCGTATTACGCTTAAACCATGATCAGGTGCGTGATGGTGCGTGCGACCTGAAAGATGCTGACGCGTTTGCAGTCACCGAGCAGCAGCGCCTTATCCTAAATGGCGAGCTGGAGCTGCCCTCATGGTCCCCACAGGACCCTTGTGTGTGATCGGAAATCGGAGTTCACGCAAAGAAATCTGTGTGCATGTTTCGGAGGAGCCGGGGCTGCCAAAGGCTGCGCCAGGCAAGAGTTCCTGGGTTGGGGGGGGGGGTGCTAGTGCGCTTTGGGTTTTCTTTGTGGCAGGCTCTACCAAGAAGAAGAAGAAGAAGAAGAAGAAGAAGAAGAAGAAGAAGAAGAAGAAGAAAAAGCGCAAACCTTCGAAGGAGACCCTTGTGTGATCGGATATCGGGGTCCACGCAAAGAAATCTGTGTGCATGTGCGGAGGAGCCGGAGCTACCAAAGTCTGCGCCAGGCAAGGGTTGCTGGGTTGGGGGGGGGGGGGGCGGGTGCTAGTGTGCTCTGGGTTTTTTTTGTGGCAGGAGGCCAAATCCGGCCAGTCCAGCAACAAAAGGAGCAGGTGAATGTGCAAAATTGACATCATCGAATATTGGTGTGACTCACAAGTTACAAGTTGTGACATGTTGTGAGTTTCAAGTCTGACGTTTCCTCTCGCCAGGTGAGTGCCTGCTGATGGGTGCCTCGCAGCGGAATATCCACCCATGCCGAACTCAGGAAAGCAAGGAAGTGTTGGTTGAGGAAGGAAGGTGCTTCTGTTTCGGCAGCCCAGTTTGTAGAGCGCAGAGTTTGTTCTTGAGGTGCGTTTGCTCAAGTTAATGCATGCGGCCTGGCATTGAACCTGTCCACTATTTTCGTCGCAATGTCTGCAGGACGGCTTGCTTTGCTTCGGGGTGAGATGAATTTTCAATTCTCTGGAAGATCTCATATTTTCAGATGTTGGAAGTATCTTAGCATTAAAATTCAATATGATAGGATGATGAATTTATAGTTACAGGGCATGTTATATCTTGCGCAACATAACTTATAACATCATTTATAAGATATGTTGTCAGAGTTATAAATCGAGCGACTTGGATAACTGGACGGTGTCAGTTATAACTACGTCATGCCAGTTAGCTAACTTGGATAACTTTCAGACCCAGAGTTGGAAGAAGCTTTGGGCTTAGATGGCACAGAGCCTGTTCCGGCTCGTGACGATCTTTCGGATCTTCCGGAAGATTACTTTTCTGATGTAGAGGAAGAACTTGCCCTTGCCTCCGCCTGACTTTAAGCCTCCACGCTTGACTTTGGATGAGCAAGCTGCAAACGCAGCGCAAGCAAGGTCGAGTACAGACGCAGCTTTGCCTCAGCCCCCTGGTTCGAGGCCGCGACTTTCTGACGAGTCGCCCGCGTCACCGACCAAGCGCAGCACAGAGACTTTTGAAGTTGGAACGACTAAGGTGCAGAGGATCAACGCGGTGACTTTCTACAGCGGTAGGAAGCGCATACCCAAGCCACTTTGTTACCTTCGTGTTGCTGCGGTCACAACCAAGAACGACCTTGAAGTTCCTGTAGCAATAAACCAGGATGAAAAAGAACTTCTGCTGATGAAGACCCTGGAAAACCCGTACTTGTGGTATGAAACCGAGTTTCCTCTCGTTGAAGAAGTTGAAGGGATGAAAAAAGAGATGAAGTCTATGACAACTTTTGACGTTTTCGAAGAGATCCACTACAAAGACATCCCTCAAGAACTTTTGGACAAGGTCATTTCAACAAGGTGGGTTAAGGTGCGCAAGTCTGATGGCACTGTGCGCTGTCGACTTGTAGTTCGAGGCTACACGCAAGAAGTCAACGACAAGGACGAGACTTTCGCCTCGACGCCTTCGCTCACCACTTTAAGGCTTTTGCTCACTTTGGCTGTAGCCAGGGGGTGACACATAGCAGTGGGTGACATTTCCACAGCTTTCTTGCACGCTGCTGTGGATGATGACTTTTATGTCATACCCCCGCTCGAGTTTTACCCTGATGGCTGCACGCTTTGGAAGTTGAAGAAGGCGCTTTATGGTCTTAAGCGCTCGCCAAAGCTTTGGCAAGAGCACTTTGCGTCAGTCATGAAGAAGAATGGCTTTCGCAGGGTCAAGTCAGACCCAAACCTTTATGTGCATGAGACCAAGCAACTTTACGTGCTTGCTTATGTTGACGACCTCATGTTCTTTGGTTCAAAGCCAGATGTTGAACTTTCGGTTGCGGATTTGCAGAAAGACCTGTTGTTGAAGATGACAATTCGACCCCAGCCAACTTTGACCTTGCGGGGTGTTCGGGGTTTCTTTGGTGTTTGTGGTTTACTTTGCCTCGCGCCTGTGGTGCTTCTCTCGAAACACTTTGGTGGTCTTGTGCACCCGCGCCCCATGGCACTTTCTGTCGTGAAGGTCCTTTGGCAGACTTTTCGGAGGAGAGAGTGAAATGGCGGCATACTTTCAACAAGTTGAGGATGAGGTAGATTTTTCTACTTTCAGACGCTGGATGAGCCCTGAAGTGGTGCTTTCCACGTTGCGTGAAGGAAGGCAATTGGAGCGCTTTCGCCCAGCTGACTTTTCGAGCGAGACTTTCCGACGAGCTCACTTTGCCACGCATCGCCTTCAGCTTTACCCCATGGTTCTTAGGTCCGATTTAGGACTTTAACACAGTTGGTGAAGTGGACTTGTTGTCGCAATATTCGTTCACTTTCTGGCCGATGAGACGGTTGCCACTGCCAGGCCAGCATGAACGTTGCGCCTGTCGAATGTTATGGTGTGGATTCCTTTGGATGCCGAGTACTTTAGGCAGGCCATGAATGGAGCATGACAGACTGGCATTTTCACTTTGCAAGCCAGTGGCATTCAGGGCACTCCGGACTATGCCAACTCTTCGCTTTCGCCGAGGAGTGCCATGTTGATGTATGCTTTCCAACTATCGGCCAGCGAAATACAAGGTACTCGCTTCACTTTTCCGCCGTCGACAGCGACACTGACTTTGGGACTTCACGTTCTCTCAGGTGAGTTTTTCGGAAAGGTTGAGGCAGGAGACCTCACACTTTGGAACAGAAGATTCATCGACTACTTCTTCAAGTTCCGAAGTTTTTCGTTGCCTACCGAATGCTTACTTTACTCAGTGGCCATATTTCACAGAATGGCCCCTTATTATCTCACAGACTTTCTCAACTACTACTTTCAGCATCCCAATGCCCATCACTGGCGAATGATGCACTTACCGTTGAGGCCCGACTTTTATCAACGATATGCCCAGGCCCCAGAAGAAACTTTGATCTCAGCGGAGTTTATCTCTCGCTTCTGGCGGTCACGACTTTGAGGCAGTGCACTTCGGAGGGCATGGCATGGCCCGAATCGCTGTACTTCACTGTACCGATTCCTAATCCCTGTGGCGACTTTTGGAGACAACATGTGAGTGTCTCAACACGACATGTATCACCACGTGTTTAAGCTTGTGTGTTTTGTGTGAATGGAAACTTTCTCCGAAACTTTCAATTCAAGGAGGCGTGTGAAGATATGATCGCTTTTCCTCCATATAGAGTTCAGACACAGACTTTGCCACAACATGTGGCTCAAGCAACTTTGCCCACCTGCAGCAGAAAGGCCGAGGCACTTAGGAACTTTGAGTGTTGAGGATGGCTGAGGTTGCACGATCACTTTAGGGTTGTTTGTGTAGACTTTGGCTACCTCGCAATTTCGCAGTTTGTTTGTGTGTGTGTGTGCTTGTGTCCTTCTGGCTCTCTCTCTCTCTCTCTTGCTGTGCTTCTGTGTTTGTGTGTGTGTCCACGTGTCCGTGCAACATCTTCCGGAAGGGTGTTGGCATGAACCGATGATTATTGTCTTTGTCTCGGCGCAACGAAAGGGAAGACGCCGAAGAGAAGATTATGCAAGTGACTTTGGCGACTACACTGAATACGAAGACGACTATGAAGATGACGACTACAATGGCGACAGGACCGAACCTTTTGAACCTTTTGTCACAATTCCTTTTGTAGATCATCCCTGCGGGGAGAGTGTGCCATTCGGCCATTTGGGCGCAAAACTGTGCACAGAAGGCTTTTGGGGATTGCAGACAATTTGCCTTACAAGGTCCTGTAGTACACTACCAACCCTCAACCCCCGACCCTCAACCCCCGACCCCAAACCCTAAACCCTAAATAAACCCTAAGCCCTAAACCCAACCCGAGCACCTGCAGGGAAGATCGGTACGAAAGACGCCACCGGCACACACGGCATCGAAGGCAGCCGCTTGACTGAAACCCTCCGATACCAAGGGTTTGGGGTTTAGGGTTTAGGGTTTAGGGTTCAGAGTGCCTTCAGGGCTGAGGGTCAAGAATCCTGTAGCTTCTAAAGGCCCTAAACCCTACCATAGCCCCTTTTGAGAAAACTGTAGAGCACTCCATTGGCGGCGCGGTTCGTCCAGCTAGCCGAATCCAATGAGGGGGAGGGGGTGTGCAAGGCTTCATGCTTTCGCCCCCCGCCCCGAACCACCGGAACGATTGTGCTGGTGTTTCGCGGTGGTCCGTGTCCGAGGCACACCAGCACATTTCGCGATTCGCGAAGAGGGTCGCAGAGACATCGGCGCTAGATATGGACATCTGGTGGGAGGAAAAGGTTGACTGGGAGCCGACGCTGCGCCAGCAATCAGCTAGAGTTTTCTCCTGTGCCCGGAATTGTCTTTCAAAGGTTTGGGCTGGAAACAGTCTTGCGCGTAGATCCACAAGGTCGCGCTTTCGTACATCGTCCTCTGCTCGCACCTGGGCCGGGCTGACGTCCTATACGACCAACGATGCTTGGTGCGCAAGTTGCTTCTTCGGAGAGCAGCAGCCCACGGCTTCTTCGCCTCACAGCCGCCATCCCGAAGCGCCCGACCTGCGGCTCGGATCTGAACATGCGATGAAAGGGAGAAGGCGATGCCGCGCGGAGGAAAACAGTGAGCAACGCTTGCGTGGGCTTTGCAGGAAGGACCCCTTTCTGGCGGCAGATGCAAAGCTGCACGCTTGTACATTTTCGAACTGTCAGTCAAATACTGCCAAACCTTGACAGGCGTTGGTCGAAATGGACACGGGCGGTGGATGTTTTCTGAAGCAGGTGGTGGATGTGTACTTGCTTCGTGGCCTGAAGATACACAGTGCAGGTTGCCATGCTTTCTACAGGGAAAGTGTCAATTCCATGACCCAAAGCCTTGCTGAGGTTCAGGGTCCCCAATGAGGCGCGCGTGATCAACTTTGCGCGCTCCTTCTGCGCCGCAAAACACGAGCAAGCGTGAGCACGCCCTTTGCAAGGGAAGTTGCCCCGACGTACCGGACATTGGGCCCCTTGATTTGATGCTGGGCTTCTCGGGTGAGAGCCATCAGAATCGGCAGCAGCTAAGGAGCCTGTCGCTGGCCAAAGGAGAGGTCGACAATGTCATGTACATTGAGATTGACAGGCCTGCAAAGCACAGCGGAACACCTTTGCAGCAGCTTCGTGCAAAGATGCGCTTTGTGCGTGTGAGCCTTACCACAACACGCCAAAAGCAAGGCTTGAAGAGATCTGGCACGCATCGCCGGCAAATCCTGAGTTCGTGGTGCGGGCCTCGCTCAATGTCAAGGGTAGGGCAGTTTGCAAGTAAGCACCCAACTCCTATGTCCCCCTTGGGAATCATTCTTTAATTTTGTTTATATAAAACCCAAGAGGATATTGAAAAATAATAGTTTTATTACGGTCCTAAGGGGAGTATGGACTCCTGCAGAATCATAGGCTATCCCGGCGTGCGTGGCTACGCGGGTGGCGAGCGAACATAGCTAACTTGCAACGTGCTGAATTTCAATTACGGGCTCGTGATTCGCCCGTCCAAAGTCCGAAGGTTTAAGTTGACGCTGAGCATACAGCAAAAAGAAGGAGAGCAGGCATACACAAAGAGTTCGACTGCACGGCCTTAACCACTACTTCCTACAGAATGATTGCGACGGGGGTTGGGGGGGGGGGGGGGCGAAAGATCACAAGCATGTCCATCCACCAAACATGATTGCAAGGGGCCACATGGCGTCCACTCCAATGGGGTTGATTCAAGGGGTCCCTGAGGATGCGTGCACATGCAAGGAATCTAGAATCGCGAGCCCCGTAGTCCATTTCATCTAGAAGACTATCCTTGACTTTGGCATGTTCCCCCTTCTACTACCAGTCCTCAATAGGGATTAGAGTACCCCCTTTTAGAATCCCCTCTTAAGGACTGTTAGTGCAAGGGGGAACATCCCAATATAAGACTATAAGCCTTGAATCCATAATCCCGTGCGCGCATGTGCCGAGATTCCTCCCGGAGAAGATTATCGGTCTCGGCTCTTCTTCAATGCCCGCCAGAGGCTGCGCTCGTGTTGTGATACGCGGGCAGGGGTTTAGGGTCCGCAAATCCTATGAAAATCCTACCGGTGCCTGTTCTGCCCAAGGCACAAAAAGTACCGCCAGCAGCTTGCCGACGAAGAGCCGGGAGAATTCTAGTGTCAATGCAGGTCTCCCCATATGGGACTGCTGCATCTTCTGTGTCACTCCATGAAAAGTCGCTGCACTTGAACAGCAAGTACTGTGCCCGAAAGTTGGTGCATAAGCAGCGGTGGTTCCAGAAGCTGTGGCGCTGGGATAGCATCAAGCAGTCTACAGTTGAAGGGCGCGGCAAGCTCCAGATGGCCTGCGACTGTCAGTGGAAAAACAAGGCCTGGCAGCCTTGCGTGATGCTGTGTAATGATGATGGAGACTGCTGGCGGTGGTGCTGCTACTGCTGCCTTGCTTCCCTGCAGCTGTTGGGGCTCAGAACTCATCTTTCTACTGCGACCTCGTTGTGGAAGGCTTGTGGCCCTGTGCTACATGTCGATTTGACATGTGGCATTTAACTCTCTTTTTGATACCTGCCTTTCGTGGTCTCTTTCAGGCTGCTGGTCGTCATTGGTCATGGCTTCATCAGGCCAGTTCTGTCCATTCTTGCCGGCCTTGCTGGGCCATAGCCTTTGCTTCTATTCTCTGCATTTACATGTTGATAACTTCATCCGTGGCCTTTGTGGGCATGGAAAAAATGTTGAGGCTGTAGCTCGCTTGGCTTTGTGCCCACCAGGACTGGCTTTCGTGCAGCCACATGTGCCGGCTGCCAATGTTGGAGGAGGACTGTATGGGTACTTCCCAAAATAGGGGTGCCTCTTAATTATACCCTAGACGGAATAGAATCCCCTTGATTGGAACCCCAAAAAGGGTACCCCTATCTTCCGAAACCCCCATGTCAGGCCTGAAACAACGCACCAGCCACACCCTGGTGAACCCAGAATGCCGTAGGACGCGCTGCTCCGCTTGCAACTCAGCGCCCGGAACTCCCGTCGAGTTCCGCACTGTTCTCCGCACTTTGACCGCAAGCTCTTCTTGACCATTCCACGAAGTCTTTGGTGCTTGGAATTTTGGTGTAAAGCAGGACCAGGCGGAAGAGCAAGGTAATAAGTTCTCGTTTATAGAGCTCAACTGTGTGTGGTATACATGTATATTGATAAATGTATTGGAAAGGTGTGTGCACGTATATGTGACTAGGATTGTGAACTGACTTACTACATCTATTGCTACGACGATGAGCACAGAATTTGGTGACATTTGCAGACTGGAGAGGTGCGCGAAGTACACCAGATTTTGCCCCCGGAGTATGCTGCTGCACAAAGTTTCTGTGAATCGGTTTGGGGTTTAGGGTTTAGGGTTTAGGGTTTAGGGGATTTACCTCAAAGCTCCACACCGAATATTGAAGACCGAGCATTCTCGAGAGTCTTTTCTTCGGTCTCCAGTCTTCCGAAAAGGAAATTCTCCGTTCATATAAAACCCAAGAGGATATTAAAGATGCTCTTTTTAGTTCCCCTTGGGAATGCTTTGTTTAAATAAAGCCCAAGAGGATATTAAAGATGCCTGTTTTCATTACGGTTCTCAGGGGGGTATAGGAAATGCCAGCTGCTGGCTTCTATCGCAAGCCTTCATGACAATCTCCCGAGGCTTGCTTCAAAACTGAGGTAGATAATGCGTTTAGGGTTTAGGGTTTAGGGTTTGGGGTTTGGGGTTTAGGGTTTAGGGTCTGGGATCCAAGATTCAAGATGTCCTGAGTTGACTCCTTCGATTCCATAACTTCGTAGGAAAATATACCCTAAACCCTAAACCCGAGTCCCTAAACCCACAGAAGCACCATATTTGGGTCGCGCGGCCGCACCATGCCGAGTAATCAGGAGTATCTCGGCTGTAAATATTCCCAACACCCTTGTCCCAGTAGCTGACCTTGATTACCACTTCGTACATGGGATCATGGATTCCTAGGTTCCCCCAGGGTTAGGGTTTAGGGTTTAGGGTTTAGGGTTTAGGGTTTAGGGTTTAGGGTTTAGGGTTTTCCGGCGTCAGACCTGGATGCAAAAAAGGCTACTTAGGGATTATTTAAGGGGGAACCTAGGGGGGAGGGGTAGTAGAGAGGGGGGCAGTAGGGAAACCCATGATGGGGAATGTACTGGCTCCGGTCCACTGCATTTGTAGTCGGCATCTTGGCCGGAACGTGCTAGGCGTAATTCTTTGCTCAGAGTTTAGGAGTTTAGGGCTTGGAGGAGTCAAGGGACTTTGCCTTGGACCTCTAAGGTGGCATTTTTAGGTTGGGGGGGCACCCTTGAACCCTAAACCCTAAATCGGCCTAACAAGCCCGCCAACACAACCGACAAGCTCCGTGCAATTTCCTCGAAAATATCCCCGCTAAGCCCGTGCCAGCTTTGCAAGTAGCAGACACGTGCGATACGCTGATTCTTAAGCAATATTCGCAGTACATGAATGGCCCGACAGATATGCCGAGTATACTCAGACCACAAATAGGAACGCAGCTAGAAACACAGGACATACCAACTGTTTTCGCCAGCATCACAAGTCGGTGCTTGCTTCACATGTACTTTGTTTCGTTTCATTGTTCTTGTAAGAGAGCTTCTCCACAAGTACCGCTGTTAGGTTGGAGTTGGAGCTTTCAAAAGGTTGATAATTCGAAACTAGTCCTAGCAGACAATCGATGAGAACATGAGAATGCCGTAACTAATCATGTGTCTTCGAGCACTGCAGCGGCAAGCAACATGGCATTAGAGAGCATCGTCGCAGAATTGGCCTTCGAAAAGCTTTAAAGGCTTAAACTTAGAGAAAGGTCTGGTGCTGGTGAGTCAAGCTAACGAAGCCGGAGACCTTTACTGGGGAACATGGCATTGGATGATCATCAGGGGCCCCTAAACCCTAAACCCTAAACCCTAAACCCTAAACCCTAAACCCTAAGCCCTAAACCCTAAACCCTAAACCCTAAACCCATTCTGCCAGGCCTCAGCATCGGTGGCGCTCGGCGCAGCGGCCGTCTTCGCAGTTGGTGCACGGAGGCCAGACTATCCCAAAGAGCCCAATATTGCTTAATTAAGGAATATTACTTAAATCATATAAATCATATAGGGATCCTTAATATGATTTAAGGTATATTCCTTAATTAAGCAATATTGGGCTCTTTGGGATCGCTTCTTCTGTCATATACTCCCAGAGCTTCGTCGGTCCCGCGGTTTTGCTGTTTGACAAGACTTCTTTTGCACAGTCGTGCGACGTGGCAAGTTCCCGCGGGCCTGCCCAATACGCTGCAGCACCTTTTGCTGACTTCACATGGGGGTTTACGATAGTAAGGGACCCCTACTATAGACCTCCTTTTTGAAGGATCCAAAGAACGTACCCTTAATTTCGCGATCCCTCATATTGGCCTTAAAGCTGCAATGCACCAGACTTATCAGAACAGGGCTGGATCTCGACGAGTCCGAGCACGTGGTGCAACCTGTCAGCAAATGGACCCTAGTTGCGGTAAATGACGTGTTTAGGGTTTAGGGTTTACGGTTGCCTCTATCCGACATTCGACGTCCAATCGAGGGCAGGTACTGTGAGCTTAGTAGTGTTTTTGTTAAGCCCCGCAAGCCAGACGCACTTGCAAGGCACGTGTGCAAGCTAGAGCGGTGCAGCAGGACATTGCGCCGACGACTGGTGCAAGAAAGACCCAGTGCCTCCATCCGGACAAGCCCATGATGTTTGCCTGCGCTGACTGTCCACGCCGCAACAGCAAAGCGGCAACAGAAGCCAACGAGTTGGAATCTGAGCCCATGGCTGTGGCCGCCTTTGTCGGAGAGGAGGTTGCCAGCACTGCTTGTGGGTGCGCCAGGAAGACCCAGTGCCTCCACCCGGACAAGCCCATGATGTTTGCCTGTGCTGACTGTCCGCGTCGCAACAGCAAAGCAGCGACCGAAGCGAGCGAGTTGGACTCCGAGCCCATGGCTGTGGCCGCGTTTGTTGGGGAGGAGGTTGCCAGCACCGCTTGTGCCAGGAAGACCCAGTGCCTCCATCCGGACAAGCCCATGATGTTTGCCTGTGCTGACTGTCCACGCCGCAACAGCAAAGCGGCAACAGAAGCCAACGAGTTGGACTCTGAGCCCATGGCTGTGGCCGCCTTTGTTGGGGAGGAGGTTGCCAGCACTGCTTGTGGGTGCGCCAGGAAGACCCAGTGCCTCCATCCGGACAAGCCCATGATGTTTGCCTGTGCTGACTGTCCGCGTCGCAACAGCAAAGCAGCGACCGAAGCCAACGAGTTGGACTCTGAGCCCATGGCTGTGGCCGCCTTTGTTGGGGAGGAGGTTGCCAGCACTGCTTGTGGGTGCGCCAGGAAGACCCAGTGCCTCCATCCGGACAAGCCCATGATGTTTGCCTGTGCTGACTGTCCGCGTCGCAACAGCAAAGCAGCGACCGAAGCCAACGAGTTGGACTCTGAGCCCATGGCTGTGGCCGCGCTTGTTGGAGAGGAGGTTGCCAGCACCGCTTGTGCCAGGAAGACCCAGTGCCTCCATCCGGACAAGCCCATGATGTTTGCCTGTGCTGACTGTCCACGCCGCAACAGCAAAGCGGCAACAGAAGCCAACGAGTTGGACTCTGAGCCCATGGCTGTGGCCGCCTTTGTTGGGGAGGAGGTTGCCAGCACTGCTTGTGGGTGCGCCAGGAAGACCCAGTGCCTCCATCCGGACAAGCCCATGATGTTTGCCTGTGCTGACTGTCCGCGTCGCAACAGCAAAGCAGCGACCGAAGCCAACGAGTTGGACTCTGAGCCCATGGCTGTGGCCGCCCTTGTTGGGGAGGAGGTTGCCAGCACTGCTTGTGGGTGCGCCAGGAAGACCCAGTGCCTCCATCCGGACAAGCCCATGATGTTTGCCTGTGCTGATTGTCCGCGTCGCAACAGCAAAGCAGCGAACGAAGCCAACGAGTTGGACTCTGAGCCCATGGCTGTGGCCGCCTTTGTTGGAGAGGAGGTTGCCAGCACCGCTTGTGCCAGGAAAACCCAGTGCCTCCACCCGGACAAGCCCATGATGTTTGCCTGTGCTGACTGTCCGCGCCGCACCAGCTGAGAGCGAAACACGCTAACAAGCAGGGAGGGGTATTCGTGTACTGTGGTTGCAGATTTTGTCAGCGGCTGCCATGCAGTGCGGTCCACCAGTTCTACCAGTAGCCTGTAGAGCCCCGTTTCCGTTTTTTCGATTCTCTTGCCAGGTTTCAAGCCTTGCGGTCGATTGCAACAACCTTAACCTTGAGGTCCTGTTTTCGCTTGGCGTCACACTTTTGATGTGACTGTTACTGTTAGTACCACAGTTACCACAGCCTGAAGGCAGCGTACTTACCTTGCCCCAGCCAAGCAGTTGTCACAGTCGCAACGCTTTCCCTTGACATTAAAGATGTCGCGACAGTTCTCGCCGTGCCTGACACGGCCCATCTTAGGCAACCCACACATGGTCCTGGTCAACAAGTCAATCATGATCAATCATGATTTGTCGTTTTTTAGGGATTTATTTTCGGGATGTATTGGCATTCTGGCCCATCCTTGACCAGGAGTCTTTTGAAGTGTTGACATCAGAAGAGGCCGACGCCGTCGTCGGACGTACGACAGAATTTTCAGCCGCTCTTTGCCCGGCTTCGAAGTCAGGCGGTTATGTCCTACAGAATCGTGTCGAACCCGAACACTGGCCATGTGTTAATTGTTGGCATCTTGACATCCGCCACATGACAAGAAATCAAGTGCTGCTGAAAAACCGTGTACAGCTGCTTGCACAGTTTGTGGGCTGCCAAGAGCCTTTCGATGAGCAAGCATGTAAACCGAAAACTTGTTACATAAACCGATGGAAAAAAAGGTCTCAGTGAGCCCCTTTCTCAGATGCGCATGTGTGTCGCCGTCTTGTTCGACACGTCACTCTGTCATGTTATGTCACGTCACTCGTATTCAAGTGCTTGGCATTTCCAACCTCTTGACTGGCATGAGTCGCTTGTGGCAGCCTCTGCACAGTCTCTGCTTTTTTATGGTTCGTGGACAGTACCGAAGCTGCCCTTCATCCGAAAGGTCGGAACATGCGACACATGAACACATTCCAGCTAGGAACAAAGGGAAAAGTGGGCTTGAAGGTGACAGTCACGGTGCCCAGCAACAGAAGCCGTTGTGCGTGACATGGGCTGCCGCCAGAGCCGAGAAGTTCTTCCCCTGGAGTCGGTGGTAACCACCGTCGACGACGAGGAGTGGCGCCAACGACTGTTGCAGTTTCGCAGCTCACGCCGGGAGCGTGTTGTGGATTGGGCTGAGGACGCTTGGCATGTGCCCTCGAGCATTCCGCTTAGCCAGATGGGGCGCAACTTTCAGGTCGGGCCTCCACCTACCCCGCCTGATACATGTATGAACACGTTTCGAATTAACGAGTGAGCACTGAGGATGCTCATCGGCGGCTGCTGCTCCTGAAGGCGGATGTGCTGTCGCACCCTTTGCTGCAGCCCATGGCGATTCTCGTGCGCCGCGTGCTCTTCGTGGCAGACATCGTTCTGGATGTGCTGGTGGGCAAGCAGCTTCTGGAATCGGGGCATCCGGACTGGGCTGTGGTGTGTCCTTTGGCGAAGACTAGTGACTAGTGCATCTACATCACTATCCGGTAGAAGGAGGTGACTAAACCCCCAAACCCCCCTGACATGTTTTGAAGTTACCCGCCGTACCCTGCCCCTTGTTATGGGCCAGACGTGTTCTTCACAAGGCATTGTGAGGCGAGGTGATGCCGTAGATCAGTCACGGCGTGAGACGTCACCGTGCAGTTCTAAACGCATGACAGATCCACCGAATTTTCCTTGCGGTCCCCGGAAAGTTGCAAACTACCGAAGGCTGCTTTCTTGTGGCACCACGGGGCTGCAGGGCCACGAAAACTAACTTTTTGGCCAGCGGTGCCGGCCAGTTCCTGGCCGACTTCTCAACCCTTCTCCCTTACGTTGAGTGGCGTGGAGTGCGATGTGCAGACTCCACGGAGTGGAGTGTGGAGTGGAGTGCAGAGGGTTGTGGAGTCCACTCGTTCCAGCCCACAGCATGCCAAACCTTTCTCGGGTCGACCACAGACCACCATAAAGGCCTGGCACGACAACTCAAGCCGGAAGGAAGGGTCCGACCCCCGGCTGGAATCCGTCCGTCGGCACAGGTATAGAAAGACGCGTACTCGTTTTTTTTTTTTTTTTTTTTTTTTTTTTTTTTTAAATAAACTGTACTGGTATGAAGAAGAAGGACAAGTACAAACACAATAGTAGACAAGCACAAAATTCAAAAAGGCAAAGCCAGCGACAAGAACAAAAAACAATGGTAACAAGCATACCAAACTTTATTTCCAAACACAAAAACTTCAGGCACTCTTGGGAGAGCTGATACAACCAAGACCAAAAATGCCCAAAAACAAGCAAAATAATACCAAAGAAAGCAAAAAGCAATACACCAAAGCGAAATTCCAGGGACTCTTGGTAGACAACCGTATGTAAGACCGCTGGGAATTGTGTGTTTTCGTGTTTGTTGTTTTGTATTCGATTTTGGTTCACACAAGAGTCCCTGAACATAGATTCGTTTTGCGCAGTGTTAGTGTTGCTTGCGCGAATTGGTTCCCATCGCTTGACTACCAAGGTTGGGTTATTGTGTCCATGACATATGTGATCATGGCTGCGGCTTTGGGCCCTAAAGCCGTCGAGAAGTTGTCCAAGTCGACGACATGTTCGACCACGTCGCCAAGGCTGATTGCCGTGCTGTGGTCTTTCTTGGGCGTGCCAGCGCTACTGGCGCTCGAGACGTGGCTGCGATGTTTCTGCAAGCGCTCCGTTTAGGCGGAAGTTGTGCTTGCAGTCTGGCAACGTCCATGTCCCTTTGAGACATCCCAAACAATTGAAATGTCAAGTGGAATGAGATATCATGGCACTTTTTTTTGCTTCATTAATAGACAGTTCTGATTTGCCGCAGGAGACATTGCAATAGTTGTACTGTAATGCAGTTATACCAATTCAACATCGATATATAAGATACAACAAGACAACTTTCAAAGCAAAATGGCTCAGGACATATGTTGCGCTGTGATCTATGCGCTGCGAGACCCCATGGATGTCGAGATGTTCCACTACATGAAGCTGCGTGGTCTGGTGGAAAGCATTGAGGCTGCTTTACAGGTTGCGTTGCAATCCTACATTGCCATACGCTTGTGGAATCCATTTGGCAACCTGCCTCCGGTCGTCTTCGACGGGTTAAATCCCCGCACGCTGGCTGTGTCCTTATTCTTCTCTGTGTATAACCTGTATGATCAGCTCAGCTTTCTCAGAAGATTCGCGAAGTTGCAGTGCAACGGTCGGGTCGGTACCTTCCTATTGAAAATGAGCCAGCTGGGAAAAGGCTTAGCCCCCAGCAGCATCTACGAAGCCCTCAGAAAGAGTCGAGTTGTAGACGTTCACTTCAACCTCTCCAACGCGTCTTTGCCCGAACTTTTTCGGATTGCCCAAGTGGCCAGAAGATCTATCACCTTGCAGAAGCTCTGTTTCTTGGACTGCCGATTCTTGGATGCCATGCATGCAGAGGGAGGGGATGAGGAGATAAACAGTTGGATGGTGGAACTCCTGTTGGCGGAACATCTTCAAACCATTTCCTTGCAGAGGGTCGCAGAGGAACGGCACGTCTGCTTGGTGCAGAACGTGCAGAATAACATCCTGGCAGCCCCAGCTTTTGAGGAGTTGTTTATCAATGGGGAAAGATGTCAGGTGGAGCGACAATGTAAGGCGGAGCGGACCGAGGACGTTGAGATTTTACCCATTCTCTTGACAGGCAATTGGAAGAATGCCAGAGAACAACTCCTGAAGAGGAAGATTTCCCTTAGCGAAGATTGGGTGCTGCAGCTGTGCAAGCACAGCTCCTGTCACAAGACGCTATCGCTCCTGCTTGCTGCTGGAGCCGATGTTGCCGAGGGCGCCTTGAATGAAGCAGCATGCAACGATGCCACGAGCATCATTCAGGTGCTTCTGAGACATCGAGCAGATGTGAACTCGGTGTTCGAAGACTCATCGCCCTTGGAAATTGCAGCTCAATCAAGCTGTCACAAAGCGGTGCGCTTGCTCCTGGCGGCACGCACGGACGTGTCGATGCACGGGCCCGCCGCAGCACGGGCCGCCGCCTTCACCGATGATGTGGAGATGCTGAGGCTCTTCATCTCCCAGAAGGCCGACATCAACGCCCAGTGCCCACTTTCAGGGAATGACCGAGCCCTTCACTTGGCAGCAGACCGTGGGGCCAGTGAATGCTTGAAAGAGCTATTGAGGTGCCGTGCAGATGCTTCGCTGGTTGATGGCAATGGCGCCACCGCACTTTCCAGGGCAGCCCGGAATCGTAAATGCGTCGAGATGCTGTTGCCTCTGAGTGACGTTCATGCCAGGGACAATGACGGCATCACTGCCCTGCAAAGGGCAGCTGGTGACAATGATGTTGCAATGCTGGAGCTCTTGCAGAACGCTGGAGCTGAAATAGAGGCGCTGGATGACGCCGGCGACGCCGCCCTGGCCTTTGCAGCCATTGAGGGGGCCCAGGATGCCATCCAATATTGCATCCGACAGCGATGCGACGTGAATCGGCAGAACAAGCATGGCAGAAGCCCTTTGATGCATGCAGCTGCTGGCAATCATGTCCAAGCCTTGTGTCTCTTGTTAGGCTCCGGGGCTGCAGTTGAGACGGTGGACGAAGATGGCAACACAGCCTTGCATCTCGTGGGCCAGCGCGCTCAGGAAGAGGAAGAGGAGGAATGTGAAGACTCCGAAGATGAAGAGGGAGAAGGTGAAGAAGCAGAAGGCGAAGAAGACGGAGGAATAGAGGGTGATAAAGCAGAAGGTGAGGAGGAGGAAGAAGGACTGGAACAAGAAGAGGGAGAAGGAGGGCGGGAAGACGAGGGAGAGGGAGGAGACGCAGAAAGAGAGGAAGGAGCTGGGAACGCGGAAGGCGACGGGCAGCTACGAGAGTTGGAAGCAGAAGCGGAACTCGACGCACAGCTGCAAGAGCTGGAAGAAGAAGCAGAAGCTCTGCTGCGTCAAGAGCAGGGAGGTGAAGAGGGCGAAGGCGAAAAGAACGCCGAAGGTGAACAGGGCGAACAAGGCGAAGAAGACGAGAACGCAGGAGGAGAAGAAGAGGTCGAAGAGGGCAAAGCAGACGAAGAGTACGCCGAAGGCGAAGAGGGCGAAGAGGAAGTGCAAGTGCAAGAGCAAGCAGAAGCTCAAGTGGAAGAGGCGCGCCAGAAGGTCTCTGCCAAGATCGAAGGGCGTTCGAGTATGTGTATCAAAGTGTTGCTCGACCACCGAGCACATGTAAACCATGCCAATCACTCGGGCGAGACCGCTTTGATGCTCACCAAGAGTGCCAAGTGTGTGAAACTTCTGTTGCATTCCCGTGCAGACCCACACGACATTGTGGAGAAGCCGAATCCAGGTGATGCGGAGTCGGCGGATGCCCTTATTCAAGACCTCCTCAAAGAGGAGTGAGGGCCGCTGAAACTTGGCAGGCCCGATCAGCGGTGGACGCATAGCGAGAGATGGGCGTTTGAAGTTCGCAGTCGGCAGTGTGTATGGTAGTAGGGGTCAGTTCTTGCACAGCATGAAGCCGACCATCTCAGATTCAGAAGCCACGGGCCTCAAGACGAGTCTCATGGGCCAAAACGACTCAAAGGACTGGTCAAAGGGCTGGTCCTATGATTCTGTGACATTTCGGCGCCTTTACAAGCTGTAGGAAAAGGCTGTAATGTTAACTTGTCGTTTGGCATTTCAGATCAACTGAGGTGCAAGGCTGCGTGGGTGATGCTCTCAATGCTCAGTAGGCAAACTGAGGACCGACGTCTTCTGGGACTTCTCTGGATTTTTTGATTTAGCAATGCACTTGTTCTGACCACACTTTTTGGTATCAGCTCTCGGGCGAGCCCCGCATGTTCTTCAACCCATGCGTTTAGGGTTTAGGGTTTAGGTTTAAAAAAGGGGTTAGGGTTGATTCAGGGCATGGCGTCAATAATTTTCAAGTCCACGCACATTCATTTGCCATGTGTTCAACCCTCAACCCCAAAACCTAAACCCGAAACCCTGAACCCTGCTTCGTGCGAGTGTGAGAGCTGAAGCCCTAAACCCGAAACCCTAAACCCTAAACCCTAAACCCTAAACCCTAAACCCTAGTTGCCGCTGGTTGCGAGCTTGCCGATGGAGCTCCTCACGGGATCATCCTGGACTGCTGCGGTCTGCGGTTGGCATCACACTGCGCGAGGCAAGGCCACTCAAAAAACCCTGTAACCTTTTTAAGCCCTGCCGTGGGGGGGGGGGGGGGGGGGCAAAAATCCCTAATTAAACCAAACCCTACTGGCTCTCAGCTGCTGTCATCATCGTGTTGTTGCAGTTAGTTCAGGTGTGGCGGCCGGCTGGGTCGAGGCGCGTCTGGCGAAGAGTGCCGACAAAGACCAGCCGGAATCTGCAGAACATGAGGCCCGTCAGATTGTCCATTTCATCGTCCACGGTGCTCCTTAACTTCTGCCCCTCACATTCACAGGTCGCGCTGCCTGATCTCTCAGAGGAGTTGAGAAGGAAGAATCCACATTGGAGGCCATGGCTCCTTCATGCTGCGTGGTTGATGCGGTTGATAATTCGAAGAGGCTCATCAGGCTGGTCCTGCACGCTGCTGGACCTGACCCTGTTGGCGCAGTGTGCCACCTACCTTTCGAAGGGTGTGTCATTTCTGGGCCGTCGTGCTTCATCTGGCGACCCTGAGAAGTAGTAGCATCTGCAACTTCCCTGTGCCCAGAAACGCTATCCGGTTGCCATCTTCTCGGTGGATCCACGCTTGCCATTCCCCACAGAGCCGAGCAAGGCATGGCCTGACCACAGTGAGTTTTTGGTCTGACAGCATGTTGGGTCCACAACATCTTCTACCCTTCCGTTTAGGGTTAATAGGGATTATAGGGTTTGGGGTTTAGGGGTTTAGGGCTTATATAGGCTTTATAGCAAGAAAAGACGCTTGCGGCGGCCTGGACCAGGACGTCACTGTCTCCGTGGCTACAGAGGAAGATCGTGTTGCCTGGCAACGCCTTTTTGTTGAGTACCGAGCATCCCAGAGTCTCTGCTGTTCAAGACCTCTAGGTTCATGTTCAGGGTCAAAACTATTGGCGTCTTGCAGTTACGGGCCGCGCGGGTGAAGATTGAGAAGCTATGAACCCATCATGCCTTGCCTCAAAGGATCCCACCGGGCTCACCACCCTACGCCCCGGACGAGGTGGCTGCAGATGCGGTGTCCGACTCAACAGCATGTTGCAGCCTTCTGAGGCGAGCAAGTACTTGTACGGTGTTGGGCGAGCTGCTCTCTCGATTCGAAAACTTGCTGGGATTGGCGGCTCAGGTGTGGGGCATGAGCTGCTTTCATGGGCGGCCGCTGGATGCAGGGAGCCTTGCCGCTACCTGGGTGGAATGCCCACATCTGCCCACAAAAATTCTGCAATCTTCAAAGCTCTTTGCTACAGCGCTTCGGCGAGAGATCGCCCATCCCCATGGCAGATAAGGACTGCTGACATCTTGCTTGCGCGTGCGGAAGATGGCACCCTGCTTGGAGCCGCGACGTTGGTCCGGCTTCCGAAGCCTCCAAGCTCCCCAAGCTCTACCGCAACCGGTGTGGGCCAAAGCCTTAACAACCCAAATCAAACACTACTCAAATCCTACGTAAGGCTATCATGCAAAAATAGGAATGATTGGAGTGGAGCATGTGACGGTCTGGAGCCGCAGCGGCGCTTGCAGGTGAAGGCTCGCTTCGGGGGTTTCTGAGCGACTTGTTCGTCGACCCAAGAACACATGGTGGCTCGATGGCACTTGGGGACGTCCATGGTGCAACTCAAGGCTGATTTCAAGCAACTCCCACTACGTCCCGAGACTGCGAAAGTCTGCCTTAAAGTTCCTTCAAGATCCTAGGCAAGGGTGTCGGACGGGCTCCTCGGCCTTCGTTTGGCTCTTTCTTTAGAGCGGCAGGGACCCAAAGTTTTCAAGACAGCCATGGCTTCATTCTGACGCCGAGGCCTTGATGGCGAAGGTCCTGGCCACATGTAATGATGCAGGCTTGCTCGAGCTGTGCTGGTATTGCCTCCAGAGCAACGAGCAGGTCGGATGTTATCGGGCAATGCTTGGCTGATTGACAGGGCATGGAAAGCCTCGTGCAACGGGCAACATGAAAGAATTTGCATTAGGTAATGTCTATGACTGCATATGACTGCATATTCATGTTTATGTGTACTGGCAGCCGGTGTTGCAAGCTGCAGCTTGTAACGCCAGTGCGAGGCGATGTCCTTCTACGCCCGCCTTGGTTTCTTGCCGACACCTGCCACAGTCTGGCAATACCCTGAGAATGATGGGACCTGACAGGTGCAGCAGAAGTTCAAAACAGGGCCTGTGCTTTGAGCACATGCTTCGGACCATCAGTAGGTGGATCAAGTTGTCACGAACATGTGTGCCAGCCGCCCGCCCTCATGTCCTCGGCAAGCTTGGAAGTAGCAACGTAACATACGACTTCATGTGGCAACCACCAACACGCCCAAAAACCCTCCCTGTGTAGTTGGCAGACGTGGGCAGCAGAGCAGCTCCCACTTTGAGAGCCGTTCAGCGGCACGAGGGTGATGTGTACTCGTATACCTCTCAGTCCAATGCGACTCAGGATGTCATGCTTCGCGCTTTTTTTGAGCAGTAGAAATCACTTTCAGCGCACGTGAATGGCATCTTTCTCCAAGAGCTCCTCGAAGGCAGGCTGTTGACACAAGACCCACCAGTCTTGGGCGCATTTTTGGGGTGCGCCGCTTTGACTTCGTGGCCTTCAGAGCACTCGCGACCAGCTTGGGCAACTAAACAAGCAGCCGCCAACTGTGTCTTGGGTGTTCATTCGATCCCCTGTAGGCAGGCGGTGGAGTGGGTGGCGGAGGATGGGCGAAGGCAAAGCATCAATCCGCTGGTGGAGGCAGACCCTGCACTTTCGTGAGTGTGACTTCATGCCAGCTCGGGCTTTGCAGGCGGCTCCACCCTAGAAAGGATCCAGCAGATTGAGCTGGAGATCTCACGCACCCAGAAGAACAAGGCCTACGAACTTTGGTACCCTCAAAGCCGGTTTATGCTGGTGTTTCATGCCGCAGGCGACCGCCAAGCACCTTGGTGAGCCCCTTGCCACCGATAGCTCCGATAGCTGTATGATTGGGACTCCTTGGTCATTGGCGTCACGCTGGCAAACTCTAGCGACTCTAGCTTCTTCGGCTCGCAGGTTGAAGGCTAAGCTCTGCAAATTGAAGCGTGACATCCTTGAGCCCTCCGGTGGCGGCGGCGGGAAAGTCGCTGGATTTGAGGCATGCTGCAAAAGTAGGAACGTCGCAGAAGTCTGCAGGCAGGCACTGTGCGCAATTGTTTCGGCAGAGGCGATGTGAGGCCAAACCTGGCAGGTGCAGAGAATCGGTGACGCCCGTATCGGTCTGGTGGGCTTTCCATCCGTTGGAAAGTCCTCACTGCTCACGGCGCTCACCGGCGTCCAGCGCAGGGCTGAATCGGGGCATGTGCTGATACAACCTGCTGATATGTGTTGACTGCTACTGTTTCATGGCACTCTGTGCTGTTTCGCTCCCTGCTTCTACCAGAAGCCTCCGGGTGTTTCTAGAACCAGAGCTTGTGATAAGGTCTGAGGCTGCAGCCTACGAGCTGGAGCCCTGGAACTTTGCCGAGTTTGCCCCCACAAGCCAGGGCCCTCAACCACCATGCAGCTGGGAAGCGGCAGGTTCACAACGCTGACATGCATCCCGGGCGTCATCTACTACAATGACGTCAGGGGCCGAACTGATCCTCAACCCCAAACCCAATCCTAGTCAGCGAACCCTAAACCCTAACCTCCCCCCCCCACACAAGAAGTTGAAATAAAGGCAAAGACTTCAGAAAAACCAAGAGCAAAAGAATGGTGGAGGTCAGAATCCAGCTCCTGGACCTTCCGGGCTTGATTGTGGGCACCGACCTCAACTTCATTTGCCCTTCCGCATTGGGCTTGTTCTTCTGGTTGGTCCTTCTGGTCTTTGGTTTTATCTTGCTTTCTTGTGATTCTTTACTGTTGGTATTCTTATCCGTATTATTATTAGTAGTAGTAGTAGCATGATTATTCTTATCTTGGCAAGAGGGGGTACTATAATCCCGATTAAGAACTGTTAGTATAAGGGGGACCATTCCTGATTATTGTATGTTTTGCATTGTCAGTGGTTTCTAGTCTCCAGTTCTTGCGTTGTTGCTCTGATTCCTCGTTCCATGACGGAGATCACGGCTTTGATACTCGTCATGAATATGTGACTACTCATGCTCGCTACGAATGCCAAGGCTAATACTCATGCCAGATCGCATGCTTTACACGAGCTGCTGGCACCTCTGTGCCGAGGTGCATCTATCGGCAAAGGCCGAGGACGACAAGTTATTGCTTCTTGGACAGCAGCCTTCCATTCCTTAGGGCCACTTCGATCGACTCCGTCTTGAGAACTCAACGCCTCACTGGTGTTTTCTTCCGCCCTAGCTTGTCATGTCAGCTTGGCAGTTGTTACGGCATGGAGGGAGGGGGGTGTGGATGGAAGTGGAAGGAGGGGTGATGCGTCTGCCAAAGTTCTTGCGATGCCACGCCCATGCTCACCTGCTGTACTCCGTATGACATTCAATCTCTTACACACAGGAGGATTTGTATGGATTTGTATGGCTGAGGCCACAGCAAAGTCGTGCGACATCATCCTCATGGCGGGAGTGAGCTTTGAGTGGTTTCGCGTGGCAAGAAAGTGCTGCTGACAGGTTCTAGATGCCACTAAAGATGATGCACAGAAGGAGATGCTTACAAAGGACGCCGCAGTGCGCAAGCTTGGGTCAGTGCGCTGACGCGCTACACACCTAGCCTCTTCGGGTTCACGGCGTCAGGAGCTGGAAAATGTCGGCATCCGATTGAACAGAAAGCCTCCAGATGTGACGGTAAGACCGACCAAAGGCGGAGGTCCGCACATCATTTCGGACGTACCCGTATTGCTTTCATGTCTTTGCCTGAGGCAAGCTTGCAAATCCAAAGCATGATCATTGCTTAGCTGGTTAACTCAGCATAACACAAATTTTCCTCTAGCGCACTAAAACCTGCGTCTGTATCTATATACATATTTCATGCATGTAGTATATGTTGAAATATGTATATGTGTATAGATACACACACACACACGCACATACATATATATATATATACATGTATGTATGTATATAGTCAACCCACCGCCATGATCCGCACCTATGGTTTTGCAGGCTTTGTTGTTTGTCTGAACATATGCATTTTCCTCGGTAAAATGCGGTGAAAACAATGCTCTGCTCTCAAGCTATGTTTTTAATGGCACTTACAAAGAACAGTGCTTGTGATGTGTATTTGTAAATATTTTCCTGAACTGTATGTCATGAACAAAACAATTTTGCAAAAGTAGGTGACATTTTAACTGCTTGTTAGATGGACTCTTTAGGTCTAGTATCTTTGATTAACATGTCGTTAGGCATTCTTTGTATAACCATGACATCTAAAACATGAACATAGGTAATCTGCAAGAAGCTATAATGCACAGAATTAGCAAAACCAACAAGAATCAAACACACGTCTAGTTAATCTGTTATTGTTTTGTAAGTACGTAATCTAAATATGTAACTAATATGAACAGTACAATTTGTATAGTTAATGATTACAATTCATGAGTACACTGAAATCAACTGATATAACTGTTATAATTGCGACAATTCAAAAGTATGGTACTGCAGTAAACGTAACGACTGCAATTAATGCACGGCATGCACCTCATTAGGTCATGTTCATTCTACCCAATATAGCCACTATAGTCAGTGTTCAATTTATCTTCAGGGCCCGCGTCATACAACTGTTGTTTACAATTGATATTCTGAATTATTTAATGATTCTAATTAGTATTAACGATATGAGTGATATACTAGTATTTCTTAGTATTTCTGATTCCCTTTTTCTTGGTATATCAGAGATCGGTAATCTAATTAATGCAAAATATGAGAACACACCCATCGGTGGCATTAAGGCAAGGCCTGAAGCTCTTTTTTTATGTTCAATATGTTCAGTATAGCCACTATATTCAGTATTAGTGTTATTCTTATGGCCCTAGGCCTTTTCTTATTCTTCCTTTGTATTCCTTAGATTCATTCACTGCATTCATCATGGTCAGTATACTCAATTTATTCTTTATACTCGATGTCTCCATTAAATTCCTTGTGTTCGTTGTATTCGACTAGTTATACTATTTATAGTCAGTTGATTAACTATGCTATTTTTATTCTTTTCATCACCCGAAAACCAAGACAACATGTCAGGCCCTACGCTGCTCATTGGAGGGCGGAATCCCAAGAGAACATATTCCATACGCCAGAACTGAAAAGCTCATGCAGTACTTTACGTTTAAGTATCAGAGGCGTATAGCCACTATAAACAAAACTATTTTCGGGAATTCCTGGAAACAATACAAATCCATGTTCTGTCTTCAAGAGTTCCCGTTTTTTTTTGTTTTATTTTGGTTTTGGGGTTTTGGTGTCATGGTTTTTGTGCTGCTTCTTGGCTTTGTGTTGCTCCCGCACTTGTGTGCATTTATCGACTTTGCTTGTGTGGAAAATGCCTTTCGCCTCTGTCGCAGTGTTCTTGGCTGCATGTGTTACAACTGTGCTTTTCCAAGCTGTCCATGAACAAATTCATCTTTTCTGTGTATGAATCTCATCGAAACTGTAATCTCACAAGTAAAAATAGCAAATGGTAACGTGTTTTTAAAACGAAATTTGTTGTTTTGTGTGTGGGCTTAACATGTACAGTTCTAATTCGATTTACTTTCGAATGGTGCTTAGAAGAGGATGTCTTGGGGTATGGCATTGTGGCATTGTGACACAAAAGTAATTGAGTGTAAGAACTAGCGAAACCCAGATGAGGATTTCATAGGGTCTGTTTCCCAAGGTGTGGCCTTGCAATTCGAAACCTTAATTGGGTCTTAATTGTGAATGAGGCTTAAAGAGCATGTCTTGGGGTGTGGCCTCTAAACTTGCAGTTCTACTTAAGTGGAATTACAAAGGAAGTCCAGATGAGGATTTCTTAGGGTGTGGTCTTCAACTTACATGTCAGTACGAATTGGGGCCATAGGAGGATTTCATAGGGTGTGGTCGGCAATATAAATTTCCAATTCGATAGAAACGCAGGAGTCTTAGAAGAGGATGCCTTGGGGCGTGGCCCCTTAATACACTTGTTTTACTTGGGTTTGATTACGAACGAAGCTCTGGCTTTATCATACACAAGTCTATTGACATTTCATGATGCCCCACCAGAAGAGGATTTCATAGCGTGTGGCCTTAAGTATCGAATACTATATTACATTTGACTATGAATGAGAGCTCGGAAGATGATATCTCAAGGTGTTGCCCCTATAAAATTCTGTCCAAAAAACTACCTACGTTCAAGCCTAGACGAGGGTTCTCAGGGTGTGGGCTTCTTATATAAAATCAGGTTTTTAATATTATAACTACGAAGAAAGCCCAGATGAGGATTTATGAAACTTCTGCTACGAACACGCCCCAGAATGGTGCGGCTTTTGAATACAAGCGTCAAGTCAAATCAAAATTAAGTCCAATCTCAAGCGAAGCCCAGATGAGGATTCCTTAGGGTGTGGCTTTATAAGACAAATTCCAAATAAGCCTGATGACGAATAACTGTTTTGGGTTGAGTGAGAATGACACAGCATATGGAAACACATGAGCGCGTCCAAAAATCTCTCTGCTACTACTTTGTGCACTTGAATGTCACACACATATCAAAACAAAGGACTTTGAATAAACAAATAAAGTAGAGCGAACGCGAATTTTGTTAAATTAAGCCGATCTGTGTCGGCTGTGTTGATATTTGCAGACAGTAGAAAAAGCAAAAACGCAGTGGATAGACTTCGGTGTTAAGCCTATGTTTTCTTCTGCGCTGCTTATTGGGGGGGAATCCCAAGACCATATATTAGAGAAACCATATCCGAAAGGACTCTCATCATTTAAGTTTTTTGCTTTTCGGAGGAGATGGGCATGATTGCTTGAGATAAGCTGTTTCGCAGGAAGCACAACCTAGCTAAACAACATGTTTGCTTGTCGGGGGGCTCAGCTTCACATAAGATGTTGTGGATACAGCATAGCACAGCAAACACATATGAGATATCAGGTTTTGCTCGATGGGCGATAGAATATGCTTGGAACTGGTATTTTAGCATCACAAGTGTTCAAAACAATAACATAGAACGCCGCGAGGGATATAGTCTCTTTAGAAACAATTACTGACTCCGGAAGCGAAGAAGACAAGTACTCAGACTAAGTCTGCAGTACCCAGACTGCAGACTCCAGATCCCCGAATCTAAAGTCTGTCATCTGGAGTTTGGCGTTTCCTACCGCCACATGCAATCTGGAAATCTGGAGTCTCCGGAACCCAAAGTGTGGATCATGCAGAGGGGCGAGTAATTATATATATATATATATATAGACACATACTTACACATAAATATATACATGTATATATATATAGATATCATACGTACATACATACATACATACATACATATATACCCGACACATGTGTCTGCGTCGCCCGCGCTTGGTGTCCAAAGAGTTGTGCAGGTCTGAAATTTCAAGCCACCGTGCCGCTGACCCACTTCGACGAGGAGGTGTGCGCGACCATCCTGAGACAGCCGCCCTACACAAAAATGTGGGGTTTAGGGTGTAGGGTTTAGGGTTTACGAAAATAGGGAAACCCCAATATAGGTCCCCAAATAGTAGGATTCCCTCATAGTAAGGACCCCAAAAAGGTACCCCGGAACCCCCCCCCCCCCCCCCATGTAGCAGATGTCCGAGAGCAGGAGGACAAGTATGGGGGTTTCCGAAAATAGGGGTACCCCTTTTTGGGGGATCTGTTAAGGGGATTCCATTCTATTTGGGGTACTTTGGGAAACTACACCATAACTCACAGCCTTTTTCGGCACCTTGGTCCCAAACGAGCACCAAGGTACAAAATGCACAATGCGGATGTGTTGGTGCGGGAGGCCCCGGGTTTCTGATGAACCGTGCTGGCTTGATTTTTGCTTCGATGCCCATTCAGGACATCACAGAGGATGACTTCATAGATGTCATCGACGGGAACCGGAAGTATTGCAAATGCAGCTTTGATGCATGTGTGGCCGCCGGGTGCCAAGATGATGCAAAGTTCGCGAACTTCGGGGATGATTCATAAAACCATGTGTGTCGCCGACAGGTATCTATGTTTACAACAAGCTTCTCGGCGGCATATTCCAGTTGGACTGCTGGAGAGCCAGGCACTTTGACCACCTTGTGGCCCGAGCTGAGGAGTATAAGCGCGGCACGGTGAATACATTCAATAAGAAACGGGCGTTGATTGGATTAGACCCTGGATATTTCTTGTTGGGCATTTCGGTAACAACAAATATGAGATTGGGTCAGGGTCTGGGTCGATGTTTCAAAACTCGATCTCAGCCCCTCCAGTCTCCACCCGTCAGCCCTCCTGAAAGGTTCCAGCCCTCCCGCAGCCCTCCCGCAGCCCTCCAGCAGCCCTCCAGCCTCCAGCAGCCTCCCCAGCCCTCTCCTCCAGCCCACTTAAGATATCTGCCGTATGCCACCCTGGATTAAGAAATGGAACCTTGGTCGGGGTCTAATGCCTTGTTTGGAATGATGACAGATGGCGGACAAGAAGAAGGATGGGTAAGCGCCAAGGGGTGTTTGGTGTCGCGCCTGCTTCACCATCTGGCAGAAAACGTAGCAGACCTCATCTGGTATCTACACGATCTATGACACCGCATGGGACGTTTTTTCCGCGACCACCGGCCCATTGCTTCGTGAAGCACCAGGGTGTGGGATCACGTGCACGAATCCCACAAAGTGGCAAAAGCGCAGGAAGGGAGAACATTTCGAGTTCGCGCTAGCTGCTTTAGTCAGTATAGCCACGCGAGCGCTCTCTCAAATCAACTCACAAGAGAAGTACCAAGCTGTTAATTTCAGGATTGACATGCTGAAGCTGGAAGATGTGGATGAGCTTGCGCGCAGGCCAAGTTCCGTGGTCGTTTCTGCAGCTGGGCGGGCTTTAGCGTGCACACCATGGGCTTCTGATAATGAGAACAATTGTAAGACCAGTGTAATCAAATCATAAAAACATCATACTGCCCCTGCTGTAGACAGTGAAACATGCAACATGTACTGTTCACTCTCTGACTTGATCTCTGACTTGATGAAAGTCAGATGCAAAAACATGTATATAATTTGATCGTTCATATATTTCTTCCCCTTGTCACGAAAGCTAGCTCTTTAGGAGCTTGCGGGAGTTCTTGTTTACCAGTTTGTTCTTGGGTCAAACAGCATGCAGGGGCCTTAATCTCCGATATATCGGGGAGGTTTAAGCTGCCATGGGGGGGGGGGGGGGGGGGCCCCCCCCCCCCCCCCTCTGGGGGTGACCACGGACCCAGGGGGGGGGGCCCCATGTTCCCCCCCCCCCCTTAGGTCAGCATTGTTACTTATCATTTCAGGGCTTGTCTACATGACTGAGCACGCGGTCTTCACACCTGCGCCCTAGCTTTCGTTCGCCCTGCTCTCAAGTTCGTTCATCTTCAAGAAGAAGGAATATTCATGCGTGTGTTATGCTTGTTTTGGGGTACGACGGGTTAGGTGCCACAAGCCGACGTGATGTCCGAGAGTTCTCAGAAAAGAACGCTAAGGTACGAAACAAGTGGAACTATGTGCCTTGGTTCAGCTGTTTGTCTTGTAAGTAGGTCTCATTGGAGCCACCGCTTGCTGCCGTGTAGTCTACCGGGGTGGCGGATTTAGGGAAGACTGCGACATGGAACCTGAATCTCAGGAATATTTGCTGAAGCGGCTATGGGATGAGATGGAGATCGTGAGGCGAAGCGAAGCTGCGAAAGGGGTCCTTTGATGGTCTTTTGAGCACTGCGCGATGATCGAACACATGCAAGCTTTTCAAACGCATCGTCCCGAGGGTCTACACCAAGAAGAAAGGCGAGTTTCCGGACTTCTCTGTGGCCTTGGGGCACTGAAGACACTGAAGACACTGAAGGCCATGCACCTGCCCTCGTGAACTGTGCCGCGATCTAAGGACCCTTTGATCATCACACCGCAGCGTGGTAACAAGCAGTTCAACGTCGAGAATGCGGTGCAGCTTCTACACAGTGCCACATCCAACACTATGGGACTATGTGTTGTGTTTTGTCATTTCGACTCCCTGTGATGCAACAGCGATGCAACTCAGAATCTTTGCTGGACGACTTCAAGCATGCCTTGGTCTGGGGTAGCAGCGTCAAGCAGTCCCCGCAGGCAGGTTCGGCATGTGCAGGGTCGGGTGTGGTCGGGTGAGCTGGGAATCAACACATTGGTGTACTGATGCATTTTTTGGTAGCCACGTTGCAAACTCAGGGTATAGAAACCGGTTCTTGTGGAGGTGCTGCGGTCTGTCGCAATGAGTCCTTGTGGGCTGTCGCGCCCCTGCATGCCTGAGACCCTCTGACTAGAGGCCGAACGTGACATGGGGGCCTACGAAAGTAAGGGACATCGCCTTGTAATAAGGACCCAAATGAGGTACCCCCTAATCTCTATAGTCCCACAAACAGTAGGATTCCCTTGGAATATAAGCAAATAAAGTACCCGCTACAATTTCGGAACCCTCCCCCACATGTGCAACCCTGGTATGCCGGGCTCAGCGTGAGGCTTGTGGCAAAGACCACATATTGCACGACGAGGACGTTATCCAAATTGTCAAGTTGACACAGGCAGGGGGTTCCAAGGGGTGAAAAGGGGTTACAGGGGGTTTTAAAGAGGTTCTAAGGGGGTGGTACAAGGGGTATATAAGGGGAGGGGGGGGGGGTAATAACCTGCCTGCAATTTATTGATGTTACAATAAAAAGGTGCGGCTGCAGAGCAGCTTACCATCCCAGCTGCCTTACATGCGCAACCTGACACAGTGACACAGTGCGAGTGAGTAAAGGCCCGGCAAAGCACAGCCGGCACTTGCTGCACCTTGCAGGCAGAGAAGGCAAAGGCTGCTCATGGAAAGAAAACAGGACAGGTTTAGGGCTTGAGGGCTTAGGGGTAAGGGTTTGAGGATTTCGGGTTTTGGGGTTTAGGGTTTGAGGGCTTAGGGGTTGAGAGCCCAGGTTCAAAAGAGTTGATCGGAGCCTTAATCCAACAAGAGCCACTCCTAGTACTGCATGGGAGGAACGACGATCGCGGGCTCCAACATTAAGGCCGTAGTGTGCTACGATGTACCGAGCGCCACACACCAGAACCACTGCCAGCGATTTCAGGTGGATCCCAAGAAGAAAGAGGAGAAGTCTGCGCCGAAAAGCTGAGCCGGTAGTTAGTACTTTCCCCGCACGCACGCGACGAATGGTTCTACTTAAAACCCTTAAACTCAAAATGGCCCCAGCCCCAGAACCTTTCATACTAAGGTCTTTAGGCCCAAAAGCTTTAAAATACAAGTCCTTGGAGCCTTAGGAAAATGGTCGTGTTATGGTTGTTTTCACGAGCGTGGGGAAGCGTGTCCCTGCGAGGCTGCAGTTTGCGTGCCCGCCTGTAGTTAGGCTCTTTTGAAGATAGGTTTAATGGCGGACAAGCCCAGGCGGCTGTGCGATGTTTAGGCATCCGAAGCCTGTTTGTTGCAAAGAGACGCGCAGATCTTAGCATGCCGCTGAGCAATCTACTTGCAGGATAAGCAGGAAGCACATGATGGCATAGCCAGACAGACAGATTCAGTCGACTTGTGATGATCGGCCTTGAGCTTCAAGTGGTCGACAGATGCCGACGGTAGCTTTCAGAAGCGCACATCGCCTGAAATACCAGACGCTGCTTATTGATCATGCTGGTCGAGCCCGTCGCTGGGCGAAGGCGCTCTGCATGCTACGTGAGATGGCCCGGGCTCGCTTGCAGCCCAACCTCATCACCTTCAACGCAACCATCACAGCCTGCGGCCGCAGCTCCCAGTGGCAGCATTCGCTGGCATTGCTACTCCAAGTCCGGGACAACTTTTTGCAGCCCGACCGCACATCATACAATTCAACCTTCACTGCCTGTGAAAGAGGCTCGGCGACCCGGATGTCTGGTGAAGTGCTCTCGCAGATGCGCTCCGCAGCGATGCAAGCTGACCTGTACACCTACAACGCTAGCATCAGCGCTTGTGGCAAAGATGCCGGGTGGGAGCGCGCTGCATGGATCCTGTTCGACATGGCACGAAGAGAGGTCGAGCCAGACGTTGTCAGCTTCGGAGCCGCGCTCAGCGCATGCGAGAAAGCATCGAAGTGGCTGGCATCTTTGCAGCTCCTGAAGACCATGCCCTCCACGAGGCCACCCGGGGAAGGTTATGTGAGGCCTGGGTGACTTGCAGCATGCTTTTCAGTGGAGGGGCATGCGCCAGGGTGCCAGAAGCCACGCACATGTCTTCCTAAGGGTAGCAGAGGTTAGATGTCGAGAAGCCTTTGTGCGAGTCGGACGGCCAGGCTGGATCCCAATGCCATCATCTACAGCACATCCATCAGCGCTTGTGCCAAGACCTCGCAGTGGCGCTTTGCTTTGGACTTGTTGATGGAGTTGAAGGCCCGATCTGCGATTCTTTTTGTATTTTGCAGGGGAGGGCATTCCGGCTGCCGATCAGAATCAGTTCATGATAGTTTACGTGCGGCTTATTGGTCCCAGGCACGCGAGTTGAGGGCCGATGAGGGCTGCAGGCCTATCCGAGCGTGATTGAGCTCTTGCTGTAAAAGTGTGGTAAGAGCCTACACGAATGCGCGCGACGGAATGTCTTCGCAATGCAGCCATGGTGAAAGCCATGCAAAAGCCAAGCACTTCTTTAGACTTCCTTTGAATCTGAACTTAATCTGAACCACATAGCTACGAGTAGATGCCACCATGTCTTCAGCGCCTCTGAACTCTGCACACTGGGGCTCTGAGGCCTCTGAGGCCTCGAGACGGCGAGAGAAAGGGCCCAAACAGGAGGGTGAGGCTCTACACAAAGAGCGGGGTTCTACGGCCATGGGCTCCAGCAGATAGTAGAAGAACTCATCTGGCAACAAGGGAAAACAAGTGCCAAGTGCTCCTAGACGCTTACAGCTCGTGTGCGCGAGGGCCGATGTGGTGGCCTTCAGCGCAGCAATCAATGCATGCAAGAAGGGGGCTGCTTGGCAGTCGGCTCTGCGGCTTTTGGGGCAGATGCCGCTGAGAGGCAAACATCCCTGCGGCATCAGCCTGCATGTTTTTTTTTGTTAACATTATTGTGGTTTTGGCGCTTCCTGGCGCCCAGGAAGGAAGAGGGCCCAGAGCCCAACATCATCTCATACACCGCCGCCATGAATGCCTGTGAGTCCCTCGTCTGCTTCAGGTAGTGCGGACTGTTTTCCTGAGATGCCTCTGATTGACACTGCATAGTTGCAGGCGCGGCTCGTGCTGGCCCTTGACTTTGCTGCTCCTGCAAGAAGCCAGAGGAATGCGAAGTTTCATCAGCACTCGTCAGCGATCAAACTCCACACCGTGCCCACACGCCTCGCAAAATAGTTCGTCTCGAGGACGCGCCCATGTGCCCACTGAAGTCACATATGGCGCTGCCATGGCCGCATGCGGCAGAGGCTCCCTCTGGCAGCACCCCGCCGAAAATAGGTTCAGTGCAGCTCATTCTGATGACATGGCGTACCACGGTGTATGCAACGATTCACCCAGCTGTGAAGAGACAGAGGTATGCCCTGTCGGTTCTTGATGCTGCTTTACTGCACCAGCTGCTGTTGTGTTCGCATGCGCTTTTTTTGCAAAGCCCATCTCTGAGATTTCCTGTTGACAGTGAGGAGATGCAGGCTGCCGACGTCAGCCCGGACTCGTTGATTTACAATGCATGCATGCTAGCATGCAAACGGGGATCTCAGGGGCACTTGGCACTTCAGCTTGAAGCAAAAAGGCTGACAACAGCTGAAGTACTGAATTAGCGACTGAGCAGTCAGGTAGGGCCCGGTGCACTTGCCTGCCCTCGCCTTCGGACGGTGGTTGATCTGAATTCCATTCTGCATGTAGCACGTCCGTGCAAAGCAGATTCATAGAGTGGGCTCCCCTGGTGCATGGCCTGACCTAAGGTTCATTCATTAACATGCTTATGCCACCGGGGCCAATCTTTTAATGGGAGGGTGAAACAGGTAGATAAAATAAGCAAAACAATAGAAAACACACAGTGCCATGGCGGGTGCGACTTGGAGTACGCCTGTCCGCGCAGCAAATGGCAAGCTACCGGCAGCTTGTCTGCAGGTTTGAACTAGATGTTGTCTATTCGACCAGCGAAGCCCCAAGGCTCGACTCCCAGAAAGGCAAGCACGTGAACCACTCAAGTTTTGTGAAGAAATGGCGGGCAATCGTACCAAGACTGCCCAGCTAGACAAAGCCATCAACGCAGTCAGAGGAGCACACTTCTCGGCAAGACATGATGGGGACACAGATGCCTCATAGTTACTTGCGAGAGGCGTCACGTAGCTGCAGATTGTGTGCTCACAAGGTCTTCCAACTGGCAGCAAAGCAACTCGGCACTCAATAGTAATTTGCAAACGCTTGCGCGGGGCGCCTCGGCAGCCGGGCTGGCCCAACGCGGGGTGTAGCGTGCGCATCGCAGACAAAGGAAAGTTTGCGAAAGTTTCTGGGGCCGTCCTGGGCAGTTTCAGGGGTGGTGGTTTCGTGCTTTTTGGCGTGGCCTTTGTGCACAGCCGCCGCATCGGATGTGCTGCGCCTCCTCCAAGCGGGTTCGGGCATCTGGGGGGGGGGCGGGGGGTGGTGATTTTGATACTTTTTCTGGCAAGCATCGGCAGATCGGTGTTGCGGCGAAAGCAGCTCCTCCTTCCCAACCAACCACGGCCACAAACGGGGCACTGAGCAAAGTTGCACAGCCGGCGGTTTCTGCGATCGGTTGTATCCAAGTCTGCTTGACTTCAGCTTTGCCGCACAGTGAGGTTTGTGCACTAAGATGCGCTCATATACTGCTCAGTCTACGTACAGCTTACACACCTTGCCCCCGACTTCACTTACATGTTCTCGACCGAGGAGCACGCGGCCGCCTTTGCCCAGCACCATGCGGCACTCGGCAGAGATGCGCGCCACCATGGCTTCCAAGGGACCCCGAGGTGCAGGGCTCATGCCACCACAGTAGTACAATCTGGTACACAATACCTATACGCCTCGAGGCAGGCCCTGGGGATATTTCATATTTTACCCTTTATTGGGTTGAATCGGGTCATATGTAGGGATATTTTTCAGAGGGTTTAAGGGGCCATCTTGGGCATGATAGTTCCAGGTGCGATGGCTGGGAGGGAGTCACGAGGCGCGGTGGCAGGCTCCCTGAGGGCGTATTTGTACGCAGGCTTTACAGTGTTTTCTGGAGGTTGCACCTGAAAATTTTGTGTTCTGGCGTCGACATTGGGGTTTTGCTCTACAGATTGGGTACATGTGCAGCCGTCACCCGGTGACTGGCATGTCAGGAACCCTCATGTTGGTGTTGACCTTCGTCGCATCAGCAGTGGCGAATCGTGTTGCAAATCGGGTGCTCCTGGTCCACTCCCAAGCTTCGTTTCCCAGTTTTTGGATCGGGGTTCTTGGAGAGCTTGCAGGAGCCTAGTCTAAGCCTCCCAGGTCCCGATGGCTGGACATACTCTTTTCCTGTCCCTTGCAACTAGCACCGCCCAGCTCCGGCCTGAGTGAGAGGGGAAAGAGTGAAAGAAGCGCAGACAATCTGATGCTCAACTTGCTGAGGTTGACTGCTTACGTTCTGCTGCTAGCTTTGCGGGCGTGGCGCCAACTCGCGATTCGCAGGTATCTCAGATTGGAAGGGCCCCTCTGCTTTCTGCATTTCTGTTGTTATGGCCATAGCATCTCTTGCTTGACCGTTTCTCTGAATGGATTTCACTACCCCCCAGTGGCTGACCTAATTGTAATCAATTCAGTACGTCCATGCCGACTGCCATGTCTACTACCGCAACGGTGTGTTGCTTGCATCTGCGAAACATTCGGCAGAGGTGCCCAAATTACCTTGACAAGCCAAGATCGAAGCCGTAGAATGTGCCCCTGTCACGTAGGAACACGCGGCAGGAGATCCCGATAGTTAAGTGCAAGCCAGCACTGCAAGGTGACATGTGGTACTTCGTGGCAGAGCACTGGAAGTTGCTGGTGCTGGTGGGTGCGTGCGCGAAGCTCAGCTGGGTGGCTACAGCATGCGACCGGATATGACCACCTATGATTATGAGCTTCCGCCTCGGTGTGAGCATCCTTCGAGACAAAGAGATGTTTACAGGTGAAGGGGCATTCTACCCGTTGGTCTTTGCCGCGGCTGCCAAGCTACCAGGGGGTCTGGTGCAGGCTCGTGATAGAACATGCGTATCAGAGGTTATCACGTCCCAACCTACCCAAACCAAACCACTCGGGCAGAAGCCATAGCAGACACGAGCCGAATGCCAGGTGCTAAACCAGTCCGTGGTGCCTTACACGGTTGCCTTCAGCGTGCTCGGGCTTGGATAGCTTGCAGTCGCCCAGATGTGGCACTTGCTTTGAGAACCCACCCTCCAGAAGCGCCGCAGACTCCATGCTGGGAGCAGACCGACGGAAATCGGGGTACCTCTTATTTCCCCCTAAGAAACTTTAGAGTCCTTTTGAAGGAGCCCCCAACAAGGGTACCCCGAGTTTCGGAAACCCCGAAATCACTGGCTGGTTCTTAGCAGGGAATGATGGAATGAAGGACCCCATATAATCCTTTCAAGGGTATACATAGGGCCGTCATTCCCTCATTCCCTCTACTAAGAACCAGGGGGATCACGCCCACGAGGTATTTCTGCTTGGCCGCCGCTACGCCCCTGTTCAGCTCCTAGGCGTGCTGGCCTCGGAACGATACCTCGGCAAATGATTTGGGATGCTCCCCCTTAGACTAACAGTCCGTAAGAAGGATGATAGTATAGGGGGTACTGTAAAGTTCCGATTAAGGGCTGTTAGTATAAGGGGGAGCATCCCAAAAATGATGTTGATGCTTGGGGGGTCAGGTAGGAAGACGCGACTGAGTAGGTAAGACACAAGGCTTGTGGCTGGAAAGCAGTTGCTTCCCCTAGCTCAACTTTTTGCCCAGGGCCCATAGACCAGAGAAGTGACTCGAGTTATATAAACGCACAGAATTTCAAGCTTCAGGTAGGCAAGGAAGGGTTGCGAGACAGCTTCAGGTCGCAACGGTTCTTCTGGGCGTTCTCGTGGCTGTCGGCTTACCTGCAGGTGCCTGGCATGTATTAGGGTTGATGGTTTAGGGTTAGGGTTTAGGGTACCATTCCATGAGCCCCTTGCTTCTCTTCAAGAAGGCGAGGATAGGCGGGTGTCTGGCAGTCAGCAAGTCGAGCTTCAAAAAAAGAGGTACCATTCCTGGACTCTTTGACTTGTTTTTAAAGCTGCACGCATGTGAGGATCCCTTTGGAACCACCAGGTGGCAATGCATGCGGCAGCCTCAGCTTTTGAGAGGATTTATGAAGTACTGGTAGAGCCGAATTGGGTCAAGCAGTTGGCCTTTCAGGATGTGCTGCAGTGCGCTGGCATGGCGCCCAGTATGAGTCAATCACGCCCCCCCAAGATAGTTTTGCCAGCAGCGAGCTGAACTCCACTTGGAGGGGCTTATGCCTTGCTCGCCTTGGCTGTGACCCTCAAGGACGAGCTTGCCTGCATCTCCTGCATCAATGCTTGGAGTCCTTTCTGTTTAAGTCCATCACTTGCTCCTGCTCCTGCTTCAGTTTCAGAATCGATCTCCGCAACGACTCGCTTGCATCAATGTCATTCTCGGCGAGCGACGAGCGAGACAGAGAGAGAGGGAGGAAGAAGAAGAACAACAAGAAGAAGAAGAAGGCGAAGAAGAAGGCGACATGGAGAGCTCATAAATTTGCATCCAGGATACTCTGCTCGACGGATGCTTGCAGGACCGGATCTTTCAAAACACTCGGCGGACTGCGGCGACAGGCGTGGAGGTGCGGGTGCTGCATCTTGCAGCTGAATAAGGGATGCTGAGTAGCAATTGGACTTCATGTAGCACTTGCGACACAAGTCTGCATGCACAGGATGAGCAAATTCACGTCATCAGTCTGCTTTTTGTCTAGGGATGCTCGTGTCAACTGCCATGACGGCTCAAGCCAACGCGAAACAGAGTGCACACGAGTAGCAACTTGCATTGCCTGCTGAGGCCCACCACTGAAGAACTCACCATTTTGTGTCTTACTGCTGCTCATGAAAACAGCCAAAATCAGACGGCATTGAACTCCCAAGTCTCATAAACTGCCCTAAGCCCTAAGCCAAAAAAACAAGCTTTTCTCCCCAAGCCCGATATGCGCGCAGCCGCCGTGTGCTGGCTGAGCAGCGCCTACCTCCTGGGGGCTGCTGGCGTGGAGTGCTTCGTGCTATTCAGAGGTGTCTTTGAATCTTTGAAAGGATTGTTGCCGTGGGGGCCCGGTGCAAGCACGAGAAGATGGCACCCCTCAGTGTCTGAGGGCGCCACACGGACAACTCAACATGCAAATAATAGGACACCCTCCCCCCCCTACCCTCCTAATATTAAGTACCCCCCCCCCCCCCCCATCATAAAAACATATTGCAGTGCATCGGTATATGATGTAGTTATACGGGGAGGCTATAGAGGGGTTTGCTACTCCTGGGAGGGGATTACATTGAAGCCGTGCCATCCTTTGAGAGCATCGCGGCACTCTTTGGCACCGGAATCGCATCAAAATGCCGTGCAGCGGGCAAGACAACGAGTTTAGGGTTTAATTAGGGTTTAGGGTTCAGGGTTTCTAAGCACGCAAGCCCCCGTTCTTTCAATCAAGCAGAGATTCAAAAAACAAAATCGAAAAGTCAAAAAGTCTTCGGCTTTTTGACTTTTCGACTTTTCGGGACTTTTCGGGTTTTCGACTTTTCGGACTCCCCCCCCCCCCAACAAAAAAACGAAAAGTCGAAAAGTCAAAAAGTGGATTTGGACAAGAGCTTCACGCGAAAAGTCCGAAAAGTTCCGAAAAGTCGAAAAGTCCCGAAAAGTCCCGAAAAGTCCCGAAAAGGCGAAAAGTCGAAAAGTGGAAAAGCCAAAAACATGCAAACGCGTAAAAGTCGGCAAAGCCCAGATAAGTCGAGAACTTGCGAGAAGCATCTGAAAGTCGAAACGTGAACGCGGGGGGGAGGGGGTGGACTGGATGCCTAAAGCGAGCAGCATGCAGCGGCTTGTGGTTGAGGATATAAGAAGAAGACTTGTCTGCTTTATGGGGTTGAGGACTGGGGCTTGAAAGTGTCAGGTCGTAAGGTTGAAAGCCTATAGGGTCGAGCGTGACGTTTTGGTTAGTGGTTCGTTGAAGAGACTGGGAGTACCGTTTGGGTCCAAGGTGACACGGATTAGACCCAAAACGGTACTCCTACGCACCACGAACCAAGACCTCACACACCAGAAAAACCAAAAAAGGAAGTTGCTCCAGCCAAGGAACATCGCGATTCCCCAGCGCATGCAACAGCCTCTTCAACGAACCACTAACCAAAACGTCACGCTCGACCCTATAGGCTTTCAACCTTACGACCTGACACTTTCAAGCCCCAGTCCTCAACCCCATAAAGCAGACAAGTCTTCTTCTTATATCCTCAACCACAAGCCGCTGCATGCTGCTCGCTTTAGGCATCCAGTCCACCCCCTCCCCCCCGCGTTCACGTTTCGACTTTCAGACGCTTCTCGCAAGTTCTCGACTTCTCTGGGCTTTACCGACTTTTACGCGCTTCCATTTTTTGGCTTTTCCACTTGTCGACTTTTCGCCTTTTCGGGACTTTTTGACTTTTCGAGACTTTTCGGGACTTTTTGACTTTTCGGAACTTTTCGGACTTTTCGCGTGAAGCTCTTTTCCAAATCCACTTTTCGACTTTTCGACTTTTCGGGTTTCTTTGTCCGTACTCCACTTGCGGCCGCGGACAACCGTTCGCAATCACAGACCTTTAGGGTTTAGGGTTTAGGGGTTAATTAGGGTTTCCCCGACAACTTGCAGAGGTTGGGTTGGGTTCTGTATCTGAATGACCCTGATAATTTCTTTGGCGTAGTCACCCTAAACCTATTAAACCCATGAACCCACACAAGCCCGACAAGCCCTGTAAACCCTATAAGTTGGGATGTTCCCCCTCATACTAACAAACAGTCCTTAATAGGGATTCTTGTACCCTTCATTAGAATCCCTATGAAGGGCTGTTAGTATAAGGGGGAACAGTCCGACCCATAAACCCTTCAAAGCCTATAAACCCTATGAACCCTATGCACCCTATGAACCCTGAACCCTAAACCCGCCCCTAAACCCGAAACCCTAAACCCTAAACCCTAAACCTTTTTCTCCCCTGTTTTGTAAGATCCCCATCATATTTCCTCAGATGTGTATGCCGGCTTTCAAGGCATTTCTTCTCCGAACGCACAACTTTCCCGGAACTAGTCCCTGCAATGTGGCCACAGTGTCAGCTAGGAGGGTGGAAAAAAAAAACCCTAAACCCTATGAACCCGCGTGCAGCTGAAGGACCCCACGGAAGGAAGGAGCGCTCGGGCCTGGGTCCGAAGCCCTGGAGCGCGAGGAGGCGGAAAGGCTGTTGAAGAAGTCCCTCGGCCAAGCTTCATAACTTTCATAGCTATATATGTATACACAAAAACAGTTGCAAGACATAATATATATATATATATATATGATATTGATTTTTGATGCTTATACATATATATATATATATCCTGTTTGTGGGGGGGAGGAGGTCCTGCAGGGTTTTCTGGCTCTTGCCAGAGTTCTTTTTTCAGCATCTGATATGCGGAGCCGAGGTACAAGCTGACTTTCAGCGAGGTCCACCCCTTAGTTACTTGTTGACTGGCGACAGCCCACGAGAAGGGGTGTGTGTACCCCCCCAGACCAGTCACCCATGCCAATTCCTTCGGTTGCATGGTCATCATGATAATCATCTGTAGGATGCACAACCCCGTCTCACAGGTAGGAGGAAGGAATAACCTGTTACTGCTGCAGCTTCCCTTGGGGGGTGGCGAACCTTGCTTCGACTGAAACTTGCTAGAACTGCGGCGGGGGCTTGTTAGAAGTCTGGCTTGCCGAGCTGCATTTGCCCTGCTTCCCTGACTTTCCCCTAAACCCTGAAACCCGAAACCCTAAACCCTGAACCCTAAACCCTAAACCCTAAACCATTATTTTGACACTTCTTGCATAGCGCGGGCGTTCTGCGAGGATGGTGATCCGCTGCGACGGCGGGGCCAAGACCTGGCCTGCTCCGCATGCCAGCGGCTGAAAGCTATATATATATATATATATATAATATACATAAATGTATAAGCAGATATATATATATATATAATAAAGCATATATATATATATGTATATATATATATAGCCGGAAGAAGTCGCAAAAACGAGATTCGTGGCATCGCGTGAATCGCCTGAGGCCGGATGGCCGCAAAACGCGGCTTGGCCTGCAAGCCCTGTGCACATCTGAAAGTCCGAGAGCGCTTGAAGCCACACCTCGAAGCTTGTCAAGCCAAACTGTGGGCTGCAAGGATTTCAGAGCAAAGTTGCAAGCAAGATTAAAGGCACACGGGCTGGGCGTGCTTTGTGCTATTTGATGTGACCACGCTTTCAAGAACATGGTGCTCAGCCCACGCAAACTCTCACAGCTGCCGCACACATGTCTGCCAAGGCTTTGCAAAATATTTGCGTGTGTATAACCCGGCAAGTGGGGCACATGTGGCCAGAGCCTCACTTTATCTGGTGCAGGAAAGATGCCGGAAGCAGAGAAAAGGACAGCCTTCCAGCGCGGGCTAAGCATGGCCTGTGAAGAAGGGCAGTTCCCTCAGCAGCTGGCAGTGGCAGCTTGACCAGCACAAAGCCTCTGGACTTTTAAGTAGCCCTACTTAGGAATTAATGCTCTTATTTATATACAACCCAAGGGGATATAAACAAATTACGTGTTTGTTAAGGTTCTAAGGGGAGTATAGTTAGGTTTGAACGAGGCGAAACACCAATTCGTCAACACGCGCATTGGCGTGCAGATCCGTGCAGGTAGAGAAGGAAGGGAAGCAGTTCTACGTTGACTTTCAAGAAGCCCTGGGCAGCGCGCACGGGCGAGTCAATGTGAAAGCCATGAGCCCCGAGATCAAGGCCCACACTTGCGACGTCGCGCGCGATGCGCGCGAGGGTCTGGGAAATGCATGAGGTAGTTTGGTATTTAGGTAGATAGGGTCGTTCCTGGGAATACCTTCAGTTCAGCATAGTGCAGGCAGATGTGCTAAGTGGATGCAGACATCTGCTGCAAAAAGAATGGAAAGAGAGCCTCTTGCAGAAGGCGGGCTCCGAAGGTTCAACCTTTTATCGATTACAAAGATCAGAGTCTGATCAGAGCTTGAGAGCATCACATGTTTGGAGACTCTTTTGGGGGCCATCCTGGAGCAATTTTGAGGTGAAACTTGCAACAGCTGAGTTCAGAATGCAGCTTTCCCGTCACTCGAAAGAAACCGCACACGCAGAAGCAGACGCGCACACAGACACAGGCACGTGCGCATGCTGACAGACAGAAAGTGAGACAGACAGAGACAGAGAGAGACAGAGAGAGAGAGCGTGGAGAAGAAGAAGAAGAGAGAGGCAAGATGGAGAGACACAGACGGAGCGACACACAGAGACGCGTAGAGACACACACACACAGAGACACGCAGGGACCCGAAACTTCAAACATCATCTGGGGGGTGCCCCAGGTGCTTTCAACGCCAAGAGGTGGTCGAGCCTCCGATGTCGACTTCGGGGTGACGCGTAGAGACACACACACACACAGAGACACGCAGGGACCCGAAACTTCAAACATCATCTGGGGGGTGCCCCAGGTGCTTTCAACGCCAAGAGGTGGTCGAGCCTCCGATGTCGACTTCGGGGTGCTGATCTGCGGGCCCAAAATGGCCAGCGCGTTTCAGTTGCAAGATACGAGATGGGTCAAGTATGGGGGTTTTAGTTTAGGATTGAGGGTCAACTCCCTCCTTCCCCTTCCCCCACCCAAAAAAAGGGTTTTCGAGTTGCGGGACCTTATCAGGTATGGTCGTACTGCACTGGGGTCTCTCGTTTTGTTCGAGCTGAAAATGGTTCTACAGCGGCTACTTGGGCATGGGCGGCCTGATTGCCAATAACGCTAAGCACTAAATGCCCAAAGGGCCCTCAATCACGGTGTGCTCTCGGGCTGGAGACATAAGGTGCCAAGAGCAAGCGCTGCAGCAGGAACCACGAAAGGAAGAGCCAGGAAGCAAACAGCTTGTGGAATCGTGATGAGAAATCATACATGGAAGCATATCATGATCAGTTTAAAATCAGAAGCCAGCCTGCGAAATCGCAATCTGTCCGGAATCAGAAACTGCGAAACCATGAATTGCACATCAGAAGCTGGGGTGGTGGGGGGGAGGGGCGGGGAGGCAATCGTGCCCGGACAGCCGGGTTTCCGATTTGTCCGTCGACTGCATGTCATACCCTGACAAGCCCAACCCCAAACCTAGAGGTGAGTGATTGGTGGCAAGCCCGAAGAGATGGGTTGTCGGCGACAGTTAACTGCTTTGTTCCATTTCCCCAATTTACTGTTGCACCGTCTTTAATGTGATCTTCCCCCTTGAACAGTCGAAGCCTGAATGGTCGAAGGGAAAGGGTGTTTTATCGGTCTTCCCCACCCTCGGTTGGAAAGGGATGAAGAGACGAATACTTATTACTTCACGGGAGAACACTAAGAACCTCTTTCTGGAAAGTTTGACTCAAAGAAGACCCTTAAAGCAGCCGCGATAGCAAAAACAGCATGGCGGACTTAAAGGTGGAGCCTCTAGTCTAGGTTCAACAGTCAGAGCGGGCTAATGCACTAATTGCCAAGTTAGCAATCCAACCTACAAGTCCCAGGAGCAGGGATGCAATTTCAAGACATGCCTGTGTCCTACGAGTTTGTTCTTTTATCTCCAGCACGCGCAGTTTTCAGTTCGAGATCTAGTCGATGCGTCTTCTGTTATTTGCACGCCTTCGGTCCTTGCGTGATGCAAGAGCACCTCAGCCAGTACAGTATTTTCCATGCCGAATGTAATTCTAGTTCCTGGGAGAGCATGAGGTCTGCGAGGACGAGGAGGGCGGTGGAGACCACGATGAGGAAGATGATGAGCTGTGAACGCACGTGGCTGATGGGATCTTCTCAGCAAAAATGTGCTGGTTTCACTCTCTGATGGATTCTTTGCAGCCAAGAGACTGCCCTACAGGGGTGCTGCGCCTGGACAAAGAGTTGACCGGAATGCAGCTGACACAGGGGCATGGGGACGGATTGACGCCTTGCCAAGATTCAAGAACGACGTAAGCTGAAACGCCCTGTATTCCTGCATGCTGCTTCGCAGGAGCCGCAAATCCTTCTTGTTTCTGCTGTCGGGGCTGCAGTGCAACTGATGGCCATGACCTCAGGGTTCAAGCCTTCTTCCAAGAGCTGTCTCCCCGGGGATATGCGCTGCAACCGAAGCGACACCCCCCTTGAAGAGGATTGGAGTGGAGTAAAGCTGGAACCGGCTTCTGCTGTGGTGACACTCTGTAAGCCACACTGGGCGTGCATCCCATTTCTGTGACTGCATGCTTTTGGACATGCTTGTTTCCAGCTTCTTAATTATCACCCACATGTAACTAGAACGGACGTCAGATCCACCAGTGCTCAATCACAGCGCAGCAGCAGACAGATTGAAGGCTGTGTATCGCCATTTTGTTTTTATCGGGTAGATATTATGTGCCGGAGTGTTGCCAAGAGCCGTCGGAAGCAACAAGTTGCTAGCAGCTTTCAGGGAAAGCTTGGGGAAGCTAGACTCAGGTGCAGTTGCTTGTGTTTCCCTTGGCCTTTCCTGGTCACGTCCATCCTGACGTGCTTTTGGCCAGGATCCTCAGACATTTTCCTGCAGGGCTTGGAGTTAAGGGTTTAGGGTTTAGGATTTAGGGTTTAGGGTTTAGGGTTCCAAGAAGGTGTGTGCAAGTCATTGCCGCTTCTCCTCCTCCAATTCTACTACCGCTACAAGGGCGGCGACAACGACCAGACGTTGACGACAATGACGACACCCCACGACTACGACTGCGACTACCACTGTCCTTAGTACAACTACTTTCTGGCTGCGCCTGCTACGCCTGCGATATGGGCACGACTAGGTAGTCTATCTAGACTCTTCTGCCGTTGGCTGCAACTTCCTGGAACAAGCACTGCCCACTGCGTGCGCACAAGCAGTGGTCAATATCGTCCCGGTCGTCGCCGGGTCATGGATGGTCGGGGAAAGTTGCATCCATGTAGACGCAAACATGTTAGTCAATGAAGACATTCTTCGTCTTTGCGCTCTGCCTTCACTGGCGAGCTTCCTGAAAAGCATGTTTCCATGTTGGCATGTTGCCTGTCGGTTCGCGGGGCTGCGCTTGTTGTTTAAGGGCGGCGGGGTGAAGGCCGGGCCCATGGCTTCATGTATGCTGTTGTAAGCTATATGCTATTCTTACACATTCCTACATGTCTATCGCCTGGACGGAGCTGTGGCACGTGGGCCGCATTTGCAGCACGAGTCGCTTCCAAGGAAGGGCTGGATGCCTTGACGGGGGGCGAGCTTCCTTCGGTGCCATGGCCCGGCACTCAGCATAGGCACCGAGTCATGTTCCCACGGCATGCCATGGCAAGTTGCATGGTGGCTCTGCCTGGTGCGCCGCTGATGCTGAATCCGAGCCTCTGACAAGCACACTTCGCTGTAGCAATCGCTACAAAATGGTGTGGACTCACGACCAACCATCGAGAGGGATGCTTGTAAGGCAGGCGGCGCAGGAAGCAAGGGAACAGCACCCTTCTGCGCTTTTAAAAGGTATAGGGTTTAAGGCTAAGAGCTATGTCTAGCAAATCCACTGACGCCACCAGAGTCAATTATCATTGAATTATGCCACTACTTCATTTAGATACTCGGGGGGCCCCGCCCCGTGATGTCAATTTTGTCTTTCCGGAACATGCTGATGTCCACCCTATTTCCACGGCACGATGGGATGCTGGCATGTGTGTCGCCAGGATTGCACTGACATACTGGGTGCAGGAGCCTCAGCATGTTGTCATGCTCAGCCATGTAAACGCACAGCGAACCCGCCTTGGCAATGGCAGTTGTGGAGGAAAAAGTGCCACGGTGCCAGGCAAAATCATGATGGCTGCAGAAAGTGCAGAACAGGAAAAGGGGTGAGGGCGTGCCATCTTGATCTTTTGGCTTAGAAGCTTCGTACACCTCCTTGCAGATCAGGCCCGGCCACAGCAGATCAAAAGGTTTGCTTTGCATGGCAATGAATGTTGAATCCTTGTACCGATCCAGATGTTTAAGCATGCGATGTGAAGTCTTGCACACGGTCGCAGCAACATTCGTTACGTCTGGACTTTGGAACTCAGGTGCAACATCATATTCAGTGTATCGGCCCTGCGATTGGTCCGAAGGGCTTCAGCCGCGACCGTGGTGTTGGCAAACGCCAGCACCTGAGATGGCAGGAGGTGTGAAACAAGGCCGTTGTTCCCAAAGAGTCCTATATTGCTTAACCTTCATATGATTTAAGGTATAATCCTTAATTAAGCAACATTGGGCTCTTTAGGTTCCTGGTAGCCGCAAGCTTTTGAGTCACCTGTGCTGAAGCTGTCTAAAGCCCAGGTCGCAGCACTTCCACTGAGTGCGAGCCGGCTCAGCTTCATGGGTCAAAGCTGCATGGTGCTGTGTGCCCAGCAAGTATATTGGGTTTGGGGTTTAGGGTTTAGGGTTTAGGGTTTAGGGTTTAGGGTTTCCTTGGTACTAAGGCGTTGGTCTTTTGCTGCCCGCTGCCCTTGCTGAGGCCTGGCTCTTTCATCTGCTGTCGCAATACACGGGTGAGATGCCACGCAATACGAGCTGCCCAGTGTCCAAGGCCGCAGCAATTTCGTTGGACCTTTGCCCTGAGCCTTGTCTTGGCAGGAAGCCCAGTGCATGTGTGTGTGTGTGTGTGTGTGTGTGTTTTTTTTTTGCGATGGCCTACCGTCAATGCATGTACTTTCAAAAACTCGAATTCATCATGCAGAATCCGCCTGCTCTCTGGTCCGGCCCGCCTGGCTTTGCGAATGTTAAAATGAAGAGATGTATATGGGCTTTAACGGAGGCAGGAATGTAAGTTGGATCTGGCATAGCTTGCAAAAGCATTACGAAGCGAGGATCGGGAAGCATGAGCAAACGAGGAAGAATCTCGCGCCCCTCTCTCTGGCCACCATGTCAAAGTAAGACGGCGTAAGTCGGGAAGGGGGGGGAGGGGTCAGCTTGGGCAGTTGGTCGAGGTGGCAGTTGCATTGGTTGTCCCCAACTCTGCCCATTGCCAGCTCAACCTTACCTTCGCATCAGGTCGCTGCGGGCAACCTGTTGTATGGACCCCGCCCTGGCTCACATGTTCACATGCGATACCTCACGTGGGCTGCTTGCATTGGGAGAGTTTGCACCTCAGGACGCTCTTCCCTGCGCAAGCCTTCACAGGCGAAGTGAGCACATTCCTGTATGTTTTGTGGTCTGGGTGTAGGTCTTATTCATCGGCTTTAGTATGAGGGTTGGCCAAAGGTCGCCGCTTGGCAAAAGCCTGAGTGTGCGAACCCGGCCCTGCTGCTCATTTGTGGGTGACGTGGCCCCAGAATTCCCGGATGCCGCTGCAGAACTGCAGGCTGCTGATACGTTTATAATGTGGCAACAGCCCTCAACAATTTTCGCTTATCTTCGCATCTTGCCACTGCAAGAGCCACTGCCCATCACTGCCATGTCTGTGGCCCCATGCCTTGCAAGTCCTTGCACAATGCCGAAGAGGCACAGATTCTCGTATCCATGAGGTTCCGAAACGTGGCGAAACTCACACAACCGGTAGGACACTCCATCATGTGCTGATCTATTGTGACCTTGGCCACATTCAGACAGGCGGTGCGGCGTTCGTAATGACATATGTCAGCATTTCAAGGAGGGGACCCTAAGCTCAAATTATGTCCAGAGACACTGTACAAGTTTGGCAAGTCATGTAGGTTCGATAAGTTGTCTTATGACTTGTGTAGCTGGTGTTCAGCTTACAATTTAGCTATGAAGTTTGGCTTGGTTATGTAATTTGTTCATAAGTTAGCCAACAACGGTTTCTTGTGTGATAGCTTAGAGAAACATTGCCTGCACACATATGAACACCCTATAAGAAAAATACATTTTAAAGGTTTTATTGAAGAATGCGGCTTCAGTGGCTGGGATCTCGAAGCAGATCGTGTAAGAGAACAGTTAAGGCCTCAGCTCAAAGCCCGGTCTCCTCAGCAAACCTCCATCTAGGAAAAACCTCTTAGACATTTCAAGGGACATTCGCGGGAAAGAGCTAGCGACACCAGGGTATCGGGTTCGGAGCTCGCCAGAAACACATCGGTACCGGCACGAAAAACCATGCAGCAAAAAGGTATGGGGCTCACTTCCCTGAAACAAATCATCGACACGCATGTGTCGAGGCATGCCCTGATCTGAAGAAAACATGCTCCACTTAAGTTATGCAAGCTAGAAGTCAACTTGCGCAACTTATGTTGTAGGCCGATAAATTGCGTTGTACTTGTAGCTCAGTTAATTTAAGTTATAATTTAGGGGCCCCTCCTTGTACAGACCATGCGAGAGCCGGTGCACAAATTATGCAGCCAGTGCGACATGGTGCAGCAGATCGTTGAACAGGCCTTGTCCTCAATTCATCAGGCCCTTCTTCGAGTCAGGTATCAGGACTCCGGGCTATAGAAAATAGGACCGTCAAGTTTCTTTGCGCAGCCCCTTTCAAGCCGAGTCGGTGGACCGGAAGCTCTCCACAAGGGAGAGCAGTGGGACCATGGCAGAATTATCCTTCCTCAGGATACTAAAATTCATGCTGGGACCACCCGGGGCTCGATCCTCAGAGATGCGGCCATCGTAGGGAGCCAGGATGAGTAGAAGCTTTCGAAAATCTTTCGTCCCTCCCAGGTCCCGCTAATATTGGTGCTCATGTTTGACACCATGCTGGCGATGATCGTGTTCAGTCTTCTCCTGTTGCTCCAGCCCCGGCAACTTGCGTGCGAGCGTGTGCGCTGGTGCGGGCGGCTTTACCACTTGTAGCCCCCTCAACCCTAAACCTTAAACCCAGGGTGTTGCCAAAGCGCGTGCTGTCGAAGTCCAAGCTGGTGCGGACTGCGCGAAACAAGTTCCTCGGCCGCAAGAAAAGCTGCGGAGCTTCCGTGATGTTGTAAGAGCCTACTTCGAATTCCTGTGCCATTTTTTGGGCAAAGTATGCATCTTGAAGCATGTGATGTACCTTGCAACTCCATGATGACCCAGATCGCAACTTGCAGGTTGCTTCGGTTTCTGTCGAGGATGGTGGAGCCAGAGTCTTACTGGCCGTATAGATCAGCTGTGTACTGGTAAGACGTTGCAGCACGTATGCTCAGCAACTCAACTTGCTTACTGCCCGTTTTCGGAGACCTTGCCAGATGTCTCACAGTGCCTGATAGGCTGTCGATGCAAGGACCGTCGATTGCTCAGTGGAGTGGTTTAAGAGCTTAAGAATTGCATAGAAAGTGCCACTGATTCGCGCTCCGGCTTGTTGGGCTGATGTCCGCCAAAACGCCACGGCAGAAAATCACGTCAAGTCGGGACCCCTAAACCCTAAACCCTAAACCCTAAACCCTGAACCCTAAACCCTATAAACCCTGAGCCCTTACCACCACTGAAACATTTGCCACTTCTGGCCTCGCCAAGGGTTGCCCTCCTGGTGGTCTGGCTGGGACGCAAGGTTTTTCGAGGCAGCCTGGAGCTGAGAAAGGCGAGATATTCTGGATTTGGGGCTTGGGCCCTAAACCCTAAACCCTAAACCCTAAACCCTAAACCCTAAACCCTAAACCCTAAACCCTAAACCCTAAACCCTAGCTGTCCTGGCCATCCAAGGGCTGCACTCTGTACCGAAGGCACCCCACGAGCCTCAGCAGCACAGAGTGGTCATCGGATCCTGCGACATTGCGCCAGCCCAGATCCTCCGAAACCCCAGGTATATGGATTATACCCTGATTCAGAGTATAGATTAGGGTATACTGCTTAACTAAGGAATATCGCCCTAATTCATCGTAATGATCCTGAGTATAAACTGGGGTATGTTCCTGAATTAGGGGTTTTGGAAGATCTGGGAGCGTTGCGTGCAGCACCGCCTGTGTGATCTCAACTCAGGGCATCAGCTTAAACGCTGAAGGCACCTATGACGTGAGAGACTTGGGAAGGACTGTAAACAACGTGTACCCCAGCAGCGGAATCACAAGTCGTTCCTGTCTCTCAGGTGGCCTTGCAGTTTTCACCCACGAAGGGGTGGAATCCATTCCATGAGGCATTTTTTTTTTGACTTCTGTGGTCATTGCAGAGCAAAGGAGACTGAGTAGAAATGGCTCTTTTGTCTGAACGCTTAAGCAGGAAACTTACGTGGTGTCCTTCCGAAAAGAGGGCGTCAGCTGGGTTGAGCACCTCGCACCACTGAAGCAGACTTTCGGATAGTTTCCGTCATAGGGTTGATGCAAGCGGCGATGCCTGCTGTGGCAGGAGTGTCAGAATTAGGATCCAAGGGCAAATGCTGAAGTGCGAGTCTGCAGAAAGGCTTTTGTGGATAAGGGCCGCTGCATGTGCTTGTGACCTGAGGCGAGAGTTCAACCAGAAGGAGAATCTCGTAGATATGAGTGGTGTTGCTGGCACCAGTGCGTATCTCTTTACTTTGTGGGTCTGGAAGCAGTAGCAGCCGCCTGGGTAGACTTGCCAGGGGATGCCAAGAAAGGCAACCGGTTCAAGCTCGGCACTCGATCCTGTTTCGTTCTTCGACAGCAGAGCTGGGGACATGCTGCGCAACACTGACAGCAATCGCTTTGTGACAACCATACGCCTATGTTGAGTTCTGAGTAGTAAAGTGTTCGGAATGTTGCCGAAACTCAGTAAAAATAAGTGGTTTGTAATTGTGCGACATGTAAGAGTGCTCTTGCCCCCCCCCCTTGTAAGATGTGCAACACTTAAAGCCTCCGGCTTCCAGGCTGCAGCCCAACAACGATCCGAAACCTAAAGCCTCCGGCCTTCAATACTGCAGCGGAAAGCTCTGAAACCGAATTGTGAAGCTTGAACACTTGAAGCCTTGAAGGCTTTGCGTACATGAACAAGGGCCGAAACCGACCGAAACCGAACAGGCCCTCCCTCCGGCAGCAACCTTGACCCCGGCCCCCCAAACTTGATTCAGGTGGTCCCGAACCGCACCCTACTATTCCCGTACAAGTTTTTTGGGGGGTTACTCATCAGCACACCACCTTCACCATCACGAACTGCTAACCAGGCGAGGCAGAAAGTGCAGGAGCGTTGGGGCTCCCCGATGTGTGGGGGTAGGCAAGAAGATATTGCTTTGGGAGTCGGAGACATTGCCCGACATGACCAAGTTGAGCAGCAGGATGCACAATAAGCTGCTATGGCAAAGTTCCAACTAAGCACACATCTATACACACAGCATGGCTGCCGGAGTTCGAGTAAAAGGTGGCCTTCAGATGTTGAGTGAGCAATCGATGCTTCTGCCCACAACAGGACAAAACTTTCGAATCCTCTCCGACTTAGCAAGGTCAGCGGATAGATCCGGATAGCATGTGCTCTCATGTGTCACTTAGGGCTGTTGTGGACGGCCTGTCCGGAGCCTCGGACAGTCAGCTGCGCTGATGTTTCTGCCACGTGATTTCGCTGGGAGGCCAATTGCAACTCGAATAACTTTTCGGGTTTGCTGCGTGCTCAGACAAACCCGCGTTGGCCCTTTGCCAGCCCGCTGTGTGCAGCTCCTGAGGTGCCGTCTCATACTGGGGACGGGGTCCATGGAGCAGAGAGGTGCGGAGTTTCGTGCTTGCTGGAAGCAGCTACTGTACAATCATCGGCGCATATCGGCGCAATCGCCTAGCTCGCTGACGACATGCCTTACCTCGAGTGTCCCCTGCACCAGGCACCCGTCAGTACGATGGCAAAGCCATCCAAAGACTTTGGGTGCACAGGCTCTTGGCTGTTTTGTCTATAGCGCTGTTCGCCGTGAAGCGCCATGCCCTCAGGCCCTCTTGGTCCGGGACGAGAAAAGACAGGCTGGGGGCATGTGTTTAGGGTTTAGGGCTCAGGGATGAAAGGGAGCATGTTGTGGTTTTGCCACGTTCCCACCCCCAGAAGGATCGGCTGCAACACATATGATCTGTAGAGAACCTGGCAGAAATCCAGGAAGCGACAAGAAGGAGTACGTATGGCTTCAGACGAGGAACGAGGCCGGCAAGGAGCACAATGATGCTTCATGTTGGGTGACCATGCATGACTACTAGCGTGCAGCTGAGTGGGGTCGCGCGGAGAGAATTTTTCCTCCATCGTTTCGGATTCACTTTGGTGTAGAGTACAGGGTCCAAGTAGCTGAACACATTGAAGCTTTGCCTGCAGCTGCTTGTGTGAGAGCCCGAAGCTTTAAGAGTCTTGAGCCCCGCTCTTAAGGCCCCCCAGACCCGAAGCCCGGAAACCCCAACCCGACCTGCAGGTGCACATCAGAATACCTGTCGGCACGGGCGTTCGAGGCAAAGATATAAAGCCGGGGCCCCAAGCGACGGTAACATTCCTCAGTGTCGTGCAGACTGCTGACATTCCGTTCGTGCTGCGTGTGCGGCACTCATCGAGAATCGTAATGAAGAAGAAAAATGGCAAGAAATGATAGAGCGAGGAATAGTGAACAGAAGAAGAGAGAAATGCCACGCATTGCTATGGCTTTCGAAGAAGGTAAGAGAGAGACAAGGAGCGCCAGGAGCAACAGAATCGACCTCAACAGTCCTGAGCTCTTTTCCGTCAGAATCCTCGCACCTGATGGTCCCTGCCCAGGTTTAAAGCTTTGCCACATCGTCTTCAAGTAGACCTCGCTGTCGGAGACCTTACAAAGACATGTAAGATCCAAAATCCTAGGATGCTCTCCGCTCTTCTCGCACGCCCCGTCAGGTCGGCGGCGAGACCCTCGTGTTGCTGCATGGCCCTGACCTCGGTGTGCCCTTAAGGATGGGGGGGACTCTCGTGCGTCCGATCTCACCTCCCCAACGAGGTCAGTTGGCACACCGCATCAACTCGGATGATGCGACGTGGTATATTGATGAGTCCAAGGAGGAGGGCAGGTGCTCCCAGGGCGCGGCTCGTGGTGACTGCTCTGCCCCCCCCCCCCCTTTTTTTCTGCTCCAGGTATATCCAGATAACCATCTTCAAGCTGGAGGCGCTGGATAGGACTCCCTGGCCGAGTTTTAGGATTGGGTGAGGGGCAAAATTTGGGGTCGGACACGGCCTTTCCTTATGGTGGGATGGGGGGGGGGGGGGGAAACTTCAGCTTTGGAAAACCTGGCCAGGTGGAGCCGAGTCTTCGAGGGCTCCTGCCTCGAAATGCAAGTGCTCCGCACGTGGACTTCCGATCCAGCCGTCTCTCAGGGGATGAACACCCGGAGATTGACGTGCGGCATGTGCAGTGGTTTGTGGATCCTCTCAACCCAGGCTTAGCGTTTGGTGAGAGAGCGTGAGCATTGTGAGAGTAGAAGCGACTTGCGGCTTGTAAATTCAGCGCCATGGCATTGCTGACTCTCCCTCTCTCTGTCTCTCTCTTCCTCTCTGTTGCTTGGAATAGTTGGAAGGCTGGGAGGTTTGTCTTTGGCAGGTCGGGAGTTTAGGATGTGTGCAAGTCGGAAGATACGGTTCGCAAGAGCCAGGGGACCTTTCGCGACTGTTAGCGGCTAGCGTTTATCACACTGGCTTGGACCCTTGAGATGCAATCACGCTTGTGGCCTATCGGAGATCAATTGTGGTCTGCGGCTGCAGGAACACTGGGCGATTTGGATGAATGAGAATGACGGTTGCCTGGCATCTTCCTCTGGTCCAGTCCTTATGAGAAGCCATGGCAGCTGTGTCGTGAAAATGCCCAAGGCAAGCGGCCAGCCAAACTGAAATTGACAGGTAGCGTCGGTAGCGTCCATTTCAGGAATGTGGTCCGTGAAAGCACATGGACCGCCAAAAGACTCGATGAGAAGCACCAGCAAAGAGATTTGGTGTAACTAAACCGGCTGTAAACCAAACGATGGTCGAGCTTGCATCATGGATCATCGTGGTCAACTGGCACTCTACGAGCACATCGTGCATTTGCAGATCTTGCTCTGGAAACTCCTGCTGTTTTCACTGCTTCACTCGGGCAGTTGGCCAGGCTCAAGAGCGGCAAAATCAAAGTAGGGGACATGTTGAACACACGCAAGAAGCTGGTGAAGGAGAAGGGCGCTGCCCCGACGGAGCTTGACCAGGAGGTGGCAAAGGCGCTCTTCGACATTGAGGTGTCTCCTTCTTGCGACATCAAGGCTGACCTCAAGGATGTCTACATCAGTGGCGCCAAGGATGTTGAGGTCAAGCATGGTGTGGCCATGGTGGTGCACTTTCCTTTCCGAGTGTGGAAGACAGTGAAGAAGATCCAGGGCCGCCTGATCAGAGAGTTGGAGAAGAAGTTCACTAGAAAGCACGTCGTCCTCGTGGCCAACCGCACCATCTTGGACAAGAACTTCCGACGCAAGGGCCTGAAGGTGAGGCCTCGTAGCCGCACACTCACCGCAGTGCACGAGTCCATCTTGGAAGATCTAGTGGGACCCACGGAGATTGTGGGCAAGCGCACGCGCATCTCGGTGGATGGCAGCAAGCTGATGAAGGTGCTCCTTGACCCCAAGGACAAGGACAAGGAAAACATCGAGAGCAAGCTGCCTGCCTTCGCAGCCGTCTACAAGAAGCTCACCAACAAGGAGGCGCAGTTCATGTTCCCCACGGCCTAATTAGGCAGAAGCAAAACGTCGCAGAACGCATCTGGTCACAGCGGTGATGTGAAAACAAGCGGTGCCCGGTATCCAGCTTGACGGTGAGAATTATCGGTCCAGGGTGAGGAGGCACACTAGGCGTTCTGGACGGTAGCTGCCTTCTTCAGGGAGCAACTGCATGCCGATTAGGCAAAACAGCTGTACTTAGGATGGGTATCCGTTCTGCTTTGTCAAGGTATGTCAGTCTGTACCATGCTAGACCATTTGCTTCGCAGCCCAGTTCTTGCGGGTCATTGCAGATGGCTTGGAGCTGCCTGGCTCTGCAAAACTGGAGAGCATGAATGTTGACGTAGCGGACGGTTCAAAACATCAGCCCCTGTAGGGAGGGATCGGCCTCTCGAGCATGCTTAACACGCGCAAGAAGCTGGTGAAGGAGAAGGGCGCTGCCCCCACGGAGCTTGACCAGGAGGTGGCAAAGGCGCTCTTCGACATTGAGGTGTCTCCTTCTTGTGACATCAAGGCTGACCTCAAGGATGTCTACATCAGTGGCGCCAAGGATGTTGAGGTCAAGCATGGTGTGGCCATGGTGGTGCACTTTCCTTTCCGAGTGTGGAAGACAGTGAAGAAGATCCAGGGCCGCCTGATCAGAGAGTTGGAGAAGAAGTTCACTAGAAAGCACGTCGTCCTCGTGGCCAACCGCACCATCTTGGACAAGAACTTCCGACGCAAGGGCCTGAAGGTGAGGCCTCGTAGCCGCACACTCACCGCAGTGCACGAGTCCATCTTGGAAGATCTAGTGGGACCCACGGAGATTGTGGGCAAGCGCACGCGCATCTCGGTGGATGGCAGCAAGCTGATGAAGGTGCTCCTTGACCCCAAGGACAAGGACAAGGAAAACATCGAGAGCAAGCTGCCTGCCTTCGCAGCCGTCTACAAGAAGCTCACCAACAAGGAGGCGCAGTTCATGTTCCCCACGGCCTAGGCTTTGACATGCATCTTTTCTCTCTACTCGCGCTGATGGCATTGACAACAAAAGTGGAGTGCAGCGGCATAGAAGAGAAGACTTTCGGACATGTGGCTTGTGTGGTTTGATGCTAGGACTCGATTGGTGTTGGACCAGAGCCCATATCTACAGACTTCACCCGGTGTTTGTTTGCTGAGTAGCGCCATCATGTTGGCGGAGTTTTGGCGGTAACATTGTAGCACATGGCGTTGAGGGTCAGCTAGCCACCTCCGTTAGTTGTGTCCCTTCAACCCGCGCATGTGTGTTGTCCTGGCTTGCGCAACAGCGGACAGTTCAAGACATCAGCCCCGGTAGGGAGGGATCGGCCTCTCGAGCATGCTTAACACGCGCAAGAAGCTGGTGAAGGAGAAGGGCGCTGCCCCCACGGAGCTTGACCAGGAGGTGGCAAAGGCGCTCTTCGACATTGAGGTGTCTCCTTCTTGTGACATCAAGGCTGACCTCAAGGATGTCTACATCAGTGGCGCCAAGGATGTTGAGGTCAAGCATGGTGTGGCCATGGTGGTGCACTTTCCTTTCCGAGTGTGGAAGACAGTGAAGAAGATCCAGGGCCGCCTGATCAGAGAGTTGGAGAAGAAGTTCACTAGAAAGCACGTCGTCCTCGTGGCCAACCGCACCATCTTGGACAAGAACTTCCGACGCAAGGGCCTGAAGGTGAGGCCTCGTAGCCGCACACTCACCGCAGTGCACGAGTCCATCTTGGAAGATCTAGTGGGACCCACGGAGATTGTGGGCAAGCGCACGCGCATCTCGGTGGATGGCAGCAAGCTGATGAAGGTGCTCCTTGACCCCAAGGACAAGGACAAGGAAAACATCGAGAGCAAGCTGCCTGCCTTCGCAGCCGTCTACAAGAAGCTCACCAACAAGGAGGCGCAGTTCATGTTCCCCACGGCCTAGGCTTTGACATGCATCTTTTCTCTCTACTCGCGCTGATGGCATTGACAACAAAAGTGGAGTGCAGCGGCATAGAAGAGAAGACTTTCGGACATGTGGCTTGTGTGGTTTGATGCTAGGACTCGATTGGTGTTGGACCAGAGCCCATATCTACAGACTTCACCCGGTGTTTGTTTGCTGAGTAGCGCCATCATGTTGGCGGAGTTTTGGTGGTAACATTGTAGCACATGGCGTTGAGGGTCAGCTAGCCACCTCCGTTAGTTGTGTCCCTTCAACCCGCGCATGTGTGTTGTCCTGGCTTGCGCAACAGCGGACAGTTCAAGACATCAGCCCCGGTAGGGAGGGATCGGCCTCTCGAGCATGCTTAACACGCGCAAGAAGCTGGTGAAGGAGAAGGGCGCTGCCCCCACGGAGCTTGACCAGGAGGTGGCAAAGGCGCTCTTCGACATTGAGGTGTCTCCTTCTTGTGACATCAAGGCTGACCTCAAGGATGTCTACATCAGTGGCGCCAAGGATGTTGAGGTCAAGCATGGTGTGGCCATGGTGGTGCACTTTCCTTTCCGAGTGTGGAAGACAGTGAAGAAGATCCAGGGCCGCCTGATCAGAGAGTTGGAGAAGAAGTTCACTAGAAAGCACGTCGTCCTCGTGGCCAACCGCACCATCCTGGACAAGAACTTCCGACGCAAGGGCCTGAAGGTGAGGCCTCGTAGCCGCACACTCACCGCAGTGCACGAGTCCATCTTGGAAGATCTAGTGGGACCCACGGAGATTGTGGGCAAGCGCACGCGCATCTCGGTGGATGGCAGCAAGCTGATGAAGGTGCTCCTTGACCCCAAGGACAAGGACAAGGAAAACATCGAGAGCAAGCTGCCTGCCTTCGCAGCCGTCTACAAGAAGCTCACCAACAAGGAGGCGCAGTTCATGTTCCCCACAGCATGACAAGCATGCAGTAGTTTTGCAAAAGATGGGGCTGACAGGACTTCTGCTTTGGGAGGAAAACAGGGTGTGCCTCGTGTCAGGAGCCCGACGCCACGCACCCTCATGCATAAAAAGTCACCACCCCTGCACATGGGGACTGCTTCTTGCTGTTGTCGTCGTTGCCAGCGTGTCATTGATGCATTCTCATGATGCTTGGCTCGCTTGTCCACAAAAGTCCACAAGTAGACAATCAAGCTTAGACCAAACCTTAGCCCAATGACTCGAATGAGACGCGCACTGGGCTTTGAGAGCTTATAAAGCTTCAGCCCCGCAGCGAAGCAATGAGATCCCTGTAATGGAGGGTCTGCCACTCGTCCTGAGTCCTGAGGAATGGTGACACTTGTGAAGGTTCAAGAACTCCACTTGTTGGGTGTAGATAGACGAGAGGCCGGCAAATGCAAAGCGCGCTATGTAGGGGTACCGGGGTACCTTATTGGGGTCCTCATTATAAGGGGATCCTACTATTTGGGGTTCTATCTTAGGGGCCCCTTATTATCGTAAACCCCCCCCGTGTTTAGACCCAGCACTGACAAGAAGAAGTGATGCTAGGACTCGGTGCAACAGTCTTCTCCAATGCAGCGAAACCCCACTTGCACTTTGCCAAGGCCGGGCCATGCCGGCATGCCTGTGCAGCCGCACAAGCTCCCGCCCGACCAAAAGGACGCAGAGGATGAGAACCAGGAAATTCCGATGCTGCCAAAAGGCTTCGTGACTCCAGCCACAACACAGACTCTTGAGCTTTCTTTATGATGTCCTTTATGCCATGCACTCCTGCTGAACATTCGGAGGTTTGCTGGCATGCCATATGATTGGCAACACATGGGATTGGAAAGTCCTTTCAGTAGGCATATGCGTGGAGGTGGATGGTTAGGTGAAAACATTGGGCACCAACAGAGAGTTTGGTCGCTCAACCCGGTGCGGGAAGGTGCAGTAGGGTGCTTTTGGCTGGACCCGAAGCGTTGTACGGAGGAAGGCCATACTTTTTGCGAACCATTCCTCATTAATTCTGAGCTAAGAGGGCCCCACAGTTTTCTTGGTCTTATGATCTGTCACTGCTGCCGGTCGTTGCAAGGATTGCTGGCGGAGAGCTCTCCAAGGCACCATTCTGCGGGCGACGTTTGCGGTGGGCAGTCAGCATGACACTGCTTGGCTTCTTGCTGTTCTGTATCTGCTGGGTCGCACCCTTGGCTCCTGTAACCTGGCTTGCGCTGATGAGATTGTTTCAACAGCCAGGGTGTCCTCGCAACATGCGCCATGCACTCTGCAACTGGGGCCGGTTCTATAGGGGCACATCGGGCCACGATGGGTCCCTGGCACCTTCGGCGAACAATCGGCTGTGGGTGGATCCTAACACCACCGTCGCCCACCAATCGATGGCAGATCTGGTGGACATGTTGCAGCAGGGCCAGCCAGAGGATGTGCATGAGAATCTTAGTAGTAGAGTAGGTAACCTTTAACTTTTTTGGGGTATTCTAATCCCTGTATCCATTAAAATCTCGAAGGTTAACCTTTAATTCCCCCAGGTTACTGGACAACTAAGGAATTTATGCCATGTCATTGAAGAGTGGTTGCCCCGAGTGGGTATGAACGGATTGATTGACTTGCTCTCCGGCATGGAACATGCCAGGGAGCATGAGTCTGCAGAGGTCTGGGGAATAGATTTGGACGACTTTACGCCAGACTTGCTGGACATTTCAGGGAACTGGAAACACGATCTTGGTGCTTACGTCATCTCTCGCCTTGACCCCCATACTGTGGTGCCGCTCGCTTGAAATGTTTTCAGGCTGACGGCGTAACTACACGTCACGTAGGCACTGGACGAGAACGTAACTATCGCATTGGCTGATTGGTTTACGTGTCCCCGACACTGCACTTCATAAGCTACATAGCATGGACAAGCATTGCCGGTCATTCTTACGTACCATTTTTCGAGATACCAAACTTTCAAACCGCACGGGTGTCAGTGCTCAAGTCGACGCTAAGCTGCTACCGTAGCATATGGTGTACCCATGCTGCGTCTGCTCAACATCCTTGGAACGTGAGGAACAGCAGAAGATACCTTGGGCATGCCGAATCTTGCCCGCGCTGAAGCAGCTATGTTCCCCATGTGTTCCGTTCCGTTCTTGCTTCTGACGGTTTTTGCTTCGGAGTCTTGGTTGACCCGATTAGGGTTTAGGGTTTCGGATTAGGGTTTAGGGTTTAGGGTTTAGGGTTTAGGGTTTAGGGTTTAGGGTAAAAATAAGGCCTTTGCTAGGTGGAAGTCGCGGGCTCCTTGAAGCTTGGTGGTGCTCCTCTGCACGCCGTCACTTGGTCGGCCATGCTGGCTTTCCTCGAGGCGCCTGCGCCAAAGCATGGGGGCAGAGGCATCTTGAGGTCAAAGGCATCTTCAGCTCTGGGATTCAGGCCCCCCCCCCCCTCCTAAGCCTTAAACCTTAACCCTAAACCCTAAACCTTAACGCAGCGCATCCGGTCCCGGTAACCTCGACTCGACCCTGCGGAGTGGGCGCCTGATGGTGTGTGCAGTTCGGGTGGCGAAACCCTAAACCTTAACCCTAAACCCTAAACCCATGGGCCCACGCGACTGCATTTGACAAGGCCTGCCTTAGTTGTCTTAGCACCTACACGGACCAACGAACCTTGCCTGCCTTGTTGGAGAGTGAGCGACTAAACCCTAAACCCTAAACCTAAACCCTCGCCCCAGTTGAATTGATGCGAATGTCTCACCTGAATTCATTTGTCAGTCGAGGCTAGTGCGAAACCAGCTTGGGAGCTGTGGTGGTGGTTTGTGGTATCTCATCCGGCAATTTCCCCCCCCCCCCCCCTACAGAGTTCCGGGCCTGGGGCTAGACTCTCTCCCACAGAACATAGCACCCAGCTGGGGGCAATCCCCGTTGAGATTTCCGGGCCAGGGGCCCTCTCTGTACAAAGTTGCCGGCCTTGGTGGGTCGCTGGGGTGTGGTTTGGTAGTGGGCTTGAGCTTTGGGTTTTTTGCCGCTTGCTTTATTAGAGGTTTTCCTTTCTGTGTCAGAAATGAGACCCACACTGAGTTGGCTAGGTTAGTGGTGCACTGAGTCGGCTTTTCCCCACGAGATGTTTGTGGGTTTTGACTGGTTGGGTGAGATATTTGTAGTGAAAGTGTGTTGGATACCAAAAAGTAGCCGGGAAACGCGTGAGGTTCTGCAGGTCCTAGTATGGGGCCGCGTTTTTCGACTGGACAGACCATCAACGTAACCCTGCCTGCGGTTCGGCCAGCTATGCGGGAGAAAAAAAAACCCTCGCCCCAGCTGTGCACGAGGGAAAAAAAACCCTAAACCCTAAACCCTAAACCCGGTTTTGGAGCCCCGCCCTCCCGATGCCCTGTCAGAGATCCACAAGACTGGAGCCCGGCTGCGGGAGCTTTTGAACCCTTCGTAGTCTCCGCATCCTTCGTTTTCCTACGAGCTGTGCCCTTCATACCTTGGCCAGGATGGGCCAAGTATACCCCATAAACCCCCTCAAAAAGTCCCTTTACCTTTATAGGGTTGATGATGGGGATTCGAAGGCCTTAGAAGGCCCGTCCTTCCTTCGTAATCAATCGCCTCGGCAGGCCTCCGGGTGGTCCAACGCCTCCGGCCTCTGGGATTTTGCCATGGGCCGCATCTGCCTCGCCTTTCAGGAGGGCTTAGGGTTTAGGGTTTAGGGCTTGGGGTTTGGGGTTTAGGATTCTTTTGGTGATGTTGGTGCCATGCAATAGCTGTCTTTCTGAACGTTTCTGGGAAGTCAAGCTGGGTCTTTGACTTGGCCCTTGGCAAGGATCTACCCGGCCTTTTCGTGCATTGCGTTCATGGCTTTGGACATGGAGCCATGCTGGCCGGTATTGCACTTGGTCTGGACGAAGGTGGGCGGGATTTTGTGGACTTGCACGCCTTTGCAGGCTGAATAGGTGGGTGTGTATATGTATCAGTAAGTTTCCCCCTTTACAAGACATTTTCTGTGCAGCCTGTCCATAGTCTGCAACTGGGCTTCTGGCGTGAAGAGTGTGGATGACCAACAACGTAAGTACACATGTTGCTGAGGCCAGCGATCAGCCTACACAGCACGGCCCGCATGTGAGCGAGTTCGAAATGGAACTTCTGGCTTCGAGCTTTCACCGCAGATGCTACCAGTTGTCATTCAGATTCTGGTTTGATGACACAGTCTCGCGAGGAAGACCAGCCGGAACAAGACCATATAATATTATAAGCCCAAATATGTTCGCACGCTCGGTGTGGATTTGTCCGGAGAATCTCACAGAGAATGGACCCATCCGGCGAATCCCGCAGACAAGGCTGCAGAGTACTCCTGCAGAGTCCACTCCCAGAAAAACCCACGCCCTCGAAGATGCCCAGAATTCACCCTCAGAGAATCCCTGAACTACCCAATTCCAGGGAATTCCCCAAAAAGCCCTTGGAGTGCCCGATGTCCACAGCGCCTTCAATGTTGCTGGGTTTTTGGGCAGGGTCGAAGTAGCTGACTTCAACAGAGCACTTATAGTTTTAGGTGGGGACATCTTCATGTCCAGTCAAGGCTCGACAATGCTCTGAGAATCTGCCATTCGAGTCCTTCACGACAACTGGGTGCTTTGACCAGACAGTGGCATGCTGCGTTTTTGTGGCTTTCAGACAAGAGGTTGTTCAGACAAGAAGCACCCGTTCCCGCTTGTGCTGTAGATCCGAATGGGATGAATGTCCAGGCCATGTTCTGTACCTGAAAATATGCAGTGTTCATTAGTCAACCGTCCCAGGTGAATCTTCAAAGCACCGTGAGTCCGTGAGAGTTCAGGGAGCTTGAGTCGTAAGGGTGAGCTGAGGCTATGTTTGCGCGGGAGGTGCTTTCATGGAGTTCTGGAAGACCTTTGGATCCGATTGGGATCCGCAGTATGATGGCCACGCCTTGCCTTCAGAACCCATCGCGGAAGTTGAAGTGGTGGAGGACTGGCGGACATCAGCACGACCCATCGAGGCTTGCGGATGTCCGCACATGTACACCCATGCATAATACATACCGTTTTCAATAGATATTGTGTAGCACATGTCATAAATGCCTGGCGCTGCTAGACCTGGATGCAACGGCAAAGAAAGAGAGAGAGAGAGAGAGAGAGAGAGAGAGAGAGAGAGAGAGAGAAAGAGAGCTGGTTTGACTGCTGCCTCTGATTCAGGCCACTGCGGACCGAAGTCCTGCAGACGTGAAGAGCTGGATGCCGGCTGCCTGCAAATCATTGCATGCTGCGTGGGGGAACATGGGTTTAGGGTTTATGGTTTAGGGCTAGTGGGATAACATTTTATATGTTTAAGGGTACTGAAAACACAATAGGGACTAGAAGTTTGAATGTTTAATATTATCCCAACTATGAACTAGCTCAAAGAGGGGTGGAAGGGAGGGGGGGGGGGTGTCATGGGCCCATATTCCCTTATGAGGGCTTATGACAGGCTTGTTCGGCATTTTTCTGCCCTCCTTCAGGTCGAAGTCCCTTGGTTCCTTATGAACTGTAGATGGAAGCTCCACCTAAGCTAATCAGCTATTGCCACACGTGGCGACAGCACTGACCTTGACAAGTGGAGCAGACCCAAAGCCTTGCAAGGATCGAGCACAGCTGTGCCTTCGCAAACTTTTCGGCAGCCTGCTTTCGTTTTGAGCCAGGCCTGGGCGTTTCGCATCAGTGACTTGACGGCAAGATCAGGCTTTTCGCAGGCATTGGGGGGCTGTTTGGCTTTGGGGAGTCAAGGGTTTGCCCCAATTTGGGCATCGCTGCTCACCTCCAATTTGTGGCGCATCGCTTGCTTAGACTAGCTCTTAGATCAGTTTTACGTATTTCTATCTATATACGTATATATCTATCTATCCATCTAGGTTCCGTGAACCATCTCAGGGCCGACAAGCTCCAAGCACTGGCCGACGTGCCCATTTTCGAGCCCTGCACGCAGAGCCTCTGGAGCTCTGGTGTCACCTGGGACCTTCAACACCTGCGCGGCTGCATTTTGGGGCGCTCCTTTGCACTGTACCCCCGCCCTTTGTTGAGAAAAACGTTGCAGTTTCTCACGATGTGCAAGAAGTACTGAGGGAACTCACGAGCACATGCTATCACATTGCTGGGCAAACATGCGGTGAAACATGCCGCAAAGCCTCGATTTCCATTCCCTGGAGCTCCAGGTACCCTGACTATGATTTGTGGCGCTACGGTCGACTGGCCCGACGGCTTGGGCGCGTTCAGTTTGAAGAGAGACTGCCAACCTTGGCGGAGTGGTGTGCCATGTACGAGCCCTTGACCGGAACTACAGGCCTTGGACCTTGGAATCCCTAAACCCTAAACCTAAACCCGGCGGCCCTGGTGCTGAATCTTAAGGTTCGGTTTGTCTGCTTGGGCAGGGGTTCCCAGAAGGACCCTGGGCGGCTTGAGCGGGTTCATGCTTGGAGGTTCATGGGTACTGAAAAGTCGGGTTATAAGCCCCTGAAGTAAGGTTATAACCCTAGTTACCCTACTTATAACCCTGCTTATAAGTACCCATGAACCTCCAAGTGGGGTCCCTTGGCATCCTGCGTCTGGCCCCTTGTGCTGTCCTCTCCCAAGGGCCGGTTGAGATTCCCAGATCAGGCACGAAAACGCAAGGGTGGTGTTTGCACAGATCTTCTGAGTTTCTATGGCACCCGTGAAGCCTTGCCCGCGCGTGCGCGAGTGTGAGAGTCGAAACATGGTGGGCGGGGGTTTGTCAGGAGGTGCCTTCCCTTTCCTTCCCTCCCTCTCTGGAGTGGGGTGGTTGGCCATGAAGTCGGCTCTCCCTTGTTCCTTCTGCGGCGCAAGGCTGTCCCGGAAAGCTTCACTTGGAGGTTCATGGGGTAGTTAGAAGTATGGTTAGAGCCTACCATAGTAGGGTTATAAGTATAGCTACCATCTACTTTTAACTACCTATGAACCTCCAAACAGACCACTTCGAGACTTAGACTTCAGATGGGATTCTGTTCATTCCCTGGCCTTTCGATGGATCCTGTTCATTCCCTGGCCTTTCGATCGTTTCAGTTCGCTGTGCTCTATCAATGCTACCTCGTGTACTGTAGTCAGCAGATGAGGAGACTGTCAGGCACATGATCCTCCAAAAATCTGGGGGTTGAGTCTCCAGGCGGATTGCAGCCGGTTGCAGTGGGTCGGTAAGGCGTACCCTAAACCCTAAACCCTAACCCCTAAACCCTAAACCCTAAACCACGCCCCATGCTTTGAGACGACATATGGACCCAACCGATGCCTTGCCGGCCTTGTGCGAGTGTGAGAGTCGAAACCCTAAACCCTAAACCCATGTTCAGGGCCTTCAGGGTTGAAATTCTCTCTGGCGCGGGCGCGCGGGGGTAGGATGGGCTGCAATTTCGGGAGGCTCTCGGTAAGGCAGCTAGGACCGGCTTTAGGATGGTTTAGGGTTTAGGGTTTAGGGTTTCGGGTGGACCCGCGCGGTTGGAGGATGTTGCAAAAAGGGGTCAGGGGTTAACATCTCGTGCATGAGTCATCTCGTCACTTTCCCACCCGACTTCAGCTCACCATTGCAGTTTAGTTCAGTTGCGGTTGCAAGCCGCAACACAGGCAGAAAAGACTCTGTATAGGGTTTAGGGTTTAGGGTTGTTTATGTACCGTTGCCCACCAGGCCGGAACCAAAGCTACGGCACCAACACCGCTTGGCCGCACGTCAATATATCCGGGTTGACCTGACCCCCTGCTCCCACAATGTTTTACTACGTATACCTATAAGGTCCCCACTTTGGAGGAGGCAAACAAATATTAGGGGAGAGTAGATAGGTTTGGGATACCTAATCAGAAAACTCTGAAAAGCCCCAGCTGCAGAGGTCTTCTGCCGATTTCTTAAAGTTTCCGTTGCTGTCGGGCGTGCGGTCGTACAGCAACTGGCTGGCGTGCATTGCCGGCGGCATGGCCCATGTGGCTTTCATTGCTGCTGGGATGCATTGGATGGGTTGATCTCCTGCCCCCCCAAATCGCAAAAGAACGTCAACAAAAGCCGAAGTTCAGCGTTTCAACCGCTACTGTTCGGGGCAGTTTCGGTAGTGGTAGCCGGAGAGGCCACAAACCCTCAAGCTGCCCTCTATATTGCTTGATGTCAAAAAACCGAGCCTTAAACGTGGCTCTCGCAACTCATTGTAAAGAACCCGAAACAAAAGTTCCTCTTGCAAATTCCGTCCTGGCATCCTAGTGCAGGTGGAAGGCGAAGCTGTCAAGGATGCTGCTGTTCACGATCATTGCAAGCAAATTGACGACTCGCGACTTTGCTGTGGTTTTTTTGTCCTTGGTAGAGACGGTAGAGAGGCAGGAAAGGCAGGTATGTTTTTGGGCTTGTGCGGCAGGCTCGGTGTCTGCTTCATGGGATGGGGATTGTTTGATGAAGCTTGTCCAATGTCGAAACTTTGCAGACTTACAAAGGCGAGGGCAGCAGCTGTGCATTGAGACCGGCCTCAGCCGGCATCTGCGCAACCTGTCCGATCTGCACATTTGGCCGCTTGAGCTGCTGGAGGAAGAAGAGATTCATCCTTTTTGACTGATGAAGGCCATGGCACAGCTCCCTGAAGCCCTTGGGCACGCCGAAGCTCCCCCGAAGCCCCTGGCGCTCGGGCCACTGCTCCCTTTGGGCTCTGAGCACAGCTCTGCCGACTGGACACAACAAATGCGAGGTCTGGACAAGCAGCCATGAAAGGAACATGACGCACACTTCGCAGGTCTCGACAAGCGCAGAGCGACACCGTGCCCCTGGAAACACTGGAAACGCTCCATCGGCATCCTTCCCTGGGTGCGAGAACTTCTATGCCAACGCGTGCCATCACTGTGCATGCAGGTGTTTGTTTTTCTCCTTTTTTTGCTGACCCATTATCTCAGAAGCATTGAAAAAGCTCCTTGCAAGTGCTGCAACACCTGAAAAAGATTTATGACATGCAGCTACCCGGCGTGAGATGCATGAATGGCCGTTGTGCTTCAAGCGGGGTAGTCATGCCATCATGTCCGCACATTAGAACAGCGTCTCTTTTCCCTGTAACAGCGATGTCCTCGAGATGTTCCTTGCGCTGGATCTGCCTGGCCTTTATACCAGCTGCCAGCACAATTCTGCCAGAACTAGAGATGGATGATGAATGCCAGGCAGGTGAGTGTGCCCTGGAAGCTCTCCAACTTCGAAGTGCCCGGGAGCGCGCGGGTGCAGATGCGGGCTGCGAGGATGCCACGGGTGGATCCTGCATGAATGATGTCATGTGGGCGAAGAACGAGGGCATCAACAGCCATCCCGACTGGTATCCTGGACTCTCACAAGGTTCCAGCCTCTTGGCCCAACGACTGGGCACTGGAAAGAAACCAAAATGCTACTAGTTACTGGGTGTATGAGGTGCTCACACTACTAAGTCCCTTTGTGCCCTGCCAACTCCGAGGCTTGCCGGAATTCCAATGTCAAGTTTACAAGACCAACCCTGCCAAGTGTCCGAAGCCTTGCAGTGTCTCCTGCAGTGGGCCCGTGGCACAGCCGAGTCACCCACCCAGCATTGAGGCTCCAAGCTGCGACGTTCGTCATCATTTCAGTATGCTTTCAGACTCACGAGTTGCCATTTCACGTGTGTTTCAATTTCTGTAGTGCTCACGAGAATCGGGCGACGAGAGAGCTATCGAACAACCTTGACAGTACAAGACATTGGTATGTTGGCCGCACGGCCGTTCCGTCAGTTGCTTCATCTTGCTGGTGCTTCCTCCCTAAACCCTAACCTTTCCTAAACGGCCTAAACCCTTTAGAACATCCCGAGCTGCAAGGCGGGCAAGGAGCAACCGGATGCCTGCCTCTGCGTCTTTGATATTGACCGAACGCTGACTTCCAAGCAAGGCCAGCACGCAGCTTGTCCGAGGTTTTGGAATATGCTGGAAGACCGGATCGTTAGGACAACAGGCATGAAGCAAAGTGGGTGATGAAGCAGTTGACGTGTTGCTTTGGCCTGGGCTCAGAAGTGTCTTCGTCGATCTGGGTTTCCACAACGTTCCGATAAATGGCCAGGGTGGTTGTGGGCATGCGGCGTGGGCGTTAGTGTAAGCCTCTAAGCAGAGCAGGGTGTGCACCATGGTGCCAACTTTATGACGTTCTGACGGGTGGCTGCAACGCACTGAAGTGTCTGTGAGTGTGAGAGTGTGAGTAAGTGAGTAAGAGAGAAGTGAGTAAGTGAGCAAGTGAGTGAGAGAGTGTGTGTGTGTGTGCGCGAGTGAGTGTGAGTGTGTGTGTGTGTGCGTGCGTGTGTGCGTGGGTGTGTGTGTGCGTGGGTGGGTGTGTGTGTGTGTGTGTGTGTGTGTGGGTGTGTTGTGTGCGTTGCTTGGGTTGTGTGGGTTGCGTTGTGTGCGTGTGTGTGGGGGCTGCGGCTAAGGATGTCTGCCCTGGCTCCAGCGCGTCCGATGGCATTGTAGACACTGCATATGGTGGTGGTACTTTGGTGCTGTCATCCCTGGCAGCTGCTCGCAACATGCCCTACACTGCCCTACACTGGTGCTATATACATGCAACTGTATCGTACCAGTCCTGCGCAGCACTAGGAACTGTAAAGTGCGGCCAAATCAAGTGTTGATTGGTGAAGCAGTTTTTTTGTTCTGCAAAAGGTGAGTTGCGTCCGATTGCTGCTCCAGATTGTACAGGGAATGCAGAGAACCCATTCAGCAGATCAGCAATGCACAACGACAATCGAAGCTGCCTCTCGCGGCTAGGTAGTTCCTGTTGATTTCGTGGCATGCCTTTCGTTCTTGCAGCTGGACGTGAACAACGACCGCTTTTGTAACACGAAAGGGGAAGAAGAGGCCCTCTCTCCGAGAGAGGCGTCTCAACAAAGTGTGGAGTCCGACCTGTGTCAAATCTGCAGCGCCGCTGCGGGGTTCAGGATCATGCAGTTGTGCGGGCTTTTGAAATGCTAGCGAATCCTATGCTACAAGTGGCTATCGACGAAATGGCCATGTGGCAGCTCTTCTTCCAGGATGGGCTATCATACCCTATGGCCCCCAAGAAAGGGCCCTTTATAGGCTTGCTTGTGGAATTATAAGGCCCCTAACAGCCCATCCTGGTTCCCGAGGCATGGCCGGCACTTTCTGCCAGAAGTGCTACCTGGGTGTCTGCTCCCATGGAGACGGCAGCGGCGCAAACTCGCGAGAACGCAAGGACGCCACGTGCTGCGAGTGACCAACAACCTCTGAAGGTAGCACGGTTGCGCTGCGTTGTGAAGTTGCGGATACCAGACCTGCATGTTCAATGGGTCTACATGGCGGGTACCGTTTTACTTACTTTGCGGTAAAGCTCCGGTCGCCACTTGCTTCGTGACGGCGTGTACACTCAAATCTCTCCCCAGCTAGAGCTCATCCTAGCCTGCACCGGCAATGAAGCATACAGCTTCAGGGATGACGCTACTACCAACCAACATGACTGAACAAGCCTGTCTTCCCAGGAGCTGCTTCGTGAGGCCATGCACAGGGGGGTGTGTCAGTAACAAGTGCACAAAGTAAATACGAATTAGCGTACGCCTGCGACAGCATGACCTTGGAATGAGAGGTTGCTCTCAATGAGGGACCTGCGTGGTGGCGGTGCTTTTCCTTATTTTTCCGTTTTTGTTTCTCTTTTTTTTTTTTTTTTCCGGCCGTGTGGCCTAGCAAGCAAGCAAGCAAGCCAAGCAAGCCAAGCAAGCCCAGCAAGCCAAGCAAGCCAAGCAAGCCAAGCAAGCCAAGCAACCCTAGACCCCAGACCCTAAACCCTAACCCGACCAAAAAAGCGGAGAAAAAACAAAAAAAAAACTGGAAAAAATAAGGAACAAAATCCCCGGCCGACCTTCGTCCGGTCCTGTACCGAGGCGTTTTTGTATTGGCCTCACTCACACCCCTGACAAAGACAGATCCCCCCGAAAAGGGCACCCTAACTCAGGCACCACAACTTCCAGGGATCTAAGGGAAGCTACGTGGTCCCTTAGTATGGTCCCTTACCTTCTTCAAAACGGGTCCTGAAGCATGGGCCCTTGAGTTTTACAGGGTATATAAGGGTTCCCCAATAAAGGGCCCAAATTCAAGAACCATGTCAGTGGTTTTAGGGGAAGGTCCCTGCCGGGACAGGTTCTGCGCAGCGACGCGATGGACAAGTTCCAGATGAAGCCATACAACGCGGCCTGGAGTGCCGCTCGGCTCCCATGACTCCCTTGATTTCATGTCAAACCCTAAACCCTAAACCCGAAACCATGAAAAAAGAAGCAGCGCAGATGCTTGGCCCTTGAGTTGGTGAAGCCTTGGTCTCAGGACATGAAGCTTCTGTCCTCGCCTTAAAATGTGCGCTTGTTGTGCTGCCACCATGACCAACCCTAAACCCTATACCCTATAAACTATAAACCCTAAACCCTAAACCCTGCCCCCCCCCCCCCCCCCAAAAAAAAAAACACAAAGCCCGGGACGGCGCTGGCTTCTCCAATAGTTGGCGGATGAGGTCGCCCTTCGTAGTGGGAAAGCCAGATGGACAGAAGCAGCATGCTGTCTTTCAGATCTTGGAGTGGTGCCGGACTGAGCTCGAATCACCCGGATCTTCCAAACCCCCTCAATCCAGGGATATGCCTTAATTTGTACTAAGGATCATTGTTATGAATGAGGGTGTATTCCTTAATAAAGGGGTTTTGGAAGATCTGTGCAGCTGTTTACAATTCCGTAGCACAGGCAGCAAATGGCAGCAAACAACTGGGCTAGTCCACGACATTTTTCCGCAAAATCATATACCCATCATTTCTGAAGGTACGCGTCGCAAGATGTCTGCATTTCGACCCATGGTTGCGAGCAGTTGCAGTGCTTTCTGCTTGTCCCCCCCATCCTTTGCATAACATATGGGGGTTTACGAACATGCGGGGCCCCTGATAAAGAAACCCCTCATAGTAGAATTCCTAACAAGAACCGCAGTAAGGTACCCCTGTAATGTCGCACTTGTCCGAGGAAGAGTAACACCCACTTCTTCGACGACAAGGATGTAAACATCAATCCATTCAGAGGCTGGCCCTATGTGTTTTACAGTTTTGCGTCGGGCGCATCGTTACAGGAAGATTTCAGGAGGCATGATGATCCGCATCGTCCGCAGCCCGCGCCACACTGCCAGGAACTGGGATGAACGCACACCAAATCTCGTGTGATTCGAGGGATCCCCAGCTTGGCTGGGGAGAAGTCGGCGACTTGCTCGAAATTGGGAAGGGACGTCATGAAGTTCATGTGAGCCCATGCCAGTGTCGAGCTCCTTTCATCAGTGTGAAGCCATTCTGCGCGCTTTACTTGAAGACCAGAAGTCTTGCAAGATCGTTCCCTAACGAGTGCCCCTTGTCCGGGATGTCCTGGACAGGTTTATGTGGAGCCACTGTGCCAGAGATTCGGGATGAAAAGGGCGTGACTGTCTGCAAGGCCGCCTGTTGCTGGAAAGACTGCTACAGTCAGCGTCACAAGATATCATCAGAATGCGGTTGAACTCGCGGAGCGCGCCCTTTTGCAACTTCCCAAAAGCCCGAGCTCTTCAAAACTATAGATTGCACATGTAAAGATCGAAGCCCCTACTCAAAAAGCCCAATGAAGGCCCCCCCATAAGCCCCAAGCAATCCCAGGGCCTTCCCTAAACCCTAAACCCCAAACCCTAAACCCTAAACACATCCTTACGCCGGTCAGATCGCGTGCCGGTGGTCGGACTGGTCGTCATGGGGCGGCTGCTCAAAAAGCTGCGGCGGAGGATCCAGGTGCCCTGCGGGTTTACTCTAACAAGGCACTTCATATCTTCAAGACAAGTATGGGGGTAGTTTGCAGGGTAGCTTAGGGTTTAGGGTTTAGAGTTTAGGGTTAATTCGTTTAGGGTTTAGGGGCTTAGGGTTTAGGGTAGATGTCCACTAAGTGGTGTTTGGAGTAGGGGACTGTTGGGCACTCGCGATCAGGCAGCATTCGGACATAGACCAAGGCACATGAGATTGGCATAAGCTGCTTGGATGGTGACTCTGGATGCCAAGCTTTGGGAGACACTGAGGCAGCGAAATCGCAGAGTATCGGTCAAGGCAAGAAATGGAGGGCAGGACGGAATCGATGGTCCTGGATTGCCACACATGCCCGACTGAAGCGCTGAACCTGTCCCTGAATCTCTGCTGAACATATATGCAGTTTGAGGAGTGCAGCGATGGCGCCTTCGACCATGAGGACAAATTTGTTACGGGCTTTGTTTTATTCTCGGGTTTGGCCAAATTCGGGCCCAAGCACCCTCGAAGATCCTCAAAGTATCGGATAAATCTTTGCACGCATTCTGGCAGGACTGCAACGTCGAGGCATGCCCCACAACGACCACAACCACCACGACGACCACGACAACCACAACCACTACAACCACCACCGCGACCACTACACCCTCTGCGGATGCGGAGGATCCTGAGGATAGTGCAACTGCAGACCGTGAGCAGGAGGACAGAGGGACAAAGATGAAAGTCGTAATCGCAAAAAGATAGGTAAATCAGACATAACCAATAGTTTAACACATAAATAGTTGTAAAATTCATGCGGCTGAACAGAATGGGATTGATACGCTAGCTCCCCAATGAACTCCTGGTAATAAATAATACAGAACAAGGTCAAACACACCCCGTTGAACTGAAATGTTCACGCCATAACCCTCGCCATCTTCCAGTGTTTCGTCGGTTTGGTGACTGGACTCGACCAGGGCGAGTTCAAGACACAGAGAGCTCGTTGCCGCAACTCGTTGCACAGCATCAAGCGCAACATAAACGAGCGCGCAACTTCGTGAGCAGACAGCTCGCAGAAATGTGCAGATCCTCCAGGGTCTAATCTCGCCGCGGTGGCATGGAAGCGGAGCAATGAGTCAGAGCAAGGCCCTGCAGCTACAGACGAGCGATGTGGCCAAGAATACATCCAAGATCATGCACAAGATGTGCTTCCGCACATAGCAAAGGCCTGCCGCCGCGCTGCGGTGAAAGCCGCTCTGTCTTATGTATGAATTGGTGAAATGGCAGGCCTGTGTCAAGCTTTGAGGCTTGCAAGTAGCATGTGCTGATTCTCCCGCTACTGTAATCCATAGCGGGACATGCCTCGTTCCGCACATGAGTCATGCATCCAGCAGCGGGCCCTTCTGGCTGGTTCTTCGTAGGGAATGCGGGAATTAGGGCCCTATGAAATTCCTTTAAAGGGTATATATATATATATATCTACATATATATCCATGCCATATATATATATATATATATTTATTTATTTATATATATATATATGGCCCTCACCAGGGGCCGTTGCAAGCCTAGGGAGGTAGGACCTCGAAGGTCGGCAAAGAGCCCCCAGCCTGCTGGTGCATTCGGTCAAGATGTATCAGGTAACCGACTCAGGTTAGGGTTTTAGAGTTTTAGAGTGTTTAGGGTTTTTAGGGTTTTAGGGTTTTAGGGTTTTTTCCCAAGCCTGGATGCAAAAAGGGTTTTAGGGTTTTAGAGTCTTTTTCGTTTTTAGGGGTTTAGGGTTTTAGGGGTTTAGGGGTTCCTGGGTTACAAAAGGCATTTAGGGTTTTAGGGCTAGGCGGGGCCATAACAGACCCACTCGTTTTCGGCAGTTTAGCTCTGTTGCCCTCAGAATCCCCTGCAAATACCGATGTTTCCTGGGTTTCGCCCATCACCTCATCCCCGCAGTTTTTATCCAAAATTATCCTGCAATTTTTTTGGCATCCGTAGACTGCACTGGTATTTGTGGTTTTTTTGCACTACTTCGCACTTTCGACGTGTCCTAAACTAAGCCCTGTCTTGCTTGCATCCGCTTCTGCCCAGCCCTGGGTCTAAATAACACGTTTGCTTCACCATAGTTAGAAGAGAGCATCCATGGCCCAACCATGATGACGTCCATAGTCTAATCCGTTCTAGGAAGAGAGTATCCATGGCCCAAGCATGATGACGTCCATGGTCTACTCTGTTCTGATGAGAAGAGAGCATCCATGGCCCAAGCATGATGACGTCCATGGTCTACATGTTTTCGCACTGCCATGGCCCAACCATGATGACGTCCATGGTCTACTCCGTTCTGGGAAGAGAGCATCCAGGGTCCAAGCATGATGACGTCCATGGTCTATTCTGCCCTGCTGAGAAAAGAGCATCCATGGCCCAAGCATGATGACGTCCCTGGTTTGCATCGTCTAATCCGTTCCGAGAAGGTTAAACCTTCTTCTGGGCAGAAATAGCTGGAAGGTTTTGCTTTTAGGCGCACTGGGCACCGGGAGCAGAAAGGCGTCATTTCTCAACACTAAAGGCGGTGACCTAAGTCCTGCATTTCAGGTTTGCTGGTGGGACCACAGTTTTGCGCGGGTCTGTTGTGGACCCGCCAGGTTTTAGGGTTTATAGGGTTTAGGATGGAAGCCGTTGCCGCGGTAGTGGCTAGTGGCTGCAAGTCGAGGCAAAGCTTTCGGGGTGAGTTGTCCTGACCCTGTCCAGGAGGAGTCCGCGTGATGCGCGTGAAGCCCAGCTCTGCATCTGGAGTGAACGGAGTGAGCAACAAACTTTTGTGTAGATTGCGTCTTCTACAGGGCGCACAGGCGTCGGACTCCCGCGCACAAGTGCTGCACGAGGAGTTGGTCATGATTAAGGTGGGGAGTCAGAGGGAGGCTCGCTTTCAAATTGAGCTGGCCCAATCTTACCAAGATGTCCTAGACGCTCGAAACCGGCGGAGAAACATGGAATCGTGAAGCAAAAGGTGCCGCCTGGAGTGCAGTGAGCACAGGATATGCAGGAGCTGCCCGACAAGATTCACGTCTGCCTTACCGTGACTCTAACCTCGAGCTTTGATGTCCAAAGAGAGCAAAGATGTATATAGGGAGTGATCATATGTCATAAGAACCTGTAGATGATGCGCCAGGGCGCGGATCGCCAAAACATGCACCAGACCAGAAGCGACGAAGCACTAGTTTGAAGACTCGCACGAAATGCAACAACAACCTGGCAATAGTGCCACGGGCGCCATGTTTTCAGCAACCAGGCAGCACTCAACAAGGCTTTGTATGTGGCTTATGGATTGAATTCAGACATGCCCTGCTGAGACCTTAAGGCCATGACGTGGTTGTCAGAAGGCTTGCAGTGCATGTTCTACCTAGTGCCGCCCAAGCACCTCTCCCTCTCGAAGGGGGACAAGGTCCCAAACTTCATCGAGAGTCATGGAACCGTTTCCTGCTGAGTCGCTGAATGCACGCAAACAGCACAGATTCCAGTCTTGCTCTTTGAGCATTCGCATGTGAGCTGCGTTTTTGTTCGGCGCTCGAGCGGACATTCTTATTTTCAGCGGAAGGGCCGAAGAGGTAAACAAGATTGCACGGAAGGGTCCGCGGAAAGGCGGGCGCGGAAGGCTCGCGCAAGGTTTTCTGTCAGCGGCGCTGAGAAATTCTTCACCCAAAGAGCCCAATATTGCTTATTTAAGGAATATACCTTAAATCATATTAAGGATCCCTATATGATTTAAGGTATATTCCTTAATTAAGCAATATTGGGCTCTTTGGGCATATATATATATATGTAAATATATATATACATATATATAGATATATAGATATATATAGAGATATATATATAAGAAGCCAATATTGCTGACGCCCGCCATCGCTTGTCCAAGCGTTTTGGAGAGCGGAACTCCACGGAAGGATCGCGGAAGCTCCGTGCAAGGCCACGGGTTTGGAAGCCCAGAGCCCATGCTTCTAGGCTTCCGAATCCCCTCGTTAAGCCCGAAACCCTCCATGGAACCCAAAAGCCTGTACCCTTAAACCTTGTCTTTGAAGGCTTAATTGACCCTTAACCCTTGCCCATTCCCCCCTCAGAGGCCTAACCCTCAACCCGAAGTCCCAATCGTTGGGAGGAGAGAGCCTCTGAGGAGCAGGCATGTGAGATCAACCATTTAAAGGCATCTGGTCGGCAAGACAAAGTCTTCGACATGTCTCGGATGGGCACTTTTTCGAGTAACGTGCGCAGTCCCTGCAGTGCGTCTTCGGACAGCTAGGCGGGTGGCAAAAGAAGAAACCCACTTGTGAGCCCTGGCTTTTTCTGTTTGTGTGGTGGGGGGGGCGGGGGGGGGCTTGGTTTTGAGTATGGTTGCGAGTGGGTGGAGAACTGGTGTGAAAGATGAGCCTGAAAGGATAAAGACTTTTTGAGTTTCCTGGCGCTGAGTGGACAGTACCGTGATGTTCCCTGCAGTGCGACTGTCAGTCAGCGACGTGGGCAGCAAAAAACCCAGGGGTACTTCTGGATAGCATATAATGATACCTACGGCCCAATATTATGTCGTTTTACGGGCCGGGTGGTACTAATACAGATACATATACATATACATATGTATATATATATATATATGTATATATATATATATAGATATATTTATTTTTATATGTTACAAATCTCTGCTTTTGGTTTCTGGTGAAGGTGGAGTCGCGTAGTTCCGCGGAAGGAACGCGGAAGACGCCGCGGAAGGGTTGTAATGTCCATCGGCTGCTGCTTGAGAGAAATCACGCCGCTCATGGGTTCGCCTTGGCTTTCAGACTGAGCTTGCCAGGATGGGCGATTAGGCCCTATAATCCCTACAACCCTCTAGAGAGCCTTTTTGAGGGGTTATAGGGTATAATAGCCCCATGCTGGTGCGAGAAGCGAGGTCATGTTTTTCCTCCTGATGTTCACGGAGTTGGCTGTTGGGTCGTGCGTGTATCAGAAGACGTTGTACAGGTTCAGTGACTTCCTTTCTTCCATATCCTCTGGTACCTGTCAACAGCTTCTTAGCAGTAGAGTAGGTAACCTTTACCGTTTTTTTGGGTAACCTAATCCCAATAGAATCCCAAAGGTTAACCTTTAATTCTGCCAGGTTACTGGACAACTCAGGTTTGTTGTGGCGCTGATGACGAAGTTTGCGGATCCGAAGGGGGCCTATCGGCTAGTGAACGAGAGTTGCCGCCTTGTGGAGTTCGACGTGAAAGGCCGGCCTTCAACAACAGGTATGACTGCAGTATTGTATTATGTTATTAGTATTGTCATCTTATTACTATTGTTATTATTATGACTCCTCTATATTCTTATCATTATTTTGTGTAATTTACGTAACATCTCTAGCACGATCAATGTCAAAGGCAAGCCTTTCACCACGTGGATTTGTCTTGTCCTCGGTATGGACCTGGCCTACTACTGGGCACACCGAAGTATGCACATGCTGCATACTGGCTGGGCCGCCCACAGTGCGCATCATTCGGGTGAGGACACTCGCATCTCGTGGCTCGAAGGGTCTAGGGTTTAGGGTTAAGGGTGTTTCCGGCCAGGACATCATGACCCGGATGCAAGGGTTAAGGGGTGGGGTTCTCAAGCTCCATGCCCATGTGCTTGCAACGTAGGACTACAACATGGCCACTGCGCTCCGGCAAGGGTCTTTGCAGCCACTCATGACATGGGTCTTCTCGTTGCCTCTTGCGCTCGTCTTCCCTGCAGAGTCGATCCTGAGACTTGGCTGATCCTGGCAGGCTGCCTGTAGCAGGACGTTCACTTGCGGCTGCTTGCTTCTTGGGCTCAGAGGAGGCTTCGCAGCCTAACACCAAATTCAGACCCTGAAGCCTCAACAGATAGGAATCGAACAGACCGTTAAAGATTCGGGTCGAAACATGCGTTGACATGTTGAGTTCGTCTTAATAGGCTCCCCAAGATTTGTCCTGGCACTGGGTCTGAACACCAGTTTTGCCAAATGATCGCAAAGTGATGAGATACATTCAAAGCGAGATACGTTCAGTGTGCCACTTCGATCCACAGGATACATTCGCAGCTCAATATGCTCTATCAGTTCTGGATTCATACAGAGCTTTGCGGCCGGCTGGGGGCCCTGGAGTACGTGCTCAACACCCCTTTCCACCACCGCATGCATCATCGGCCACCGGGGAACTGCAACTACGCTGGGGTCTTGATTCTCAGGTCTTTTGGAAAGTTTTGTGTGAGTTTCAGCCACTTTCAAGAGCATGAGGGCACCCCCCTGCTGCAGCATAGAAGCAGGCATTTGGCGATGTATTCGGTTTCAAAAACTAGCAAGGATCATCTGGGACCGCCTCTTCAATACCTACGACGCTGAGACAGAGCGGTTGGACTATTTCGGCTTGGCACAGTCTGCTGGCACATTCAATGCCGTGGAGCTGAATCTGCAGCATTGGCGCAAGATGGGCCGCTTCCATCTTCTACGAGGTGGCTGCTTCTGGCACTTGCTACGCTCTTCGGTGTCCGCAAGCCACTTGGGCTAACGAAGAAATGCGAGCAGAGCATGCCGATGTGTTCTTAGTAGGGAATGAGGGAAGAAGGGCCGCATTTTTCCCCTTTAAGGGAACGCGTATGTAGGGCACCTCATTCCCTACGAAGAACCAGCCCGTCTTGGATTCTTGCCAGGAGCCCAGCACAAGATGGAATGGACGCCCCGAAAGTTGCTGCAGCCCTACGAGCCCATGCTGGACGCGAAAAGCTCCTGGATCTTGCCCGAGAAAGAGGTCGCGGGTTTGGCAAACAGACACTCGTTTCCCCCTTGGTTCGTTGAAACCCCCTTCGACTTAAAACGCTGCGTCTATGAAGTGCAATATTTGCTTGCAAAAATGACACGCGGAGAAAGACAACAAGATAAGAGAGCATCGCTTGCAAACAGTGAAATGGCAGTTAATTTGAAGGTCAGACCGAAGTATCGTGGAGCCGAGCTGCAGCTGCATCTTGGCAGGTATCGAAAAAAACCCAAAACAGAAGGTTGAATGTGCGGGAGCTCTACATGTGAAAACTTGGGTTGACAGTTGACACACACAGCCACACCCGTCGTGCATGCCGGCATGGTTGTGGGACAGGTGAAATCCTAAAGTGCTGACTCCTGACTGTTCAGCTGCTTCAATGGCAAGTACCACATGACTCAGACATGCTCCGAATTTTTGCAAGAAGCAAAGGATGGGCAAAGCGGCGGCTGTTGCAATGTACCTGGGTGCATTCGTCTGCCTGCAAAGGGTCAGCAACCCCACTGAGAGACCGAAGCTCCAGCTGCTGTGTGCTGCGGCTGGCGGCTTCACCTGGCTACATGCACTGGGTAGCTCGGGTGGTCTAGAAACCCCGCTTTGAACCGCGTCTCGTTGCGTGTCTGATGGTTTTGGTGTGGATATACATACACATACACACATACACACATACATACATATATATATATATATATGTATATGTGGGTTTTTTTTGAAATTCACTTTCAATACATATGTAATACACCAATAGCAATATACTTTAACCTTAAAACCATAATAAATAAGCCATTCACTTGCAATCCCCACCATATACAGCCATGTGATGCTGGAGCCCATCCTGCCGTTTTCGGACAGGTACTGACGGTTACTTAGCCGCAGGCTTCCGCGGAATTCTCCGGTTTAGGGTTTAGGGTTTAGGGCTTAGGGCTTAGGGTTTAGGGTTTAGGGGATACTCGATACTCCAATGTCCAAGGATACTTGGCGGGTATCTCTGCGGGATTCTCGGGACACTCTGCGGTTCTCTGAGCACTCCAGGACACTCGGGCGATTTTCTGGGGTTGGCACTGGGGGGACAATGGCGGTGGGCACTTCAGGGATACTCGTCGGGACTCTCTGCCGGTTTCTCCGGGGGTAGGCACTACACCCCGGGCGGGGAATCAATCGCATGGGGTCGCAAGAAGCTTCGATCACCCTTCCCGTGTGGATGCGCTGTGCATCTGCTATATTTCCAACCTTGGCGCAGCTGACCTTCGCAGAGCAGCTCGCATGGCTTGTAGGAAACAGTAACAGGAGCAACGGATGCTGTGGCAGAAAGCACCAGCACCATGTGCTTGCCTGCAAACAACAGTTTCCAGCGAGTAACGCGAATCCTGTACGACTTCGAACTGACACCGTGCTGATCCTTGCACTTCGTCCTGAAACTTCCGCTCAAAAGCCTATAGTCTCCTCATGCTCCGAATTACGTGGGGAGTGCTGGCTCCGTGCGCGGCACGATGTTGCGTGAATCTAGGGTCTAGACCGTGTCCAGTGGCACTCTCTTGCCTCACAGCCTAGGCGATTTTCTCGACAAGGGCAGCTACAGCACGTTGCTGGTTGGAAAGCTTTTCCTGAGTACGGGCTTCACTGCTTTGGACATGGGGATCTTCGGATGGCAGCCCCATGCTTGACTACTTTGTATTATGTTGTCGCGCTCCCGATGACTGCCGGTGATCCACGCAGGATAGTGCCTAGTTGGGTATGGTGGTTGGCCAACCTCAGTTTGGAATCTCCTCGTGCTCAAGCTTCTGTGAATGCAGGAGGGGCCTGTAAGGTGTGGTGCTTGACTGACCCCTTGCAAGGCTGCCTGTGAGAAAAAGCAGCTTGCACCATGCCAGGGGCGCTGACTCCTCTGTTTCTGCCCACGTTGTTTTGCCATCTCCTTGCCGCATACTGTACTTTCCTCACCTATCTTCCAGCTGGTTGAAAGCAGGGGCTCAGCATGTGAGAGCCGACAGGGCAGGCGAGAGCGTAAGCCACGCAAAGCTGCGATCTGATCTGAGCTGATCTGGGGACTGCCAGCTGCTCAAAAGCGGAGTGTGTGTAGTTGGGCAGCTGTCGACTGGTGGAAATTTTTGGCCCAGCACTTACTGTATCTCAAAAGCATGCAGCGTATGCAAAGGCTTGATGGCACTGCAGTACATGCCAAAGCTCAGGAAGTATGGAGTCTATAACGGGGCCGTTGGCCTCTCTGGTCAATCCACTCTCCTTCTCTTTTCCGATGTGGTTGGCCTCCCTCGTGCTCAAGGCACACCTTGATGCTTTGGAGTGTCTCGCAGTGGCCAAAAGTAGGAAGGCATGCACTGACAACATGGCACAATCATCCACTATAATAACACAATGGTACATTGGGATGTTCCCCCCTTATACTAACAGTCTTTAACAGGGATTTGTAATCGGGGCTACTATAATTATATCCTATTAAGGACTGTTAGCATAAGGGGAACATTCCAAAAGATGCACGAGAATGTACGTCAGTGTTCTTCAGGAGCTTGCCTTGCAAGCAGCAGACCTTGGCGTCTGGGCTGTCGTGCTTTCAATCGAGCAAGTGCACTGAATTCTTCTTCTTATTCTTACTCTTATTGTTCTTATTGTTACTACTCTTACCATGATTTTAAGTATTGCTATTGCAACTCTTGTTATGATTACGCGGTGACTGCTTTCTGCTTGGAGGCCAAAATGACAAGAAACCCTCAGGGAGGGGGCATCCGAGGTGTGACCTGCGCGTGCCGCTTCCTGAAGGAGCTGCCAAGCCGTACGGGTCAAAGAGTGCTGTACAAGAACCAGCAGCTTTGCCAAATTGATGCGTGTTTTAGGGCTTGGGGTTTGGGACTTGGGGTTGAAATTCTAGTACCTGAACCATGGGTTCGCAAGGCTTTCTGGCGTAGCCACGAGTGTTGCTGAGACTTTCCGGCCAGGACATCATAGCCCGGCAAACAAGGTTCTAGGATCCCAGAAATGAGACCTTTACCTCAAGTGCCAACCCCCAGCAGTGACCAAGGCTGGACCACAAGGACCAGGGCTTTAGGGTTTAGGGTTTAGGGTTTAGGGTAGAGGGCACTTGACATGACAGCCTGCTTCCCGGTGTTTGTTGGAGCTGCCTTGAGCATCCGCCACTGACAGGACATGATGTTCCTGTCTGTCAATTCTGTCATCGAAGCAGTTTTCACTTGCCACATATTCAAAATGATGCTGCGAAGCTGCAATTTGAACTGCACCCGGCGCTTCCCCCATTGTGGAAACTCGTTCAGACCCTGAACAACCCCAGCTTGGAATGTCCCCCCCTTATACTAGCAGTCCTGAACAGAGGATGATCATACGTGGGGTACTATAAGAATCCCTCTGAAGAACTCTTCGTATTAAGGGGGAAGCATCCCAAGCCACCCTAAACCCTCAACCCGAAAAAAATAGGCCCTAAACCCTAAACCCTTAACCCGAAAAAAACAAATCCTAAACCCTAAACCCAGAACCCAGAACCCAGAACCCTAAACCCAGCCTTTCGAGGTGGACCTCACCGCTCATTTTTCGCAGCTGGAGCTCCTTCACCATCTTGACAGGACCTCTGGCGCTTCTGCACCTTGACCTCCTCTTAAGGGTGCATCTCTTGTGTTCTTTGGGGCGCCTTGTGGGCAGAGAAGAGCATCAGAAGCCCTAAGCCCTACAGATCCGAAACATCGAAAGCGATCTAGACTTGCAATCATGGCCGCGAATCCACGAGGTTGATCGTGCTGCTCAACGACATGTTCTATGCTCCTGCCCATCGCCCCGTGTCTTTCAGCACACCCTGACTACGCCTTTGCGGTGCGTCAGGAGACACGAGTCACGAGTCAGCAGTGGCAAGGTGTAAGTCTATATTGTCGACCCAAGGCTTGCTGCATCATCCGTCCATCTATCCGTTCATTCACAAGCATCATCACCGGTCAGTCTATCCAACGCGCGGCAATATTGATGCTCGCAATGAGCATCCCGTGGAGCAGCTGATGCTCGTCTGCAGAAGTCTAGAAACTGACATGCGGCTTCAGTGTCTCCAGACGACGTAGGATGCTTTTGATTCAATCGGGAGAATTGCTGAGGATAGCCATGACTTTGTGGATGACAGCTGTTCACATCACTGCCTACACTGTGGGGCTGCATGCGGCTGCCTTGGGTACGCATCTGGCCTTCATGACGACCGGAGCTTCCCTCAATCATGCGGGATACGACTTCGACATTCGCTTCTTAGGCCATTGGCATGCATCATGTGGGTGCATGCGCATGTGCTACGTGTTAAGTGCATGTGCGCATGATGACATACGCGGTCGTGTGTGACCCTGACAGGATTAGACTTGTATTCGACCGGCGCGCACGAGATGCACCACCGCCGGCCAGACAAGAATTTTGGACAGTTCACGATGCTTTGGGAGCCACAGATGCACTGTGGTGGTTTATTGATGCAATGTTTAAAGGGTGCTCGTGCGATGGCCGAAGATCTGCAGAACCATGTGTTGAGCTTCAGAATTTGTTTCGCATGTTGCTGCTTCGACTTTGCAACCAAGGACAAAATGATGGGAACATACATTCCCTATGAAGAAGGAGCAGAAGCGACAAAGCAAGTACTTGGAGAAAAGGCTGAGTGACTGAGCCGAGCTTGAGATACCGCACCAACCTATGGGGTATGCTATAGGTGCGGCAGCAGCCAAGCAGACTGAATCTTGCATGCCTGGACAAGACTGGCCTGTGCTAGTGTCTGTCCAAACACTGCTTGCGGCAAGAGGGATGTACAAGACGGCTAAAAGGCCCGTGTACGAAGCTCAACGCGAAGCCAAAGCCTGGTTTCGAGCACAGAAATAGAAGCCCATTCGCAGTGATGTTTAGGGTTTAGGGTTTGGGGTTTAGGGTTTAGGAGTTAGTAGCAATAGTCTCAACACCTCTTTAAGACTGCCGGGGATGAATGTTGGCTTCTGCGGTTGCTGCTATGTCTCGCCACTTGCTGCAAGCAGCCGATATGCTGTGTAGATACAATATGGATGGCCGCATCGGTGGGTTTGTGGCCCAATTTTTGAGTCTCTTGAACCTTTGCTCGCGCTTACCCTGATCTTGCAATGCGTAGCAGTGCAATGTTCTTCGAGGAGCTGTGGCAATGCATCAGCAGGTCGCAGTTCTCAAGTCAGATTCACACAAAAAAAGAGTGTTTTCCGCTGCGTGACATGGCTTGCAAGTTTGCGTTTGTGTTGCTGCCAGTATGTAGCACTGGCATAGATTGAAGACAAGATTTTTGGAGCCGGGTGTGCACTCAAACCTCACCGCGGCAGACCAACGTTCATGAACATCAGGGTGTAGCGTTTCTGCACATTCTTTGACTTTGCATGGCGAATACCTGCTGATGAGGGCACCATAGACCGAGTCCGTGGCAAGCTATGGCACGAACCGATCCTTATGTCACAATGGTTGAGCTAGCAATGAAGTCGAGCCATGCGGCTTCCGATGACAGGCATCGTGGGGACGGGGGGCAACGGGCAGGGGGGAGAGTACAAGAATGATGCCGATAAAGAAGAGTCAGCCCCATCGGTCTATGTTTATAATTCCTGAACTAGAGTACCTAGAGAGCTGGGGAATAAATTTGATGCTGCTCTCCGTGAGATTTGGAGTGCGATCGTTGTCAGAATCACGCAATTTGCCTTGTCATCCCTGTGCAAGCATAAGCAAGCAGTAAAGTCAGAGTCAGTAGAGCCCACAATGTGCAAGCTAACCACGGATTAGGGTGGGGAGACGCTTTCAGACATTCGGCGAGACTAGTTCTTGTCGTTGCGCGCGCCTGGCGTGCCTGCAGCTGTGCCGTCTCAAACGAGGGGAGACATGCAGTGGCTTAGCACTGCCCTCACCCCAGTGGAGAGTGCAGAAGGTATCCATGGCTATGGTCTTCGAAAACCTCAGCTGAGCACCAGCTGTTCTAATGGCTGCTTGATGGAAAAACTGCGGCTGACGTAGTCGGTAAGGCTCTTCAAGAATGACTTAACCTGCTTGACAGAGGCACTCCAGGCTTTCCGCTGCCTTCCCCCCCAACAAAATCTTGTGCGAAGGTACATGTGCCCATGCTTCGGCAAATTCACTGGCATGCTCAAGCAGCCTCAGCACCATGGCGCCAGAAGATGTAGATGAGGCGCACCCTGGCAGCAGTGGCTGTTCGAGCTGGAGTGCACAAGCTGCAAAGAGATCCTACATATATTCTAATATTACTATTATACTATATTATATTATACCATGTTCTACTACATTATATTTTCAGGTTATTGTAGCAGGTTATTGCTATATTGCTCAGGCCCGTGGTCCTAGATGAGCATCCAGATGATCCGTACAGTCCTCGCAGACTGGCATTTCTACGCGAAGGGATGCGACTCGGTGACTCGGCTCCCCCCATCGGTGAGGCCATCCAGGCTCCCCAGCTCTCCGCACAGCTGAGCGCACATGACGGGCACATTGTTAGAGGTTTCAGTATATGTCTCAGCCGCTCAAGGACGCAGATCTCTGCGAGCATCCATGGATGCCGAGCACAAGTCTGGCTTAGATTTGGCACCATGGCACATTGAGAGGTACATTTTTTGTTGGGGCACTTTTTGGGGCAGTGCTTGAGAAGACCTTCCTTCATCACGGCAAGGCACGGCACCTGGGTTTGCACCGTTTGGAGGAGGGCAGATCCTGGTGCCTCGATGACGCCACCCAGCTTAAGGTCATCAGGCACAAGGAAGGAACAAGACGAAGCAACTCGAGATTTTTTGTTAACCTTGAAAAAAGCCTGAAATACCCTAAATGGGGCTTTTTAACGCTTAACAAAAAAAACTCCATCTATTTCTAAGGCGGACATGTTTTGTTCGACGCCGATCTCTGCAGACCTCGCGATAGATTCAGGAGTCCCTGAATGTACTGGTAGCGGCTTCAGGCTTGTGGCGGGAGAATTGAGTCCAACTCTGCAGGACACCCGCGATGCCGCTCAGCTTCTGCATCTCCGTCCTTTCATCACGTCAAGACACCGGAGCATTCTGCAAATGCAGCCCCTCCTCGGCACTCGAGTACATTGATGGCTCTTGTGACACTTGGACCATGTGTTGTAGCTCGCTGTAGCTCTGTGAGAGAGGTGGGGCTGCTTGACTTTCTTAGGCTCAAGAAGGCGAAAAACAGTTCAGAGACAATGCGAAAGTCATCGCCCGAGACGTCGCACGTGTCTTCACAGGCATGGCAGCCCACACCCAGAGTGGAAGCACCTGCTTACCGTGAGCGTAGATTAAACATTCATGCTGCCCTGCGGAATTCGTGGTTCACAGTTCATGATTCATGATGTGATGTTTGCAACCTCCCTTGCAGCAGGCAACGAGCGTGTTGACCAACACCGCTTGGAAATGGCCACTGTTCTGAGGGGCCTCAGCCTGAGAATTCTTCCTTGGGCAGCCACAGCACTACTAACATCCATGCCTTGCAATTATACTGCAGCCTGCGAATGCAGAATGAATGCTCGGCATAGAATCTGGTACCTCAGAGTAATGTGCTCGCACTGCCGTATGGGGTTCTTGAATTGGGAGTGAATGGGGTTAGATGGCTGGCGCTTCTAAATCGAATGCGCGCAGTCTGGCACATGCCTCTCGAAATCGTGCACCATGACCTAATAATATCTATATGACACTTATATGACCTAGGTTTGGACTTCGTCATTCCCTCTTTTTTCGCATAGAGAAAGTCACTGCTTGTGAAGTGCAGAGTTGTCATCGTGGGTCTTTGCGTGCTGGTCCCAGTGCATCCTGCGCGTGCTTCCAGCGTGCAGAACATCGCAGAGCCGTCGTCACTTCGGATTTTTCGGGCTTGTTTGGAGCTAGTGGAGTGCTTTCGGAGTTTCGGAGTTCTTGTTGCTGGTACACATTCTTACACTGTTTGGGGTCGCTGGGTTGAATCTTGAAGGGTCCACCGCTCTCAGCCAAAGCTGAAGCTGCGAAAGGCTATGCCAGCGAGAACCCTCAGATGGGCTACACACAAGGCATGTGCTTCCTCGCCGCAGTCGCTTGCGCATCCGGAGGCAGGGTTTCAGTGACGGTTTCAGCAGTGCTTGCACCACTACCGCCTGCTTTCGCAACCGATGTTTGGATTTTGGATGCTTAAGGTTTAATTGTAGGCTTATGGCGATTGTTGCCTGCGACGGGCAGGGACGGGCGGAGGGGCACTTGCAGTGGAGACTAAGACTATGCCTCCCATGCGTCAGGCCGGCATGATGCTGGCCATCGTTTTGCGAGTTTCATGTCAGATCTTCAGCAACTCGGCAGTCGGCTCTTTGTCGCTGATGTCACGTTGCTCTTTTATTTGCCGTTCTCTGCTCCAGAAGCCAACGCAAGGACGCTATGGTCGCCAGGTTTTCCGATGTTGCGGGAGGGCATGCCACTGTTGAAAGAGCAGCTGGGCCAGTGGGACCTGGAGCTGAGCCACCACCTTTTGGAAGGTGTAGGCAGGGGAGGGGGAGAGGCATAGAACCAAGTCGATCTACGATGGGGCCGGTTGAGGATTCTAGATTCGACCTCCTCATAGACAGGATTCTGGTTGAGGGGACTTTCTGAGAATACATCCCGACAGGATTGAATCTCACGGCAGTCCTTCCCACTGCCTGGCTGTCTATGTTCCTCGGCTGTTCTTGAGTTTGCTTGGCTCAGACATCCGTGGTGTCCGGTGGTTGTTATTCCTTTTTAGGGTCATCACATCACAGCAAGTGGGACATACATACATACACACATATATATATATATATGAATATAAATACGAATGCAAAAACAAATATGAACATACATATAAATAAGTATAAATGTAAATGTAATTTGAAATATATGCATATCGCCCACTTGGGTCATGCGTGCTTCTGTTGGGTTGTGAGATTCCTAAGACAAGAAGCCCTGGGCTCTTCCGCCGACTGATACGTGTGTCAAGCACAGGTCGCAGCAAGTCCCCTGTAAAAAGGCATGGGAACACGGGCACCAGTGGTGCTCTAAAACATGTAGGAAAAATTCAATAGGTACGCTTTTCATTGTATGTGTTTTAGACACATATGTATATATATATATATATACATATGTATGTCCCACTTACTGTATCTCAATAGGTATTCAAAAACAAAAAGAAGCAGAGAGACGGCACCCGGAATGTTTTTGAGAGCCTTTCTCGCGAGGTTCGGGAAGTGGCTGCCCTTTGACCAGCTCCTGGAGGCCGTGCCCTTCCTCGCATCGGCTGGCCTTCCAGGGTTCCTGACTCCAAGTCGCAATGGAAGTCCGCTATTGTTGTTCTTCTTCTTATTACTGTGATTATGGTTATATGATTATATTATTATTATTTCTATTGTTATATTGTCTATGGTTAGTATGTTTATCTTATCTTAATACGATTTCCTGCTGTGTGAGAACCGAAATGCCTGAACATGTCCGGGCGTTCCCTTCGAAGCCTGCTGCAAAAGGGTTCTCAGTTCCCCGGGCTCAAACGCGTTTAGGGTTTAGGGAGTTTAGGGGTCATATGTGCTGCTGGTGTAGGTGACATGTTCCATGTGACGTTCCCAGCCGACGTCCCAAGCCCGGATGCAAAATGGGTTTAGGGTGGAGTAGGGGGAGAGAAGGGTTTGAGCACGCATGACGTAGAAGCTGTCCGCAGTCGAGGACGTTGACTGTCGTTGTCCTCATGTCGTCACCTGGCAAAGACACCTGCCAGAGGTGTGAGGGAGGATTGAACTGATTGTAAACATCCAATATCCCGAACCCTCGCCACAGAACCCATAGGGCCATAAGGCCGTAAGCTGAGATCGGACATAAGAAGCCAACAAATGAAAACGATCGCCGCTCCTGGACTGGAAGCATTGAAAGCTGCGCTTGATACAGCTTGGAAGACTATCGGAGTGTGTTGGCCTGGGCATTTGTTGAGCTTGTTGGGTAGCCTTTGGTGGTTGTGTTACAAGTTGTGCTCATCCTAAACTTGGGATGTTCCCCCTTAATACAAACAGTCCTGAATAGGGATTATAGTACCCCCTATTGTGATGCCCATTAAGGACTGCTCGGATATCCCAACCCTAAAACCTTAAACTCAACCCTGAAACCTTTGGTCTCGGTGTGAGGTTCCCTGCCAGCCTCGAATAGTCCCTCCGCGGAGTGGCCTGAGAAGGATAGCTAGGCGGGTGGAGAAAACAGCCCTTCCAGGGGCTTCTGAACCCTGAACCCTGAACTCCAAACCCTAAACCCCAAACCCCAAGCCCCCGTAAACGCTTGCGACACAGGTGGAAAAAAACCCTAAACCCTAAACCCCAAACCGGAACTAGGCCCTGCAATGTGGCCTGAGTGTCAGCTAGGCGGGTGGCAAAAAAAAAACCCAAACCCCAAACCCTAAACCCTGCCCAGGTACCGAGCTGAGCTCTTGGGCTGCAGCAACGTCGAGGAAGCGCTGCTCTTCTTCAACTCCTTGCGGAAGAGACCGGCTCCACCGAACCTGCTGTATCTGTGTCACCAGAAGTTGCCCATGTTCACCCAGCAGGCGGGGGGTTAGGTTTAGGGTTTAGGGTTTAGGGTTTAGGGTTTTAGGGTTTAGGGTTTAGGGTTTAGGGATGTTTAGGGTTTAGGGTTTAGGGGTTGCCCATGTTCACCCAGCAGGCGGGGGTTGAGGCAGGAGTCAAGTCGCGTTTGTGTTTTTTTGGGTTTGGATCTGTTGCTATTAGGGGTGCCCATCTTCACCCAAAAGAGCAATTTGTTGTGAGGGCCAGCTTAGCCGAGAGTTCAGTTGAGGAGTGTCAAGTGCCACCAGCCACCAAGATCGCCATGACTGTCCCCTGTTTGCAGGTCGTGTTGCCAACGTCATACTGACCTGCTCTCGTCTTCCTCTCACTGCTGCTTTTCAGAATCTGAAAAGCAAGCTCGTGCGAACCCCGCGTAGCTTAGGGCTGTTCATTTTCCATTTCACTGTTGGCCCGATGTCCCGAGATCGAAGCCAGGATGTATTGGGTTATTTCGACAGCCTCTCTTGTTTTCGACGTGCAAGTCGGCGCTTCAACGCCCCTTGCACCAGTAATTACAAACGACCTCCATGCAGTTCAGTTCGGATCTTGACTTCCAAACAACCTGCATTGCTTGTCGGAGCACGTTTGCGGATTGCAGACGAGAGTGCAACAGCAGCATACTCTTTGGGAAGCAGAGGGGGAGTTGTTTTTGGAGGAACGGCGTGTTCCGATGAGCCTCTTTGACAAAGAAGGCAAGGGGCCAATACCATAACCGCGAGCATCATGTGAGCGCTCACGTGATGCATGCGGTTTCAGAGCAGGCCTCAGAGTCAGCCGGCAGCCAAGCTGCACAAGACGCTTTCTGCCAAATTTCTTGGTGTACGCCTGGCGATCACCATGGTCCATTCCCCTCAGTCCAGTTTGCTTCGTTCTGCCTGCATTTGCTGCAGCGGGGACGCGGGGCCCTGCACAGCTGCCTGGCGCTGAAACTTCACTGTGAACGTTGACCCTGACAATCCCTGACGTATGGACTCTCTGCTGCTTGTTCTTCTGACTTTTTGCTGGCCCCTTTGAAACTCAGGCCTCAGCTGGGTGGCTTGCTTAGGGCGGGCTCCGAAGCTGTGTAAGCTGCGTGCACGCCGACGGCTTGGCGGTAAATTGTGGCACAATTTCGCAGCAGATGCCCTTGATGTTTCAACCCCAGCATGGTGAATTTACGTACCAATACTATCCACTTGTAGTTCCGCATCTCCTCTGAGGAGGTAAGATAAGGTATGCACGGCACAGCTTTGAATTCCAACCACCCGGCCGCACACGCGAAGTTCGATGCGAAGTGCAGACGGGTGGAATTTGATGCTTGTTTTTCCTCGGTTCGTTGGCCCGGTAACGGGCCAAAGTCTGTTTTGCAGCCTTCGACTGTGCTTGGCAGCCTGCGGAAGGTTGAGTTTGAAAAGGACGAAGCGGAGAGTGACCCGGCTGGTGAAGTGAACGCCGCATCAAGGCATGAGGCCACAAGGCTATCAGATTACTTAAGTGGATGAGGCTCCTCGGATAGTAATCATCTGCAGCATCAGTTCTGTAGAATGGCACCCGTGCCCTCGAGTCCTAGAAGCACATCGGACATGCAGGGGCCAAAGTGTCAGTTCTTGGCAGCAAGCAGAAGTCCTGCAGCAGAAACAGATATTCATTGTTCCCCCCCCCCCCCATATGCAGAAGTCGGACAGCCAGCGCCCCACTTTCAAATGTATTTGACATGGCCCTGGCATCCAAGCTGAAGAAGCGCCGGACTGCCCGGAAAGTGAGCCGGCCAGTGGAGCCTGAGAACCCCAGGCCGCAAGGACAGGACCCACCTGGTCCCACCAGACCAAAGAGAAAGCAAGGGGCCCGGCGGAAGGCTGTGAAAGCCGAAGCTGAGGCGCCAGATGGGCCTGAGCCGGCGGAGCCTGAGCAGAAGCTTTTCCAGACAAACACCTCCTTTGCTAAGCTGGGCTTGGCGAAGTGGATCGTTGACACATGCGGGAAGTTAGGCATGAACTACCCGACCGATATTCAAGCCATGGCCATCCCCCCGGTACTGTCGGGAAAGAATATTGCAGGGAATGCTCGCACTGGCAGCGGCAAGACTGCCTGCTACAGCCTCCCCATCCTCCACTCTCTCTCCAAGGATCCCTATGGAGTGTTCGCTCTGATCTTGGTTCCCGTGCGAGAGCTTGCTTTTCAGGTTGCCGATAACTTCCGTGCCATGGGCCAGGCCATTAACGTCAGTGTTGGGGAGATCGTCGGCGGACGCGACTTCTCCATTCAGAGCAGGCTGATCGCTGACCGGACGCATGTCTTGGTGGCCACACCGGGTCGGCTTGCCGACCTGCTACGGGGAGACTTCGCATTAGCCAGAGCTTTTCGCAAGATACGCACCTTCGTGCTGGACGAAGCCGATGCTTGGAGTTCCTGCAAAGCGCTTTTCAGTGTAGGCATCTGCACTAGCGTAGCACGTGGCTTGACGTCTTGCTCAGTTAACCGTGCGACCTACATCTATCTGGGATCAGCATGACATGCATGTTCAGCCGAAATTCCCAAGGACCAGCTGCTGACAGAAACCTTCGAGGACCCCTTGAGCCGGATTTTGGAAGTGCTTCCGGAGTCGCGGCAAACCTTGTTTTTCTCCGCTACGATTACGGAGTGCATCGAGAAGCTGCGGAAGGGAAAGGATTTGATGCTTGTCGATGCAAACCCAAGGGAGGAGAGCCTGCAGAACTTGACACAACTCTATGTCTTCGTCCCGAAGTCGGTACAGGTCAACTATCTGCACTACCTGTTGAAAGCACATTTCTCCGACGAGAGCTGTATAATTTTCGCGCAGACGATTGAGGAATGTCAGCTTTTCACGACCATGCTGGACATTTTGGGCTTTGCGGTGACCGGCCTGCATTCCCTGCAGTCGCAAAGGCAGCGGCTGGCAAGCCTCGGAAAGTTCCGAGCAAGCCGCGCCGACATTCTACTGGCAACGGATGTCGCCAGCCGAGGGCTCGACATCCCCATGGTGGGAGTTGTGACTTCGTGGCTGAGCACACTTTACACTTTGTGGGATACTATAATCCCCTCTAGAACTGAAAGTGTACACCTTGTTTTGGGGGCTTATGAACTCAGCAACTAAGGTGATAAATGTGGGGCTGCCCTTCGATGCAGCCTCCTACGTACATCGCGCCGGGCGCACCGCCCGTGCCGGGCGACCTGGCAAGGTCGTGTCGCTCATGTCAGAGCTGGATGTGCCCCGTGTGCAGGCCATCGAAGAGACTTAGTAGTAGAGTAGGTAACCTTTAGCCTTTTTTGGGTAGTCTCATCCCAATAGAATCCCACAGGTTATCCTTTAATTCCCCCAGGTTACTGGACAACTAAGGAGAGAATCGGTAAGCAGCTGGAGCTGTTGCCAACCAAGGAGGAAGAGGCGATTAAGCTGCTCTCTCGGACAACAAAGGCGTATCAACGCGCGGAGCTCCTGCTGTCGGAGGTCGGTTTCACTGACCAAGTGGCCGAACACCGTGGGGCTCAGCAAGCCCTGAAGAAGTCTAGGAGGATTTCGAAGCCCAACAAGAAGAGGTCGGCAAACGCATAGTAAGATCTCATGTTTCACCGCGTGATGGCACATGGACATTGTCGAGTGCAAAGAAACAACTGTGGCTCATCGTCCAACTGAGCTGCTTGAAGCCTGTGAAGATGGTCCAAGCTTTGTGGAATTTACTTATAAAATATGAGTATGAATAGTTTTAGTAAGAGAAATAATAATAAGAATTTTATTAGTCATAGTAATAGTACCATTAACAGTCTGTTGCAGGCCTCCTGGGAATCATCACTGGCACTGATCGGGCCGTTTGCGGCGGCTTTCCATCGCGAGGACTTGTTGACACATGTGGCGCCGGGCACCTCCCCATCACTTCTGTCAAGGTAGAGGTAGCGTGCCCCAAGTTGCATGCGACTTGGGCAGGCGGCGCTAGACTGCTAGACCACAGAGGGTGAGTTCACCCACCTCACGTCGCTACTGGCTCATGCGAGCCCCACAGCATGCCGCATTCTCGACTACATACCTCTACGTAGCTACACGCACTGAGTCCAGCGTCGAGCATAGAAGCACACAGCACCCATTGCACCACGGATACTACAGTTTCTGCTGCTCATGGATCTATTTTCGAAAGAAGCTTAGTCCGAGTTGGCAGAATGGGCCATGCCACGCTCTGCCACTCCACCCCGTGCCGTGGGCACCCGCGGGTCCAGCCGCAGCCGAGATTTTGTCGAGTCTGGTGCCAATCAGAAGGAGCTACGCCTTGTCAGGGGATGCATTCCATAACACGGCAGAGGTTCCCAATTTTTGGTATTGATGACTTGAGTCAGACGAGTTCTCAATATCGCAGACAACAAACTGACGCATTTTGGCATCTCTGTTTTCTTTTTGCGAAGGAGCAGACGACCGTAGCACAGCAGTTCCTGCAGGCTGGATGCTTTCAAACAGGTAAGGGTTGCCTCGGGGTGGGCTTGAAAGCTAGAGTAGCTTGCAGCAGCAGCAAACAGTCCGGCCTCGTCACGCACAACTTGCTGGCAGCGTCATGTGCACCTCAGAGGCGGCTGTGGATGGGATGGCAACTGGTGCCGTCACCGTACTGCGCAAAACCTTGCCGGCTGGGCTGCGCCCAGCAGCTTCGCGCTCCCCACGGACCTGAGATGTAGCAGTCACAGCTTGCTTTCGCTGGCTTGTTGGTCCCAGCATAACTGCATTGCTGCATCTGTTCCAATTATGTTACTATAGGCAAAGAGGCCAGTGTGGCATTTGCGTGCGCATCCTTTTGGTCAGTGAACCCCATGCCCTGATAAAGAATATCTGAAGTCCCTAGGACGCAAAATGCAAAATGTGCTTGTCGTGAGCTTTGGAGCTGGCAAGTAGATCAATCCGCACTGGAAGCGGCTCAAAAGAACCCTCCCCAGAATGCATGACCCCACAGCCCTGAAGATGTAGACCCCTTGCCGATTTGGCTGTTCTGCAATCTGTTTTTTGGCCCTTCTGGCATTTTCAGTAGGGAAGAGTAGAGAGAGGCTGTCGTAGTGCGTCGGTGGTTTGATGGAGGTTGGAGGAAGACTGTCGTAGTGCATCGGTGGTTGGATGGAGGATTGTTGTCTCAAGACCCTGACTGATTGTCTGTTTGTGTTGTGCTCTTCAACTGTATATTATATGTTTAGGTTGGCGAGCCTCAGTAGCCCCTGCGACCGGGAATTAGGGTCGAGAGTCGAAGTCCTTGCCGAGTCATGGGAACCCTGAATGCTTGATAGACCTGTAAATAGCAGAAAAAGATCTAATGTTCATTCGATGCTCGTTGTTCACTACATAGAACCAACTTAACCAACACGATCTCCCAATCACATATTTATCCCGGAACACGTGAACGCCGTTTTGCCAATCGTTGCTCGATCTTGTTTGGCTTCTCATCGCTCCCGACCAGCTCTTGTCCGCAAGGAGCAAGAGCCAACGCAAAGAAGAGACGGTCCGGCGACACTCGGCCCATGCCCCTGCCAGCACGAAAGGAAGTGCCAGAGGCAAGGTTGGCCACTTTTGGGGAGCAGTGCTCTAAGGTCATGTAGGTTGACGATACCCCATTGCCATTCCAGAAAGGCGCATCGGCCTTCCTCTTCAACGAAGACCGGCTGCAGCGCAGGGAGTCCAGTCATTCCCTCAGTGCAGCGACTGAAGCCGCGGTGCACGCCATTGCCACAGAGATCTTGGAAGCGGAGGAATGGAGAGACTCTGGGATGCGCGCTTATCGGGCTAAACGAAGGTATTTCATAGGAGTCTAGTCCGAAGACTGGAAAGGATGCACGCTATATAGGGGTCGGAATAGTTACTAAGAGTATTCCCTTATGATCCCTTTATGAATACACTATGATAACCACCAAGCCCTGCGCAGGAGATCACAACGTCGGCGCCGAGAGATGAAGCGGCTCAGTCCAGCCGCGCCACTCGCCACGCACAACTTGCTACTCTTTTGGCCCGCTGCGGCTGAACTAAGACATGGGTGGTTCACGAAAATGGGGGGCCCTAAACATAGTAGGATTGCCTTATAGTAAGTACCCCAATTAGGTACCCTAATTTCGGAAACCACCACATGACTGCCCTGGAGGGATGCAACAAGTTTTCGTGCCGGGCTTTCGCAGAACCTGCGGGCTCGTACACCACATGTGGAAGCGGCAGCTCAACTGTTGCTACTGTAGTTGCTTCATTTTTGCAAGCACTTCCGGATTTGCAGGCATGGCACCTTTCTGGTGGTCACGGGTCGTGCAAGCAAAGCTGTCGAAGCTTAATGTCAAAAAACTATACAACATAGACGCACATAAAAACTCATAAATAAAATATAAACCATATAAATACATGTGTCAATATCAATACAAACATAAATAGTCACATGTGCCGAGGACTTGTGCCAGATGCTGGCGCCCCGGACACAACCGCCTGACCCATGGGCTTCCAGTGACTTAGGGATACTTGGAAATGTTTTATTTATAGGGTTTAGGGTTAGGGTTTAGGGTAAAAGGGGTATTATAATTCCTAAGAAACAGCAAAAAGTTATAAGTTCAGTCTAGGTGAGTCAGAGGCCGAGTCTGAAGATTCCAAGAAAGAGGACCCACTTCCTTGGGGCGTGGTCTGGACTTGTCTGCAAGGGAAAGGCGTCCAACTTCTCGTCGTGGGATGTCCTGCGGCTTTCGTCCTAAGCGTCTTAAATTAAGATTCGGGGAGGTTGCATGGGCTTCGGAAGCACATGTTGAAAAAGCCTGCTGCGTCTAGCGGATTCTCTTATCCGTTCAACATCTTGCGCACGCCTTGAAGACTTGAAGATGAAGAAGGGAAGGAACACTTGGCCAATTGCAGATACGGGGGTTCCATCATCAGGGGTTCCTTATGATGGTCTTGATTACGACGGAATGCTACTATTTTGTGGTCTATTTTAGGGGTCCCTTGTTTTCGTAAACTCCCGTATTGGAAGCTGAATAGAACTCAGAGAGGCCCACCAACCCTTGCAGGAGTCATCGGCATCGGCCTCTGCACGTTTGTCAGCACCCGCCATTCAGGACGAGGCCCCGAACAGAATTCATATCAATGTTTCTGTAGCCCAGTGCATAAGCTACGAAAAACGGCATCCGAGTTGTATCATCAAAGAGCAGGTAGAGCAGGTGGCACGACTGTAGGTCCGGCCGACTGTTGCCGCTTCATCCGCAGATTTTTCTCATGATCGCTGTAACAATGCAAACGTCTTCGTGGTGTCAGAGGGGCGTGAGTGATTGTGCGCGGTACGGGAGGCCAGCGCCTCCCTTTCAACGCTCCGGAGCTCCGGATCGGGGGCGCCCTCTGCGGAGCCCGAGGGCGAGCCCTCCGAGCCGCGCCGCAGTCGCGGGCGGGAGCGCGGAGGAGCCAAGTCGTGGCAGCATGTGGTGGGCTATAAAACCCTGAGCCCTAAGTAGCCCCAAACCGTGGATTCGGTCCAAAGAGCTGACAGAAGATGTGACTGCTGCTCAGACTGCGGTCTAGGGTTCTCCCTAAACCCTAAACCCTAAACTGGCCCTAAACCCTAAACCCTCGCAGGACCGCGCCAAAGCTCCCCGTCACCGACCGACGCCGCCCGCTTGCACCGCGCGCTGAGCCAAGTTCAGACCTGCACCTCGAAAGGCCACTTCTCCGAGGTGCGATCTTTAGAAAAATGGTATCCATTATTGTTTATAATAACAATAGTAATCCCATTAATAATCATAAAAAATAGTAGTCCTAATAATCATCATAATAACAATAATAATACTGGGCTACCTTACATCGGTGGTGCTTTCCTGTTGCCATGCACCCAGTCTGTAGGCCATCCAGGCCTGCTTGCCGGCACTTCACGGCCCACAGGCGGGTTCGGTCAGCAATTTTGCCAGCAGAGTACTCCGCGTGCTTCCTTCTATTTTGATGAGCCTGTTTTTGCAACCCTAAACCCTAAACCCCTAAACTTTTTCACCATAGGAACAGCACGACAGAGGCATATATATATATATATATATATATATATATACCGTCACACGCTCCGCGTGCCCCCCAGCACTGGAATGATGTTCCGGCAGCTCTCCATGTACCAACAACTACGCACCCAATGCTTTGCCCCCCCCCTAACCAGCTGGGAAGATGCAGGTCGTATAGCAAAAGAGATGCTGCATGCAGGACAACGCCAGATCTGGGCCCAACAGGAATGGAGGAAGTTCCTAAATGATCGCGAAATGGGGTTTGTCAACAAGCGGCATGAGCAACCAGGGGGACAGGGAGGGGGAAGGGCTGTTGGATGGATGTCGGATGATGATGACAGTGGCGATGAAGGTGGAAGAACCTTTGTGGTTGTGTTTCTTCCGACTCCTCCCCGCTGAACTCCTCTTGCTCCTCTCGTGTGTGCGTGAGTGCGTGCGTGCCCCCCCCCCCCCCCTAACTGAAACCTAGTTAAAACACTTCGATCACGTCAGTCACTCTCATGCTAATCCACCAACATGTATGGGGTGTACTCTAGTAAAACTGCCATGGTGGAAAGCCCTCGACGCAACACAAGACCCCCTGGAAGATGCGAGTGGAGCTACGGCCTACAGGGGGGGCCACAGCGACCTCTAGAAAGAACTGGAGATCACTGCAAGCAGCCAGCAACACACTGAATTCACCCTGGACCCTGGGGCTGGATGTGAAGAATTTGGCGTGATCCCTGGCGAACGGGATGCATGGAATTTATCTGCGTGACGAAGAGGGATGTCTGGTGGCCCTCGGTGGGAGGACTGCGCGGTGGCATCAGTCCTGCATGTTTCCTTTTGCATGGTGTGCTGAGATGCAGACGTGGTCACTGGTGAGATGGGCAAGAGGGAGAATGCATTGAAGGAGAAGTGAGAATTCAAATCTGCAAGCGGTGCATGTGCATGACTGGAAGAGAGGATGATTCGATTCTGCATGACTGTCACGGCCTGCTGCGTGGAATTCGCCTGAATGCGTGACAAGACAGCCTTTGGAGGCCTGCATGAGATGGACACGAGATGCAACAACAGGGGGGAGCTCCTTGAGGTTTGAGAATGGAGAGAGCAGCCGAATGAGAGAGATGAAAGGAAGGTGCAGATATGAGTTAGAGGGCAGTTTCACTTCGTCTATAACCTCGCAAAGCCGAGAACAAGCTTCTAAGCCTTGAATGACAACCCATGAAGTAGAGTGACACTTATCTCCCGTCCCTTGTATTTCCTGGTCGGGGGATAGGTCTTACCTCTGTTGGGTTTTGTTGAATAACAAGAGACGGTGAGTTGTACATAGCACACCTTAGTTCTTTCGAGGAGATGTGAGGGACAACCGGGGACCACCTGTTTATTGGTTTGGGGGTGGGTCTTAGTATCTCGTGGTTTGTTCTTGTCGACCTCCATACGAGTCATTGCGGACGTCCCTTACATAAGTGGTTTCACAGAGAAGGCGTATCGAGGTGGTCGGAGCGGTCTGTCGATGTATACTAATACCTGGCGTGTGCTTTTTCTTGGACCTGATCGACCACCGGGGGTGCAGTTCTTCGCGTGTAGTAGTAGTATAGTTGGATGAATGGACCCATGGACCTTGCCGGCCTTTGTGCGAGAGTGAGCGACTAAACCCTAAACCCTGAAGTGAATCGCCAGGAGGTTGTGGACATCATTGGCAGCCTGCTTGCTGCTTGGCAGGCCAGCCTCAAGAAGCAGAAGAGAGCCGCTCGCCGCAGACTATTTTTGTTACTTTTCTTCTTTGTATTGTCATTATTGCATGCGTGGTGTGGGTTGACATGCTGCACAAAAAAGTTGCTGTGTTCACCTTTAACCGAAAAAAATCAGACCGACTGTCCTAGGAATGCCAAGATGCAATGGAAGCCCTGGTGTCTGAGGCTGCGTTGGTCGGTCCATGCAGCGTAAACAAATGAGTTTTACAAGAAGCCAGCCTAATCGCACCCATGCTTCTTCAAGCTCGTGGTTGGTGATGAGTGTGGTGATGGGTTTGCATTTTTCTGGACGTCGTGCTGGTCTGGTTTGCAAGAATTAGCCTGATCAGTGCTTCTGCTGGCAGCGTTTTTGCTTTCTCAACTGCAGCGCTAGCACGTGCGCCATGCCGTCAACACCTTCCAGGACTGCGGATGTGTTCCTCGCAGGTCAGCTTGGTAGTTGAAAGGGGAAAACGGATGTCCTGAGTGAGGAGGAACTGGTGCGTTCGTTGCACCGGCTGCCTTCTCCATATGCATGCAACCTCATGCGACCCAAAGGAGTAGCAGAGCCGAGGGCAAGAAGAGTGGGTACTTTGGATGCAGATCTCTCGCTATCTCTCTCTCTCTCTCTCTCTCTGTCTCTCTTTCTCTCCGCTAGTCTTGCTCCCGGATGCTCGCCGTGCATTCCCGATTCCACCTGTACTTGTATCTCATACATCCGTCGTAGGGTTTTGCCCGACCCATTTCGACCCAACACGATCACAACATGATGCCTGCTTCACAAGCGAGTGACCGCAAGAGGTATGGTGGAGGCTACGACAAGGACTCCTCGGCAAGTCTAAGGGGTCCATGTTTGGTCCACAACTGGGAGCGCAATGGAACTGCGGCCGCAGGAAGCTGAGGAGAGGGCAGCGAATGAGCGCATGGACAAGCAGGCCCGTGCCTCGCTTGGCATGCTTCAGCTGTGCAAAAGCATGGCTTACTGTTGGTTAGTAGGGAATGGGGGAATGAGGTACCCTATATAATCCCTTATAGGGTAAGTATCTAGAAGGCCCTAACTCCCTCATTCCCTGCTAACCAACAGTCAGATTGGCATACGGAAAACCCTCGCAGATGGGCCCTGAAGGTGGCCAAGTTCTTTGCCCGCTCGAAGGAAGCAAACAAAGAAAGGAAGGAGCACAAAGAGAGAGTGGACAGGCACTGGGGGGCTGGTATACGAGTAGTGAGGCTAATGGCGTTGAGTTTGAGAAGAGTGGAGGAATCATGCGATTGCTGGTTAGGACCCTCAATGCTATGCGCAAGAGCTTTCAGAACGCAGCCAGGCGGGTGCTTCGAAACCTCTGTGCGGGTTACAGTAGCAACAGTAGCGGCTAGCAGCTCTGGAGCCCAAAGCAGCCTAAACTCTAAACCCAGGGATGCCGAGCCGGACGAGTTACGCCGAATGATGCACGAGCCGCTTTGTCTGCAAGATCATGAAGGTGGTTCCAGGATGGGCTATTATACCCTATAACTCTATAACCCCTTAAAAGGCCCTTTACAGGCTGTATAAACCCTTAAAAACGCCCTTTATAGGGATTATAGGGTTGATTGTTGGGGTTATAAGGCCTGACAGCCCATCCTGGTTTGCTGCATCACAAACCAAATCCCCAAGCGCATGTGTTTGCAGTGACCCGGGTCTGGCACTGCCGATGCATTCTGAAAGTTCAGGCACCTGGATGCCGAAGACCAGCTCATCAGAGCAGATCTCCGCATGCCTTGGCCCCAGAAGTCAGAACTCAGATGCCATTGCATAAGCTCCATGTACAGCAAAACCTTTGTTCTTCCACGGCACGATCGTTTTGAAGCGAGCGCGTGCATCGACCTTAGACCTTATATAAACTCCTGGGCTAGGCTGATGATGCTTCTTTCCCTCGGCCGTTGGCTTTTTCCCCCTTAAACGCTGGCGCCTGACTTAGATGGTCAACTGCCGACTTCGAGTCGCTGACCATACTCGGCCAGGCTCACCCATCTCACGGAGCCCTCTCACTCTCACGAAGCCCACACAATGAGTAGTCCTGGTGGTAGTAGATTATGAGGGAATGAGCCCTATCTAACCCCTTACAGGGCATATAGAATGCCCTCATCCCCTCATTCTCTACTAAGAACCCGGAAAGGTTGTAGCATGTTGCACAGCCGCTGTTTCGACATCTTGGGCTGCCTGAAGGGCGGCTTTGGCACGGTGCACTTGGTGAGGCTCGCCATGGCTCTCCTATTGTTCTCCTGTGTCCTTCTTTTCTGCCTCATGCTGCCTCACTAGCATTCCTCGTCACGTCAGGTGCCGCCTCAACGACCAGATTTATGCACTCAAGCGCATGAGCCCGGATCCATGCTTTTCTTATCAGGTCAGAAGGCGACAGGGTCCTTCAGCACACGGGCTCGCCCAGGCAAGGAGCACTACAAGAAGAATAATGCGTTGGCTTTCAACGAGCGAGACGCGCTTGCAGAGATGAGCGCTGCGTGGTGCACCAGGCTTCTTTGCGCTTTCCAGGCCAGGTGAGCACATGTGTGCAACGCGACGGGCATTCACACCTCCTCCCCCGATGAGTGTTGCTTTGACATTCTTTCTTGCAACACTTGCCCAAAGACCGACGAATTGTTTTTGATACGGTGACCGGGTTTCAAGCATGTGATGCACTGCACACATGTCTGCTACCAGTATTGAACATTGCGGAAACGCTGTAGGCATCACGGCCTTGTCGGCCCATTAATCTTCGGCAAGTCTACTCTACTATCACACACCGAAGCCTAGTAGTAGAGTCGGTAACCTTGAACCTTTTTGGTGTAATATAATCCCCTTATAATCCCAAAACTAAGGAAGCTACTAGGCCCCTTGGAACTCGTTACGGATCAGCAGTTGCTGCATCAGCTCTCCTGCCAGGATTCCAGAAATTTGTTCATGGCCATGGAGTTCCTGCAAGGAGGCAGCTTATCAACGCATATCTCAAGGCAAGGGCATCCAGAAATACCTCCTGAAGGTGGCTTCTTCCGAGGCTGCAGGAGTTGGCGAGTCAGTTTGCTGCATCCTCCTTGCAGCGCATGCCAGCCCCGCAGGCGAGGCAGACTGTCACTAGAGGAGACGGCCTTCTACATGGCCGAATTGGTTGAGGCAGTCTCCGAAGTCCACCGCTATGGGCATGTGCACAGGGACCTGAAGCCAGAGCCGTGGCTTGAAGCCGGTTCGATATAGGTCTGGCATAAACCCTCCTGTAGAACGGGCCCAGTGCCGGGCTTTTTGGCAATGTGGCATTGATTTAATGTTCCGAGGTTGTGGGATGTTGTGCGGGAAATTCTCATTGACTGACCCAATGATTAGCTGTGTTGAAGCCGCATCGTGTAAGGACAATATGATGCTTACAATCGAGGGACATCTGAAACTGCTGCTGGGACAAGTTGTTGGCCTTGCCCCTGGCGGGGTTACCATGCATTGGGCGTTTAAAAAAGTAGCGCCCCTCACCAGTAGGGGTGGCATACGTCGAGGCATGTGCAGATGTGCGCAGTTGATTTGCTGTAGCTGCGACTGACGTTTGTTACGTAAACCCGAAACCCTGGGCCCTATCCAGTTTAGCCAAGGCTGGACTTTGGGCTGTCGGCCGTACAAGATGAGAGTGGAGCTGCCAAGTCCGACTTGATCTGCGGCACCCCGGAGTACATGTCGCCAGAAGCCTTCGAGGGCTACAGCAGCTGCAAGAGTGATATCTGGGCAATTGGAGTCATAACCTACGACATTCGGCGAGCATTATCCTCATCCATTCTAATGTCGTTTTGGTTTGTCTCGGAATGAACTGGTGTTGGAGTTGGTTGAGAGCCTCACCCGTGGCTTTGCTGGGACAGTTGGAGCCCACTTTGATTGCACTTGCCAAAGCATCCCGAAAGTATGGCTGCAGACTCTTCAGAATGGAGCTGTGCTGAGGCCTGCAGAATCATGAGATCATGGCCGACCTAGAAAGCTAAAGCACAGCTGCCGCCAAAAGATCCAAGGAGTGCCTGACTGGCTTGGTACCTTTTGATGCTTCGGGCGCGCGCACGGTGATGGACAAAGTCGACGCAATCGCCGAGAAGGCAGGAACAAGCGGGTTGACCGCCAGGTGTACAATCCTTAAACCTCAAGCCTTGAATCGACAGGCCTTCAACGCGGAGGAGCATCTACCAGGAAAGCTCAAGCTTGCCCGCGACCGTCAATTCGTGGTCGGTACCTCAGCATCTTGGCTTCCCAAGCTTCCCAGGCTTCCTTGTTAGATGGGACAACACACGGTCGCAGTACTTTTCAAGCTAAATATGTGCCAGGGGTGTACACATGGCGCCCAAGGCGATTCAAATCGCAGGGGCTCCAGTTTGGTCATGGGTCTTGAGGCTTCCCGCATTCTGGAACCTGAGCTTGGCAGGAGGCAAACTCATGATTGGCCCGGGCCACTGTCAACGGCCTTATGAGACCGAAGTGCGGCATAACGGAGACGAAAGGAAAAACCTGCAAAGCCCAGGACAGCCAGTTCGAGAACGCACGCCACTTTCTCGACGGCGTGCTCCGCTCCGATGATGAAGAGCGGCTGTCGCTTGCAGAATGCCGGGACGAGGCTCTAGTTGGGGATGGTTTATTGGGCCTAAAGCACGCCAAAAGCCTGCTGCCCGAGTGAGACTTGTAGCATCTTGTGAGTTTCAATCCCAGGGTTCAACAGTTTGATTCACTGCACTTCACCGCTTGGTTCCTAGATCCTCTGCAGCGAATACAGCGCCACAGCCCGTTCACTGGCCACTGATACAGTTCTGTTCACTGGGCTGGGAGGCTTTCTTTGATGGCTTGGACTTCGCTGCCTTGCATAAGATGCAGCCCCCCCTCACAATCAAGGCCCGCGTGCTGTGTTGCATCCCTCGTTGCCCCCTGCTCCATGACTTGCTGCAGATCAGGTCAGAACCCCGACAGACCTGTCCTACTTCGACATACCTGATTGCGAGCAGCTCTCTTGCGCAAGAGTGCGAGTTTGTAGTTACTTACGGACTCCTCCAAGTTGGCAGGGGGAAGTAAGACAACAACCCTAAACAGGACCCGAAGCCCTTAACCATAAACCGCATAAACCCCTAATTAAAACCCACAGCCCTGCTCAAACCCTACAGAAAAAGCCTTGGAACAACCCACAAAATCTGGAAAGCCCCGCCAGTCAGTTAGCTCGGATGCATGTTTGGACCTCACGACTTTGGTTGGCATCCCTGCGTTGCGTTTCGCCCAACTATGCAGGAAGGGAGGTGGTGAAACCCTCAACCCCTACAAGGGAAGTGCCACAGTCTGACAGACAAAGCTACATTGAAACCTTAGACCAAGACCTAAGAAGGACAAGCAAAAAATCGAGGCAAGAGCGTGCGTGGCGGAAACCTAGAACCGAAAACGTTTACCTTTCAAAGGTAGGAGGGCATGGCAGAACCCTTTGCTACGGAGGTTTGGATTGTAGATTGGTTTCAATGTTCAGCTCCAGGTGCCGAAAGCTTGACAGCTCCATCCGCCGATATGTCTACACCACCGATCGATTGTCGTGAGTTGCAGTACATCAAGTCAGCCGGGCAGGGTGACAGCTAAGGCCAGAAGCTCTGCCACCCCCACACAAGATTACGGCTTCTTGCCGGAAGTTACTGGATTCACGACTGCCCGCACTGATGGCTTCTTCAGAGTAACATCTTGGCATGTTCCACCTTGTCCTAGCAGTCCTTAATAGGGATTATAATAGGGGGTACTAGAATCCCTACTACGGACTGTTCGTATAAGGGGGGAACATCCCAAGTAGCATCATAACTGGACAACCGAGCTTGAAATGCCGTCTTGCTCACGATCCGAGGCATGGGACCCTTCAATGGAGTGGGCAAACTTTGAACTCGATGGGCAGGTGCACACCGCAACCAGGGAGCAACGGAAAAGCAAGTACTGAAGGCCGCAGCAGCCATGGTGCTGGACAGGAATTCAAGCAATTTCAAGCAAGCTCTGTTGTTTTTTCTCTTAAGAAAGCACGCCGCAGCTGCCAAGCAGCATCCAATTTGCGTGCAGGGTCGTGGCACTGGTCGGCAGGAGCTGAACAGTTTGCCGTGCATGTCTCAGCAGTATTGCCATCAAAGGCCTCCTTTCGGTGTATATCGTCTGCACGCACACCTAAATTAAACCACTGTACAGAGCAACAAAGCCGCCTGCACCAAGGCACTACCGTTCCACATGGGCACAGCATCAGCTTCTCTTTTCTTGAAGCATAGGTCCCTGGTAGGGTTGAATCGCAAAATGGCTGATCCAAGTGACTGTGCTGTGTTGCTCCCATCGATGGTCCCTTTTTGCCGCCCAGTGCTTGATAGCACGTTTTGTTGTGCAGCTGCGCTTTCAACTCATTTCGGGAGCCGTGGCAAAGAGCAGCTTGGACAGAAAGATCCTCCTACATATGTCTGGCGACACTCAAGTTTCAGAGTCACAGGTGAACCGAGAGGAAGCTCTCCAGACATGTCATTTCTTTAGCTTGGTGCCTTCCGGGTAGGTTACTTCTGCGAGGGAGAAGGACTCTCCAGAAGTGTGGCGCTTGTTGGAGGAGATCGAGGAGCGTGAGTCAGAGACATGGCCCAGGCTAAGCGTCTTCGTCGTGCAACGTGCAGACGTGGCACTCCTCTTGATTCGGCCTTTTGGCTCCCTAAACCCTAAACCCTAAACCCTGAACCCTGAACCCTGAACCCTATATACACCCTAAAGCCACCCGCTTTCCAAGGAAGTAACCGAAGAGGTGCAGAAGAGAGCCGAGCTTCAACAGCACGTCCAGGCGTTGGACCAGGCCGCTTGTGCAGACTCAGGGTTTAGGGTTTTAGGGTTTTAGGGTTTTAGGGTTTTAGGGTTGCGCAGCCTCCAAAGTCCGTTGCTCAAAAAGGGTTTTAGGGTTTAGGGGTTAGGATTTAGGGTCAATGGTCTTAACCCTGAGAACCGTACAGCACGCACACGCAGTTAGACGCTGCATGTGTTTCGGCCGTTGTCACCGCCCCAAGTCTCAATGGAACCCCGTGCCACTCATGTCTTGACCCTTTGAGTGCATAGAGAGTCGCCCGACGCAAGGAGTTGCGAGCGGCCCAGAATGACATCAGAGCTCCTTGCCAGCCGCAATGCAGCCCAAATGTGCCCGAATTCTGTTGCTTACTTGTGGGAAGTCGATCGAAGCAAAGGCCGCGCAGGATCGCGCTGATCAGTGGCGCAGGCTTAAGGAGCCCGGCCGTTGCGCCGCAGAGCACGCAGATCTGCGGATTCTGAACCCATTTCTGCTTCCCTCACAGGATGACAAGGAAAGGGAGCTGTTCGCACAGATCCGCAAGCGTGAGGATGCGGAGAGGGAGGTGTGGCAATGTGTGGCAGAAAGTGGAGTTCAGGGTTTAGGATGTAGGGCTCGCCTTGCCGGTTCAAAGCAGGTCTCCTTCTTGCGTCAGTCAGCATGGCTGGCAGAACGAACTGCCAGAGAGACGGGGCCTCGCGCTTTCAGCCGTGAAGCCCCGCTATGCTTCATGTCCATGCAGCCCACGCACAGGTATACCATCATGCACTTATATGCGCTTTCTGCTTTCGGCAACGGCCCTTCAGCCCTTCGTCTCGTCTCAGGAACGCTTCCCTGAAGAAGCGTCTCCAGCTGGCTGAGGTTGGCCTATGGGGGGGGCGAGATGAGAGTGTCTGCGCAAAGAGGGTCCCAAGATGAAAGGTTGCAAGTTGACTTGCGGAGTCGTTTCAAATCTCGTCCACCACGAAGCATTCCTTTCGAGCGGAAGCCCCAAGCTCGAAATTTAGAGCCATCAACGAAGTGATGTTCCGATTGTGAGGCTTGCTTGCTCGGTGTGAGAGTGATAGGGCCCCACCCGTGGAGTCCTGGAAACTCCTGAGACCCCTAAAACCTAAAACCCTGCAAAGCATGGATTCGTGTTGAACCAAGATCAGGCAAATGCTGCGAACCAGGAGCCATCGGCCCTGGCGCGACAGATCGCCGAGCCGTTCACTCAAGAGTCTCAGGGGGGCCCTGAGCATTTGGGTGTTGATTGGTTCGTCCGTTACGATGTCTTTAAGGGTGCAGCAGTTCTGTTAGAATGGTCTTCACATGTGGAGACAGGGGGCACTTTGCGAGTTTAGGCCCTTCCAGGCTTATAGCCGCGGCCTCTGAACTGACCCCGCGATTGCCACCTTAGCCTTAGCTTCCACGATCATGTCTACGCGTGGGCCCAGCAAGCTTCCGCCTCATTGCGGGCGAGTTGCTGCAAGTCAAGGGGGATGGGGGGTTCCTGCCCAGGTCAGAGTGCAGTCCGTTACGGCGGCTTGGACACCAAAGAGTCCCAAAAAGCGTGTTTCACGATAGCAAGTACACAAGAGATACATAAGAGAGGCTCCGCAGAGCGCAGACTCAGGCGCTGCACCAGAGAGTCGCGAGCTGCCGTGAAGATGCCCAGCTGAATGCTTGTAAGACTTTGCGTGCGAGTTCTTTGCATGGCGGGCATGAGCTCCTATACCTGTGAAGTGCGAAGCCTAGGAAAAAGCTGATGGTGCAGCTTGGCTTATGGTTTTCTGTGTTGCAGCCGTTCTTTCTCTTCAAGTGAAACATAATTGCGCGCCGCCCCAGCACTTGGGCTGGAGCATTGCAGACGAAGCAAAGCTCGGTGCAGGCCAGGGTCAGGGACAAGGCCCGGCATCGGGTCCTAGGGGGGTCCCAGGCAGAGAGTGGAGGGACAGACCACGTCCAATTCTGCTTGTTCCGGACGCCTGGGGGGGGGGGGGCCGAGGCGAATGAATATGCTGCGGACTGCCATGTGAGTCAATGTGAGTCATCAGTTCTGTCGACGGAGGAAGTGGCATCCGGACAAGCAACCTTCCCCGGAGCATGTGGCAGCCAGCTTAGCTTGTATGAGGGATTGGGACACAGATGGAGCAGCTCAATGGCCGGGTAGAATGTGAAAGCTTGGGCATCGCTTTTGGCACAGATGTTGCCTCTCAGGACTTGGCCACGCAGGTCATGCAAGCCTTGCAAAACCAGCCGGAATGGAAGCTCTGAGAGCATCTTCAGATGCCTTCAAGCTTCTGGCGCGCACCTATTTTCCAGGCGTGCCTAATTTTCCGGGCCGCCGCTGTGCTAGAAATAGCAGCAGTAACTTTGCGCGTGCCACGGGCCATCAGCTCCGTGAGACACACAGCGAGAGTAGCGTGCTGAGTCTGATCTTGGTCAGAAGACCTGACCTGGATTCAGAATCGCATGGCTCGGATGGCTCGGCAACTCATGCGAGTGAATTGCACATTGTTTTTTAATTGCTCCATTGCAGTTCGTTCCTATGGCCAAGTCAGTGGAGGAGTCCGGATCTGGGCTGCATCTGGGTGCAGATGAGGCGAGGAGCGCTCCTAGCTCCGGCTGAACCTCTGTTTCATGCGACTTGTTGTGCCTGTGCCGGGGCCCTTTTGTGATTCGGGTTCAGGGTTTAGGGTTTAGGGCCGGGTTTGGTCGACCCACCTGAACAACCTCGGTCACAGGCAAGCTACCACAGGAGCCCTGAAGGTTTAGAGAGCCATGCATACAAAGACTGCTGTGCCACTGTGCTCCTCTCAGCCCCTTCTGGCTCTCCAGCGGGTGAGCTTTGCCAGCGGGCTATGGCCCATTGTAGTTGCTGAGGAGAGTGCCGCAGCTTGCCTTAGGATGTTTTAAACACGCATGCATAGGCATGCAGCCGAACAGAGCCGAATCTATACCAGGACGTGGACATGGTTCCTTTCAGCTTCAGCTTTCTCGCGCGGTGCCCAGATGATCTGCATTCGGAAATTCGGATGCCCAGAAGCGAGTGCACGCAGTAGCACCCACACACGTGAGCCGACATGTGCACGCGGCGTACCTTTTCATTGATATTGGTGTCTCATGTCGCTCCAAAGTGCTGCAAAGCGCTGAAAGGTCCTGGGCTTGCAGCTCAGGGCGTCCTGGGCCTCAAGCAAGGCCCTGGAGCTTCTGACAGAGGAGGCAGGGTAGTCAGGGCATGCCGGGATACCAGGCACCTACGATGCAGTCTGCCGCTGCAGGAGAATGAGTTGACCCAAAGAAGGGTCGAATTTGAGGCGTGGTGTCAGAAGGAGGCGGCCACGCAGGAGTGCTCGCGGATGCTCGCTGTGATAGCTTGCTGCGTTGTTCCCCCTCTGATGGGTTTGCCTAGTAGTAGAGTAGGGAACCTTTCACCTCTTTGGGGTAATGTAACCCCCTTATCATCCCAAAGGTGAACCTTAGTTCCCCCAGGTTACTGGACAACTAAGTTTGGCGTCAGGAGAAGCAGAGGCAGGAGCTCCTTGAGCTGCGGGGCAGCTTCAGTGGAGAGGACTCGGACGACGAGTCGTTCGATGTGCCCTCTCTGCTCAACACAGCAAAGCAGCTGCAACTTCTACAGTCAGAAAAGATGGTAGAGCCTTCTGCTCGCAGCAATCTCGACCTGGCTGTGCAGTGCCTCTCCGAGCTTGAGCCACATGGCTTCAAGATGTTTCCGAGTTGTTGAAAGCATTGAAGGACCCAGAGTCTCAGAGAGGTCTTGTCTGATCTGCTGACCCCTTGTCGTCCTGGGAATTTTCCCGAGGATATAGCTAAACTGCAACTGCTAGTTCTACGGCGGCAGGGGAATGAGGAGAACTATATATTTTAAGGGGCTGCGCCCATGGGCGGGCAGCACACGCAGAAGCCTGGGGCGAGCAGTTTCTAAGCATGTTGAGGCCCCTAAACTCCCTTCAAATCTCTAAGCGTTTGAGGCTCCTAGACTCCCTTAACGTTTCTAAGCACTTTATAAGGCCCCTAAACTCCCTTTTTCCTAGCCCCGGGCTTAGACACGTCGCTTATGCCCGCCCTTTGGGGGGCATCATGCTCCTGATGCGCCCCCGCGGTCCCGCCCCGGGAGCCGCTGATGCTCCTGATGCGCGCCTGGGGGTCCCGGGCTGGACCCGCTGATGCTCATGATGCGCGCCCTCTGGGGGCCTCCGTGGCGACGCAAAAAACCACGAAAAAAAAACCGTTCACCGGCGGCACGCGGGGGTCGGCGGCACTGGCGTCCGGCCTAATTCTGCTTCGCAGAAGGCCAGAGGCCAGCAAGGCTATTCCCGGGACGACCCGGGCTAAAAGGTCCGCATTTGCTCGGTCCTTTGGGGACCTCGCGCTGCCCGATTTAATGGCTACCGCCAGTGCCGCCGACCCCAGACCCAAGACAGTCGCATTGGGGCGGAAGGCAGGGTGGAGCGCGGGCAGGCGGGGGGGGCGGGGGCGGGGGGGGTGGGGGTGGGTGGGGGTGGAAAGGGGGGCGGCGGGGGTGGGGGGTGTGGGGGGTGACGGTAGAGGGTTGGTGTCGGATTAGGGAGTTGGGGGCGGAAGGCAGGGGTGGACTGGGGGGCATAGAGATGAAGAAGCGATGAGAGCGGTGAGAGCGGGGGGGCGGTCGGATGGTGCACGATGGTGGGAGGGGGTAATGATGAGGGCTGGGGAGGGTTGGTGGGAGGGTTAGGGAGTGGGAGTGGGAGAGGGTGGGGGCGGCTGGCGGAAAGGGGGGCCTGACTCATTTGACCAGCTCTGGTGAGAGGGTTGGGGCGGAAGGCAGGGTGGAAGTTGGTGGAGTTGGGGGCGGAAGGCAGGGGAGTGATGAGAGCGGGGAGGCGGTTCGGGCGGGCGTGGATTGGAATCCCTCAAACTAGAGATTTGTCAGGGGCGGAGTAGGGGGTAGGGGCCTAGGAGGGAAGGGATGGGGGGGGTGGGGTTTCAGAGTCGAGGCGGCGGGTGGGGGTTGAGGGTAAAGGGTTGGTGTCAGGGAGGGGTGGACTGATGAGAGCGGTGAGAAGCGGTGAGGGCAGGCATGGACTGGAATCCTTAAAACACGAGAGATTGGTCAGGGGCGGCGGCGAGGCCTACAGATGGGGGGTGGCGGCGGGGTGGGGGGGGGGGGGGTGGGGGGGGGTGGGGGGGGTGGGGGGGGTGGGTGGGGGGGTGGGGGGGGAAGTGGGGGGGGTGGGGGGGGATGGGGGGGGGTGTGGGGGGGGGTGGGGGGGGTGTGGGGGGGGCGTGGGGGGGGGGGGTGGTCGGGCGTGCACTGGACACCTGAATGGATGGGGTGGGGGGGGGTCAAAGGTCCAATTCAAGGCGTCATGGGTGAGGGCGATGGGTGGCGGGGTTTGGGCATGCACTGAAGCCAAACAATGCAAAAACACTCCAATTCAAGGTGTCATGAGCAGCATGCTGTGAGAGCGGGTGAGGGCGGTGAGGGCGGTGGGGGGTCTTCACTGACGCCGCCCTGCTACCGCTGGGGTCGGCGGATAACGCAACTGCCAGCACTGTTTGCCTCATGCGATGCAAACAACGATTTTGCTGAGGTCCGAGCTGGTGGCTCGAGCCTCGAGTTGGGCCTTCAGCGGGGAGAGGCAGAGCCTCGAGGCGGTAAGGAAAGTGCTCGGCGACGCGAGGGCGCAGCCGCTTGGCAAGTCAGGTTTGGATTTCGTTGCCCGCTCGCTTTCCTGTGCAGTTGAGGGGTGAAGGGATGTTGTTCCCATCTGCAATCCCCGACCGGGATTGAGAGATTTCCAGCTGGTTGCGATGTGCCCTGGTTGCTTCAGAGGTCCTTCGGGTTCCTATTCAGTTGGCTGAGAGCAAAGTGAGAAGCGGGTGTTCTTGCAGAATTTGTTATCTGATTCCTGGACAGCCAACGGGATAAGGAAGGCAATGTCGCTGAGCCAGCAGCCGAACCTCACTGGCACACTGCCGACTGCTCAGCTGGAGATGCTGAAGGCGGGCGAAAGGCAGAAAACTGGCTGGTGCCGAAGGCTCAATATGCAAGATGTCGGCATGGACTACATATGCAGTTAAAAATTTGCAGGTTTGCACCCGTCCCACTGGTAATAGATGCCGGCGAACATGCAAACGGTCAGGAAGCTGCGCTTCATGCGCCCAGTATAGGCTTCAGGCTCTTGAGGCTGCAAGCTGGCCAGAAACACGCAGACTGCGAAAACGGGCCAAGCTGTCAACCGTTTCGATTGTTAAATGCGGAGCTGTAAGGAGTTGTAAGGGCATATTCCGCCGAAAACTGCACCCGAAGCCAGCAGCCTTAAGCCGGTCTGAAGTCCTTTTCCTCTTAAGAGCTTTTGCAACGCAGTGGGATCACTGCTGCTGCTTTGCGGCGCTCTGTGCAAGTCCGAGCAGTAACCCCTCCACACTCCCGAGCCCTATTGTAGACTCTGGCAAGTTGTAGTAACTGGAGTATTGTATCTATTACCGAAAGGGATGCAGATGCTTGTGTATGTATCTCTGCTCTTGTGCGGTTGGTGCCCGCCTGCAAGCTTGGCTTACGATGCCACCAAAAACACAACCCGAAGGCACGGCAGCTGCAGGCAGCAGAGGCCCAGGCTCTCCGCCGCGCCAAGAACCTCGCGGCACGCAGCGGACGGCAGGCCTGGACATTGTCCCGAGATAGTCTCGAGATCTGAGCCCTCTCCCTGAGGCATCTTAAAGTGATGGCTCCTGAAGATATGCTCGGAAGGACTAGATCCGTTCTTTCGCGTATCGCCAGAGGTGTTGGATGCCGCAGTGGCGCAGACAAACGCAGCTCTCTCAGATGCCGCCGGCATTTGCTTCTCGGCAGGAGGGAATGAAGTAACTACATCTTTGTTGATGTAAATGCTCGATTGCTGCCAGTGTTCCGCCTGCATGGAAGGAAGAAGTCCACGCTTGTGCTTGCTGTTGCTGCTTGCTCGTGATTGCTCTTTTCGGGCATCTTTCGTTGCAGACAAGGTGGCTTGGGGCGTGCTGTCCTGAACCGTACAGAGAGCAAAGCAAAGCAGTTGGTGAAGCAGGCGCTTGAGCTGATAGGCAGAGCTGAGGGCGCCGCGGAGGCATTGGCCAGCTCCCAGGCAAATGCTCAGGCTCCTGCGGCGGCCACAGGCTCGATGGAGCCTCACACGGATGCCACGCCTACACCCGATGTGACTCATGCACTCTCATCAGCACCACTCGAACACCTCTTGAGGGTCTCCCAAGAGCTGCAGCAACAGCAAAAGCAGATGCAGCAGCAGATGGCCGAGCTCAAGCAGCTGCAGGCTGATGCGCATCACGCGGCCGCAGACACACTGACTCTTCCTGTCGAACCTCAAGTAAACGCCATCAAAACGACATCGGAAGAGTCGGCTACCCCACTCGATGTGCAAAGCTCATCTCCAGCCCCACACCATGCTAAGGCTTCCATGTCGCTTGCAGCAGAGGTGGCGCAGGAAAGCAAGCTGGAAGCAAGCGAGTCTGAGGAGTCGGAGGAGAAAGCCCCGGAGCTTCCACGTGTGGGCAAGTCAAAGAGGCATCACACACTGGAGCCACGTGACAGCCATGAGGAGCAGACCAGGGCACCGAAAGCCCACAGTGAAGTTGAAGACATTCCCAGGATGCAAGCACCGAAGGACTTCCCTGCTGCTTTGAGGGGCGGCTGGCAAGGCCTGCTCGCCAAGAAGCGCGCGGAAACCAAGAAAAAGCCCTCGAAGCCGGACGACTCCCTCGGAATCATGGAGTTGATGCAGACACCGAAGACGTACACGGCTTGGCTGGGGGCCCCAGGTTAATAAACTACTGCATGTACATGCCTGCCAGGTAGTCTGAAGTCCATTCTGCGTATGTTCAGTGAGCAAACCGGCGTTCACAAGCAACAAGAACATGTTTTGGGTTTAAGGTGTCCTTTTGGCAATGTCATGTCAAAAGATCAAGTTGAAATCATTCAAAGTCGCAAAACTCATTGAAAAGAACCAGGTCTCCAGCAGGGCTCCCACGCATCTTTGAACCCGAGATCTTGTGATCCGCTCAACCTAAGGCAGCCGGATGAGGGTGCGGCCCAAAGTACTGCCAAGGCCAAGGCAGCCAAAGAGGACTTCTTGGCAGCAGAGAAAGCGCTGGATGAGGAGGATGGTGAGGACGAAAAGCAGGTGAAGAGCCTTGGACTTCAAGGAAAAACCGAGAATTCAGAAGAGCACTTGCTCCAGACATATTCTGCAAAAGCTCCCAATGCAGCATGTCGTCCTTGCAAGACGTACCTGTCCTGCGCAGAAGAACCCAGATCTTCCAAAACCCCTCAATTAAGGTATATGCCCTCATTATGCCCATTTTCATAAGAATGATCCAGAGTAAAATGAGGGTAAGATCTGGGAACCCAAGGACTGATGTGCGATCCTTCTGGCCAGAACATGCCTCGTTGGCCGAGCCTTTGGCCTTCTTCCAATTCGCATCAGCACCTGGGCCCTCTACAAGCCGTTAGGAATGTTCATGGTGGGTAGTTATAAGTAGGGTTATAGAGTATGGCAACTATACTTCTAACCTTATTTCGGGTACCTATAAGCCTACTTGAGAACCCTTGAACCTCCAAGTATTCCTGCATGGGCTGAGCTACGTCCCCGTCCATCTCCCTCTGCCTTTTCCTCCCTCCCCACTCGCTCTTTGCCTTGCTCCTCGTTCTTTTTTTCGAGTATTTATACATATGCACATACATTTATACATACATATATATATACACACACACATTTCTACATATAACTTCTTTGAAGAGTACATCGCATGGTGGGCTTATTTGGCATGCTGGCATGTTGAGGCAATACAGCGCCCCGCTCTGTCTGCACCACAAGTGCAGGACAACCTTGCTGGGTTCTTAGTCAGAATGCGCAAGCATGGCTGTCATTGTCTGACTGCGCAAAAGTGCTCTCGGACGGCATGGCGAAGCAGGCATGCACAGCCTTTCGTTGAGTCACTCGAGGTGGCGATGCTGATCCGCAAGTTCGCCCTTGCCACAAACAGCACTCTGCTCATGGAGCTTTCACAAGAGCAGCTCAACAAAGAAGTCTTGCAGTCATTGCTGCAAAAACTGGAAACAGAGTCGCCGGACACGGGCGACGCCCAAGATACCGAGCTCAGAAAGATGTGTGAGGCATATCAGCAAGAGATTCTTGGAGGCACATATAAATCCACCGGTCAAATTGAGAGGCCCGAAAGAGAGAAGTCCTGTGTATCGAGTGTATCGAGAGCAAGGCGCCGCTTGAGAACTTCTGGTCCTCAAGGCAATGATGCCACACCGCCATGCACGATGATAGCTTTATTGCTGGCATGCGTCGCCGCGTGGTTGTCGCATGTGTGCGCACGTGCGGTGCTTCTTATGAGGGGATCCTACTATTAGAGGGGTCCCCTATTTTCGGAAACCCCCACGTCACACGCCCCAAGGAGCTCGAAGAACCTTCAGGAGGATCTCTCCAATGAGGTTCACACCCATTACATGGAATCCAAGGCCGACTCGGAGGGGTTTAGAGATATCTTAAAGAGAGGGTCGCTTCTCGAAACCATGGCCCCTTTTGGGGTTGCTTTTCTAAGGCGGCCCCTCTAATGCTTATAAGGTACCCAAAACAAGGGGCCATGATTTTGAGAGCTGACCTCAGATGTTCACAGCAAGCTCAGGGGTACTTGGAGGTTCATGGGTACTTCTAAGTAGGGATCTAAGTGCCCTAAGTAAGTTTAGAACCATAGTTCCCTACTTGTAGCCCTACTTCTAAGTGCCTATGAACCTTCGAGGATGAACCATAAACCCTAAACCCTAAACCCTCGTGGACATGCAGTTCAGCTATGCGGGCGGGAAAAACAAACCCTAAAAAAACCCTAAACCCTAAACCTGAAAAGGTGCCCATGAACCTGTAGAAATAGGCACACGCACGCGTGAGGCGCGCGAGGAGCAGAAGGTCCTCCAGCGGGAGGTCGCGGCCCGCGAGCATCTCCTCCAGGAGTCCTGGCTCCAAAAGCTGCGTTTGTAGGCCCTACGCACGTAGAACGCACAGAACTGATAAAACCTTTGCAGATATGATGCAGACATAATAATCAATATAGTGGTTCATAATGCAAGTACGTAATATATAGATATATATATATATATATATATATTATACATATATATATATATACAATGTAGGATGTAACGTATCCCCGTACCTAGTACCCAGGTTTTTTTGCGGGTGGCAGGAGGGGGGGAGGGTCGACACTTGAGTATGCGATGTCTGTGCTTATTTGGTACGATAGAATATGATAGAATGAGAGGATTGAGCACAGCCCCTCCCCAAAAAGCAAAAGAAAATGGAACCACAATGAAGGGTCAAGGTATGAAAGGGCGCCTTGGCCACTCGGTGGGGCTTCATGACTTAAGTCGTACAGGCATAGCTGTCAATTCGACAGAAAAGAGCACCCTAAAAACCTAAAACAATCTAAAGTGCAGATCCTTTGAGCTTGAGCTCTTTAACCTTCTCCAACCCAAGTCACCATCACCAGGGAAAAAAAACATTCAGCCATCAAGGCCTCGGTAGCAGACTTGTGTGGCACGCCTAGAGACGTCGAGGCCCACTCTAGATGCCTAGCAGACCCCACGGCTGGCCTCACTCTGCGGGCTGGGTTTGATAAGGTGTCCCTAAGCCCCTAAACCCTTAGCGGCTTGCAAGAAACAAAAACCTGAGCCCTAAGCTAAGGGCCCTAAACCCAGGTTTCAAGAATGCGTTGACAAGTGTTTGTCAGCAACTTGACACGCACTGAGGCCTTTGGAAGCACCTCTCATCGGCTGATGGCTGCAAAGCAACTGATACAGCATGGAGCTACTTCCGACAGGGATAGGCTGGGCTTGATTTAATACATGTACCGTTGTAGCTGCAAGCTGCCACGCTCTTTGACTCCACATGACTCCGCACTGGTGGGAGGGGGGAGGGGGTTTAATGGCGGGTCTCAGACCTCATGGCAGTCATGGCTTCGGGAGACTTACTTGCTTGAAACTCTTGCAAGGTTCTCCGTACTCACTACAGAACGCGCCACGAATTCCAACAATTCATGGCAGGTTCCAGCAGCTCAGCCAGGAAGTGGAGAAACTTGGACAGAGCCAGCCGAAAACAGAGCTGCAGATCTTGATGAGCAGCTTTGGCAACCTCGTCCAGCAGGAGGAGCAGGTACTGGCTGAGCCTTCGAGTATATTCTTGGCACATGCTTGGTGTTGACATGCTGAAGCTGAAGGTCATGGCTAGCTGCATCTCCGCATCATGCTTCTGTCTCCCCTGCAAATGCCCCAATTCCTAAGGATGCCGTGGTTACAGCGGTATCACGCCAAGAGCAAGCCGAGTCTCACGACCAGCACGAGCTGGAAGAGCTGAAAAGCCAGATGGTGAAACTCAATTCGTCTGCGCAACAAGCGTCAACAGCGGTGAAGACTGAGCGCGGCAAACTTGAGCGCATCTGCACTGTGACAATGAAGGGCATCAACGCCCGTCACTTGCAGCATGAGGCGCAGTGTGTAGCAATTCGGTCTGCAATAGCCCTGGTGAGCGAGCTCACCTTGCCATAGCACGAGCTAGCTACACAGAGCTCATTCATGCTTGAAATCAGTGCCTCGGCAAACCTCTGCTCAGCATTCTTGCGGGCCAATGTCATGCTTTTGCGCTCCTGAGTGGCCAGGCGCACCTCTTTGCTGATGGCGCTGAAGCAGGGGTCAGCGGCTGGAGCTTTGTGTCGAAAGGTTTCGTTCGCCCCTTTTGCACGCAACAGACACTAGGGTTTAGGTCTTAGGGTTTAGGGTTTAGGGTTTAAGAAAGACCTGGACCTAGATCCAGAGTCGAAGAGCCACGGGAGCAGCCTGTCTAGACGGCACCCCCTTAATGTTGGACGCGCATGAGTTGGGTTCAGGGTTTAGGGAAAGTAAAGCTGGCTGGTACTCATGACCCTGTGAGTGTTTGGGGGCACCCCGTTCAAGAAACCCGGCGTTGTTGTTTTCAAGATTTAGGGCTTCCTTGGAAGCCAACTTATAAACCAATTCCCTGGCTTCTTGGCTTAAAGGCCGGGGCCTCTGAATCTTAAAGTCCGGCCTTCTTTCCAAAACCCTCCAATCCGGGAATGGGGTGGTCCAGGAGCCAGCCCAACCTCCTACCATGGGCACTGTTTAGGGACCCGCTTATGTGTCCTGGCCCGGGCCATGGGCTCTGGATATCCAAGACTTGGCCTCTTGGCTTAAAGGCATGGTTACTACAGCAGGTGCGACATTACTCTATCACCCCCCATCTGCCCTGCCCCATTCCCTGACTAAGATCGCAGAAGTCGTCGTTTGGTTCGAAAGTTGGGCGGTTTAGGGTTTAGGGTTATAGGGTATGCCAGCTGACGTTCAGAGTCTGGCTTCAAAAAACTATAGGTTATAGGGTTTAGGGTTTACGGTTTAGGGTTTGCCCAAGCCCGGATGCAAAAGGGTTTAGGGCTTAGGGTTGTAGCAGCGAGCAAGGGATCGCCCAGGGCAGCATTTGGGGATACCAGCTCTGCATCGGAAACCAGGCGGCGTTAGCTCATGGAGGGGGTTTCCGAATTTAGGGGCACCTTATTGGGTTTAGGGTTTAGGGTTTAGGGTTTAGGGTCCTCATTATAAGGGAACCCTACTATTTTGGGGGACTAAAAAAAGGGGGGTCCCTTCTCTTCGTGAACCCGCAGGTGGGAACTCTTGGCCCAAGAGAAGGTTGGAGATAAGGTTGGGGTAACGTCTGTTCGGGAACTTACTCGCGAGCACATCAACCCCCCAACATGTTAGGGTTTAGGGTTTAGGGTTTAGGGTTTAAGGCTCATGTCCACGCTTGGAGTTCCATCTGGCATTTTGACCACAGACTGGATCTGAGTCGTCAGGAACAAAATGTCCTAGCAGGACGGTGCCGGAAGGTAGGATCATGTGAGCTTGACCTCGGCAGCCATGATGGAGTCGGCTGTCCGGGAGTATGCGGTTGCCGTGCTCAGCTGCTTCTCCGAAATATTCCGAGATCCATGACCGGAACACGTAAACAGTTCACATACGAGACTGAGCCGCATCCTAGGCGTTGGGACTACAGACGCTGTATGACAACCTGAAGCCAGTTTGGCGCATTCTGCTTCCATATAGCTTTCTGTGCGTGCTGCCACTTGGCTGGCAAACCTGGGACATCCTACATGTGTAATTTTCGGACTTGTTGGGCACCCTTCACTCAGGTTCACGCTAGCTGTCCAGCTCTATGGACCCTTCTTGCGCTCAATGGTCGAATGCGCAGAGCAGCCAGAGCCTGGCGCAAAATTCAGTGGTTCTGCTCACTGTGGGAACTCCCACTATGTCCTCTCCATGGCACAAGCTCAAGAGGGTAGGCTGGTCGCAATGAAGCTATTGGTGCATGCTTTTTCGGGCCCACTGCTCGGGCTTCTAGCTGACAGTATGGGGCGACGCCCCATTTTGCTGTTGGGTTTGACCGGCTTCCTCACGGCCTTCCTCTTGTTTGCTCTGGTGGCTTTCCTGCCGACACTACACGGCTCTGCCAGTGCAATGTCCTTGTGCTTCTTCTTGGAGGGGGCGACAAGTGCTTTTGACGTGGTCTTCTTGGCCATGCTCGCGGACACAACGAAGTCACCGGCTGGTCGGGTCACATCCTTTTCCCTGTACTATGCCACTCGGTCGAAGGGTAGGAGTGTGACTCTTGGCGTTGCACTACTAGGAGGTTCATGGGTAGCTAGAAGTAGGGTTATAAGTACCTTAAATAGGGTTATCAGTATAGTTACCATATGTCTAACCCCACTTATAACGACCCAAATGAACCCTCCACGTCGTTGTTTTACCTCCTTCCTTCAAAGGCGACGGGGGCCCTGGGTAACGCCATTGCCATCGGCATCTTCGTGGAGGAGATGACCTGGGAAGTGCGCGACTTCAGCCTGACCTGGGCCTGCATGGCCATGGCCATGGCCGCGCTCATCTTGTGCCTAGGCTGGCACCGTACATGTTTGGGGCAACGTTCGGGGGGGGCTTCCCCCCCCAAGGTAAGGCACATGAAGGCAACCCTGGGCTCCCAAATTGAGCACGAGGATCTGAACACGACAGAGAAGTGCGCTTGGGCTGGGTGACGTATGCCAATTAAGCCTACGTAAGTGCGGTCCTCATCACACATCCGGTGTTGTTGTTTTGTTTGGACAAAAAGTAGCAAGATAGTTGCTTGCCCCGGTGCGAGGGTGTTTCATGGGCCTTTGGCCTTTGTTAATCTTCTGTGCTGCCATGACGGCTGGACATGTGGGGAAGAAGTAGCATCGCCCACCATATTTCATAGGTTTTTTGCAGAGTTTTTGGCTTCTTGGTAATTCCAGTGTAGGTATGTTCTCGTCTACGTGCCGGAGACACTGCCCTCTGCGCTGCTCTCGAAGTCGCACTCGAAGCCCCAGGCTTTGTACGTGCGGTTAGTGGGCCACTCCATGGAGCAGATACTTAGCAGAGCAAGTAATGAGGAGGGGAGGGGGAGTTAGGGTTTGTTTTATGTAGTTTAGTTTTGTTTTTTGATTTTCTTATTTTGTTGCCTTTTTTTTTTTGGGGGGGGGGGGGGGGAAGGCGCTTGCTGGGGCGCCTGCTGTTTTAATTCGAAACTAGAAGGGGTATTGTGCACTGGGGTGGAAGGGTGCAGGGCTTCGTCTATCCTTCATGCGCTTGTGCAGTATCGGTCTGTTGCAGTTATGGCATGCCCCAGCTTGACCATGAATCTACTGACATGTCAGCAGTTTTCATGTTCTTCCTCACAATGTCTTTCACCGATTACAAAGTTGTGCTATTTTAATCGTCTCACGTGAGCGCCTGACTTGCGCACAGTCTTGCGTAGTGAGTGGCAACTCAGCCCAGCTAGTGCCGAGTAGTTGCCGCTGCCCTCAATTCTCTCGGCCTTGTTTGCAGAGGCCTGCAGGCCTGGATGCAAAACGGCTGCTAGGGAGTTGCACAATATATGAACGGAGAGATTCCTGCAGAATGGGTGCCATGTGGGCAATTTGTGTGTGTGTGTGTGTTTCAACATTGTAATTTTCGAGGTTGCAGGTGGGTCTAGTTTCAAGCTTGTGGGCGTTAACCTTTAAGCCTTTCGTTGGAGGGGGTATGGTCCCTATTAACCTAAAGGCTCTCCTGGCAAGCCGACCAGTAAGGATGCACTTCCTGATCTCCAGCCGATTTCTCCAGGCAAGGGTAGGAGGGGGGGGGAGGGGGGTAGTTGGCAATCTTTTTGGGTAGAGTAAGAAGCTTTGGCAGAGACGCGGACAGGGACCTAAAGAACAAGCCCAGAGGTCTGGCTGGTGGCCGTGCTTTTCAAGTCCTTGGCGTCAGGGCTCTCCAGCATCAACGCCTCCTTTACCCTTGCAGTCTATGGCTGGAGACCTGGAGATTGGCAAGCCTGGACATGGCCCTGTGAGGTCATTTCAATGAGTAGCCTTGGCATCCTCGGGCCCTGGGCCGGCCGAAAGCGGCCCGAGTCGGTCATTGCCCTCACCGCCGTGGTGTCTGTGGCCCTGCATGTCGTGCAGATGCTGGCGCCGTTCCACGCACTGGCCCTCATCGGACCGCATTTGATGGCCGGAGTGCTCGCGTTTGCACGGCCTGTGTCAGCGGCGTACTTGAGTGGCCGCTTCCCAGCGTCCCAGCAAGCGAAAGTCCAGGCAATCGCCCATCTCAGCCACAACTGTGGCGTTTCGCTGTCCGTGGCGATCTTCTCATCGCCGCAGCTCTTCAGGCCCCACTCACGTGGCTGGGATGCGGCTCGACCATTCCTGTCCATGACTTAGCGGCTAAGCGGAACGACAACCAACATGCGAACTCGCATGGTCATGTAGCTGAGCTTTCTTCCATTTGATTGTGCGATGGCTCAAGCCTGTGGACAGGTACATGCATGAAGCATGCCGTAGCACACATGCAGGATGCTAGATCGCCACGTTGCAAAGAAGAAGACCTCCTTCATAGATGCAAGGTGTCTTGCAGAGGCAGTGCTTGCACGACTGGAGCTTGCTAGATTGGGGAGGGCGGTTGCCATGCTGGGGATGACGACGTCGAGGCATCGATCACGCCATCGGCGCGTCGCCCAACTCACCTGGCCTCTTGGCTTACGCCACCACCCATTACGCCGGTACGGCGATTTCCCCAATTCAAGGATGTTGGGAAGCTTTGCTCTTCCGGTTTGTATACGCTTCCCTCCTTGATTTTGGGCCCTTGGACGTTCCCTCAGGCAGCTGGTTTGGCTGGCCTGTGCATCTGCGCTTCTGAAAGATTCTGGATGCGTTTTCACCAGCCACTCGGCCGGATCTGAGGCAGCCTTCAGTCATCAGCTTATATCAGCTATTTCAAAGATCCCGTTTTGATCTAGAAGCCGTAGCCCTCCCACGCGAGAAAGGGATGAAGACGAGCCAACCTGAAGCATCCTGAAGCCAGCTATGACTGCAGGTGGGCAAGGGCGACGAAACCTGCTTTTGAATCTGGGTCTTTGGCTCCCGCTGCCGGCACAAGCGGCGTTCCCAAATGCGTTGCTTGGAACATGTCTCCAATGTTTTTGGGCTTCGCTGAGTAGCGATTACTTACCGGGCTGCCCATGACTTTGGAACATGCGCTGCTCAGTTTGATGCTTTACCTGAGAAGAATCAACATATGCAGACCCGATCTAGGGTGTCGATACTGCTAGATGCGCAGAAACACGAGCCCATTCACACATACAAAGGTGAGAAAATCGGCATGAGATTGATGTCTCTGAAAATGTTGCGATCTAGTTTGATCCCGTGAAGCATGCAGCTACCTGCCTAGAGGTGTTTAGCGCATGTTTTAAGCTAGGTAGACTGGCTGCGAAGATCTTGTGCATTTGTGTCACTGCAGTCTCGTCCTGATGTGGAAGGCTGCCCGAGGTTGCCAAGTACTCCGAGAGAAGAACTCCTGGCAACAAGCCGGACGATCTTGGATTGCAGCCGCGCACGCTGAAGCTCGGAACATTAAGCCTGGGAGCACGACAGTTCCGTTCAGATGTACGCTGTCATTTGCATGGAGACACGTGCAGTGCGTTGCAAAGCCAGGAATCGCTTTGGTGATAAATCCGATGGCCCAGTGCTGAAGGGCTGTGGTTATGGACCGAACTGTTTCTCCACGACTGGAGATCCCGAGGCACCAGCCGCCAGCAACTAGTATGCTTTGTATACTTTGCTGGCGGTGCTGACATTGCATGCAGTGCCTTCGGCTTTCGGTGTTTGCGCAGAGACTGCTATAAGGATCCGCAGATCACCACTCTTCTCCAGCCATGGAAGATACCGGACGGCACTAGCACGGCAGATGCATCCGCGCAGCTGGAAGAGGTGATCCGTGCTTATCCGCCAGGTGAGGGCTTATGGCTTTTGCACCGCTTCTCTGCCTTCTTTGCGTTTGCATGTGAGGACTTAGAGCCTTTAGAGCACACGTGATGTCAAATGCCAGGTCAGCAAAAAGTTGACGGGGGTGGCTTCCAAGTTGTCAAAGCTGGTTCCGATGGCTATTTGTACGCCCAGTTTGAGAGCTTAAAGATTCTGGACCTGATTCTGCACTGACTCCGGCGATTCTTGATTCGCACTTCTGAAGCGCCATCACTGCTCTTGGCCAAGGAAAGGAAAGATTGATGATGTTGAGCTCGCAATAAACCAGGACTTGAAATTCAGCTCAAGTCCCACTGCACTCATACTTCTTTCACGCGACCATGCTGGTGATACAGGCTGCTCATTGACAGCTCATCTGCACTGGATTGTTTGGCTTTGCATCGTCTTGCAGTCTCCGTGCTCAACAGCTTCGGACCTTAGTAGTATAAACGTATATGTTGCTGGAATTGAGAGGGTCTTCATTCTCCCCCCGCAGCGACATGCTGCATTCGGAGTGCAAGTTCATACACTGCGTTCGGATGTAGGACGGGACTGTTCAAGTTCGTGCCTCTGGACGGATCGGCCTCAAGGCTGATTTTGGCTCCAACGACCCATGGCTGATTCTTGTGTGTCTGTCTGTGTGTCGCTTTTTTGTCTGCGCGTGTGTATGTTACACATAAATATACATATATATATATATATATGTATATATATGTATACATATATATATATATATACATATAATTATATGTATATATATATATATATATATACATATATTTATATGTATATGGTATACATATATATATATATGTAATATGCAGTGTGTGTATGCCCGTATACGCGTTAAAAACACAAGTTAATGTCAGCTATTGTGTAGCAAAACTGTAGCAGAATGGCGATGTGTGCTGCGTGTGGCATGTGCTTACTATGTGCGCAACAGAAGCAGACAGACACGTCTTAGCGTCTTAACATTCTTCGACACTACGGAGTGCTGGATTGTGTCTGCTCCCCTTGTCTATGGAGAAAAGTGTAGATGCTCTGAGGCAAAACGCTTGAATTACATTGCGGAGCTACCTGGCACAACATGATTCTAAAGGTTGCCGCGCTTCAAGGTGTTGAGAGACGTTATGAGACAAGCTGATCGAGGACTTGGATTCCAGGTTGCGTTGCCACATGTGAGTTCGCATAGTTTGCTGCAAGGCAGCTGCGAGCAAAAGGCTGGACGGCTCCCGCAATCACGAAGCTTGACAACGAAGCAGGGTGCTGGTCGAGATACGTATTTGCAATGCCCCGCATTCTCCGAAAGCAAACTGAGCACCCCAAATCCCACTGGCTCAGTAGTGCCACAGGAGCTGGGTTCCTTCAAGAAATGTTGTGCGGTGGCATGCTTGACCTTTGTAGTGTCTTGTGTGGGCAGCTCTGACGTCGCATTGAGCTAGGCCAGGCATTGCACTGTCTGTGTATCTCCATACCCAGTCCTGCATCTGAAGGAAAAACACTCACGCGTATTATTTCTCAATGAACTCCGGCAAGACGAAGGCCATACCATCAGGGTCTCTCCGTGCCAACCAAGGCAATGTGGTCTTGACAATCAACATAGATGCAGTCTAGCAAATGCTCAGCTGTTCTGTGGGCAGGTGGCTTGCGTCGGGATCGATTGCCCGGTTAACTACGAACTCCGACTGCAGCATTTGACTATAGTTTCGATGTTCACTTTCACCCACGCTAGCCATAAAGAGACTCATTTGGTTGATGGTTGTCAGCAGTGAGCTTAGGAATTGATCGAAGAGGACAGCAGATTGCCATGCTAGTCGCCATGCCATGGCTGCCTTGTGTTGCTTCATCCACTCTGTTACCCTAAACCCTAAACCCTGTTTCATTGGACAGTGTGGGTGTTTGCTAGCGTCATTCGTTTGAAGGTTAGGGTCGAAACAACTTGAGGTCCTAGCCCGCGATTCTGGAATCCCAAAGATTTACACATCTTCTACCCATGAGGCCCTCTGAAGTAGCCCCCGCGGTTTGCGAGAGTGCTGCGCGGGTGGCAAAAAACAACTGTTGCTTCAATAGTACCCTAAACCCTAAACCCTGTTGCTTCAAGAGTCAAGAGCCTGGCAGGAGCCCGGTCCAGGCGAGAGTGAAGGCTGACTGCAGGAATGCAGGGCGCAAAGGAAAAAAACCGCTGCCCTGTGCCCACAATACTGCACAGTAGGGTTTAGGGTTTAGGGTTGCAAAATACACCCATGGCATACGGCTTATACCGTGTAATAGTCACATCAACCTCAACTCTACGGCTACCAAGGCTGGCCGGGATCCTGTCTGCCATCGGCAACATCACCAAGATGGTTCTGGCCTGATTCCTAGCTTCGACCCGTCACCGGAGTCTGCTCCGGCCGGATCAAGAAAGTATGTCCTCCGATCTTATGTTCACTGATGCTTGCACCCTAAACCCTAAAACCTAAACCCTAAACCCTAAGCGGGGGGCAAAAAAAAAAACCTAAACCCTAAACGCTTGCGACACGGGTGGGAAAAAAACCTAAACCTACTGCCGAGGTGCAGCGGGGTGCTGGCGCCGCCAAGGCTTGCTACGCCTGCAGAACTCTTTGGTGCATCTGTGACATCACCCCCCCGAGTAGTAGAGTAGGTAACCTTTTTGGGGTAGTATAATCCCCTTATAATCCCAAAGGTGAACCTTGAATTCCCCCAGGTTACTGGACAACCACTCTGACGGTTGTTTGTGCCCGCTGTGTTTTGGAGGAAGGTGGTGCCTGGTAACTGGGCAAGTTGTTGGAACACATCATATGAATTTTCAACTATCCAACCCATCTTCAGCTCGCTTATTGCAGGCGATTACTCCGAACTTACAGGAGTCATAGGCAACAGGCATACTGCACGGGATACATCAGGATACATGTTTTTGCATGCCGCTGGTATGGCGCTCCTCGTTGCCGGCGGGACGCTGGCAAGCCACGCACTAGAAGCATCGGCAACTCTGGCAGCATTGGTTTGCTTGCCAAGTGCACTGGAGCCATAGGGTACTACAAGAGATGTCGTCACGTGCACATGTTTGCTGCCACTTTGGACTTCACAAGGCAGGTTTGTACATCCCAACAGTGCATATAGCTAAGCTGCTTTGCCCAGCCCTACGCGCTGTAGGGCGAGAGAGCGGTGTTTTGGCAGAATTGGCACTGCAAGCCGAGGCACATGTCTAGCACCTCTCTGGGTGAAGATGAGAGCAGGATATGTGACCTGGAGCAGTTCAGAGTCCGTATAGGCGAATGCTCCGCAATGCCCCTTTGAGCTCACTCCTATGGCACATCTTCAGCTTCACAACACTCAGGCGTCGCCGTGCGCTGCCGACCGCGCCTTGCTAGAAAGTGTATGCTACAGCCCAAAGGTGCTTTCCGCACCGTGAGAACGAAGCCCGATGTCACGATGTGTTGGGTGCTTCCGGTCGAATGCTGTATCGATCCCCAACTAGCTGGAGCTACTTGAATAAGGAAGTTTTCGCCCGAACCGTCTGTTCTGCACAGGACAAGCCGTAGGACTGTGCCACACGATTTTTGGGCAAGGCTATCCGATGCAGAGCGCAACCATGAAGTGGTTGACATCTGTAGGGCTCGGACCTCAATGGTGGGAAAGAATCACAAGATGCTGCACAGAATCCAGCAGTCCGCAAGGGAAGAGCTGTAGTTATCACCGACCCAACCACCTTCACTCCAACCCTGCCTGAGATCATGGACCGCCGCATGGTCATCCTCTTGGACGCGGGAGCCGCACCTCGGGGCTGATTGTCCATTGTTTTTTTTTTTTTTGGTTGCTGGTTTGGGTTTGTTACCTTACGAGTGCAATGAAGTGTTGCTAGGCAGGTTGCAAGTTGTTTTGTTGTCTTTGAGAAGTCGGTTGTGAGCCAGGGCCCAGGCCAGGTTAACCCGGCTGCTTGCCCTGCCACCTGGGCACCCCTGAACCCTGAACCCTACACCCTAGACCCTAAACCCTAAACCCTAAACCCTCGCTTCTCGCAAGAACTCAGGCATCGAACGATTACCTTCGGCACGACAAGTCCAAGGACGGCTCAGATGCTGAAGATGCTTTTTCGAAAAGACACCTGCAGCAAGTGTCTGTACTAGAATGATTAGAAGCTACTAGTCTTCGTCGCTATGGGTAGGGCCACTGCAGTTACAGTGAAAAGTCTGAGCTACATCGATTTTGGGCACGCCCTGTTGGACTGACTGGAAACTCCCGGACACCGCAGGAAAAGCGATTCGCCTTCGATCAAGCCTTCGGCGCAGATACGGCAACCTTGAACGCACATTGTTTTCAGAGCGGTGCCCTTTTCAATTCTGGGTTGCGGATGTCCTCCCTGGGGAAACTGAGCTTCTCCACTCCAGAGCAATCAAGGACAATGGTGTCCTGTTTACTGCGACGGCAGAACCCTTGATAGGCACACGGGTGCAGTTAACAGAAGTAGTGACGTGTGGTTGAGCTTCATGCTGGTTCCCTTTGAAAGGCTTTGGCATCAGGTCGGGTTTGCGTATTTATATAAATACATAAATATGTATATATATATATATATATGATTGTTATTCATTTATTTGTTTATTATTGTCTATATTCATATTTTTATATACGTGTCCAGCACCTTGCCATGACCCCTGCGACCGCAGATAGCGTACTTGGCGGCCACTTGTGCAGCAATATCGACAGGAAGGTCCATGCGAAGCATAACCCGAGCTTGGTTTTTCCATCCTTGTCCGCTGTTCGCGGATGAGGTCACTGCTCACATGTGTGGCACAAAGAGGGCTGGAGGCCACTGTTAGTTGCGGTTCCTGCAGTCTGAGGTCTGAATTGCAGCGTTTTTGCCTACGGGGCAACAGGAGCTGGCAAAACCTTTACCATGCATCTCGGTCTCAATGTTTAGAGCCAAGTGCAGACACGGATAGCACCCGGTGCGACTCTTGCGGCCAACAGATATGTACGTCCTGAAGCATAATGGAGAGGCGGTGGTTGCTTGTGCCGTTTTTTCTGGAGCTAGTGAGAACTAAACCACCACCAAGGATCGGCACTCCAAGCGAACCAGGCGTCATGTTCCGCACGGTCGAGGGCCTCTTTGCCAGGTCGGCTTCTGCACAGGACCAGGGAGTCTCAGTCACTTGCTCCCTGCCTGCAGCAGTGCCATGCAATGATGCAACAGCTTCGTGGTGACGTGTGCAGATTACAGCGCGCGGGGGCAGATGCATTTTTGTGCAGGCTGCTTCGTGGAAGTCTACAACGAGGTGTTGCGGGATCTCGGCTCACGAGACGGCCGAGAGGGAATGCTTGACCTTAGGGAAGATCCCATCACAGGACTGCAGCTTTGTGGCGCATGTATGCACACAGAAAGTCTATAAGCACGTATGCAAATATGCATATTCCGACCAACAGAATTTAAAAGCGTGTGTGTGTATGTATATATATATATATGTCGCATGTACACATGTATGTGTATGTATGTATGTACGCCTGTATACACAACTATTTGTGCTGCTTCTCTTGGCGAATGGCGACAACGTTTCCCAATGCATGGTAAACAGTGACAAAAGCATCCTCTCAGACAACCAGGTGTTTTTGTAATGAGGTGATTAAAGCAGGCACGCATTTACACAACGCAGCTTCCGTATGAAAGAAAATTGCCTCGGCTCGGACAAGTTGACTTTAAGCGGGATCCCATAGAATCGGAAGGACCTCCTTAGGTCATCAAACTTCGCTCTAGGAGACCCCCCTCCCCTCCCGCCCCGGCTAAACCGGTTCCACACGAGTTTCGGCAACGGCTTGCAAGCTTCTTAAGGAGGCAAGCAAGAGTCGACTAGGCTGTAGCCCGAAAAAAGAAGTTGTACACATTCCGAATCAAGGTTGGTCAAGGAGTTCCATAACCATTCCACCTCGATTTGGGTGCTGCCTCAATCTTGGATGCTGCTGCAGCGGGCGGGTTGTGCGCTGAAGCAGCACGCTGAAATTGAGATGGAACGACAGTCGAGGGCAGTGAAAATCTAGTGGGTTTCGCAAGAAAGGCTATTCTGCTTGAGAAGAAACATGCCAAGCCAAATTCCCATGCCAAGTGCATGCCGCCTCGATTTAGGTGCTGCTTCAATTTCGGGTGCTGCTTCAGCGTGTGGGCTGCGAGCTGAAGCAGCACGCGGCTCTTTGTCAAGATGCACTTCCAGTGGCACAATATCCTCAAATTGTGTCCCAAAAGGCTCGGACATCCAAAGCGAGTTGAGACCATCAACAAAAACTCCAAAGCAGGAAAGGCAAGCAAAACAAATGGTCCAGAAAGCAGCACACGGTGGCATGGATGTTAGTCCACCCACCCCAGCATGATATGCTCCAGAATCGTGCCTTGTGCAAGGGGGTCATTCAAGCACACGCCGCCACAAACCTCCACCGGCAACCCCACTCCTGAATCTCAAAAAGAGTTTAGTTGTTGCTGAAGAGTCGTCTTTCGGATCCTCTGAGCTGCGGTGATTGGCAGGACCTTCGCTGTCCGGTGTCACTGAGATCCAGGCCAGGGCCGCAAAAAAGTCGCAAGAACTGTGCCCAAGGAGGTGGTCATCATTTGTGCAATCCTTGAATTCGTTTGATCACCACTTGCCTCACCGCAACTGTTCGGCGCAAGCTTGGGTTCCTGTCTCGAGCAGACGACTCCCTTCGTTGCTCGTCAGCACTCGCGGGAGCTTCCTTTCATAGCCATGCGTTCAACAGCTGGTTTGCGCCGGGCTGCAGCCGTTGCTGCAGCAGCACTGGCCACAACTTGCACCACAGCTCTTGCAGACTCCAAGTCCGCAGCCGTGCCGCTGCTCGGAGGGCAAGCGTCGTGGCACTTCGGCAAGTGGCAAGCGATAACTGATGCTGTCCGCGGCGGGGTGTCGACAGCGAGCCTGGTCCCCAGCAAGGTTGGCGCGAAATTCCAGGGAACGCTGGACCCCAGCAAGCTGAAAGCAGGCTTTGCGGGCGTTAACCTGGACATTGCGGAGCTGCCCAAACCGCTGACAGACTTTACGGGGCTGCAACTTCACGTGGCCAATGCGGATGGTCGGGAGTATACACTGCTTCTGAAGCTGCGTGGAGCAAAGTCGGGGACTTCTTACCAAGTCCGCTTCACGCCAAAGCCTGATTCGAGCCTGGAGGCCCCCTTCACCGACTTTGCTGGCTACTACCGTGGGCGCCCGGACCCCGCGGCGGCGGCGCTGCGGCTGGAGGACGTGGGGACCATAGCGCTGCAAATTGCCAGCAACTTTCAACAGCAGTCGGGGGACTTCGAGCTTGAGTTGAGCAGCCTAGCTGGGCTTCAAGATGCGTCCCAGCAAATGGTTTGAGGCCTTCGGACGCCTTAGGATGCTCTAGAATGTTAGGGTTTGGGGACCCCTGCGGCCCAGCCTCGGCGATTGGTGGAGGCCGGCCGGTAAACTCGGCCTGAACCCTCAACTCCCTAAAGCTCCCTAAACCGTCCTGATATCCCGATGGCCTCAGGGTGTGATTTGCTTGTCCGGTGACCTAGTGTAGGGATGCTCAGTGCCGAGGAGGCCATCAGGAGATGACAGGGTAAGAAGCCTTGTTTGATCTCGAAGGCTGCAAAGCTTTCCAGTCGTTCGAAGGATACGAAGTTTCCCTCAGAAGTGGACGTTTAGTTCAGCTCGGCGGGAGGCAAAACAGCTGACCTCGTGGCAGTCGAAAGTTCCCTAAGCCCCTGGAACTCCATAACTGTACTTATAACCCAAATATAACCCTATTAGGGTACTTAAAGGGGCTAATAAGTGTGCTATAACTACCTACGCTTATAATTGGTCATGTGCTAAGCATGACTTAGCGTTTGCCAGGCCAAGTCCGTCCAGCAGGTCATGGAGCTGCTGCAGCAGGGCAACCAGCGAAGAACGACGGAGCCAACGGCTCAAGCCTCAGGGCATTTCTTGGGGCAAATGGGGCTTGATCCCCCTACAACCCGTTAGCCACGACAAGGACAGTTGCTGTAGAGAAACGGTGGGAGCTGGTTTGACCCCCCTAACGCCTTGAAAGCGAAGGATGAATCATGGGGCCCTTTGGGAATCTCGAGACCCCCCAACAGAGTCCATAGTTTAACTCCATGGCAAGCAGGCACAAGCAGGCCACCCAGAAACAACCCAGCCGAGGCGATGAATGTCACGTCGTCGCGCTCACATGCGGTGTTCCAGGTGCGGGTGGAGCGGCGGGACCCCAAGAATCCGGATGTGGGAACAGTTGGCAAACTCTCTATGATCGACCTGGCCGGCTCAGAAAGGGCCTCGCAGACACACAACAGTGGCCTTCGGTTGCTCGAGGGAGCCAATATCAATCGCTCTCTGCTGGCGCTTGGCAACTGCATAAATGCATTGGCCTCCGGCTCTGGCTTTGTGCCGTTCCGGGATTCCAAACTGACGAGACTCCTGAAGGATTCACTGGGAGGAAACTGCCGCACGATGATGATTGCCAACATCTCGCCGAGCCACCTGAGCTATGAAGACACCCTGAACACTTTGAAGTACGCAAATCGGGCCAAAAACATCCGAGTGAGCACCTCACAAAACCTCATTCAGCCGGATGACCACGTCAGAGCCCAGTCAGCAATGGCCAACCCAGGGAGCCCTTTATACCCCTTAATTAAGACATATACCTGAAACTATATAGGGATCCTTAGTATGATTAAAAAAGGTAGATGCCTTCTTTCAGGGGCATTGGGCTCTTTGGGGAATGTCATTTTTTTCTCTGCTGTCGTGGCACCATGTCGTAGCACCTGCGCCTTAGCATCCATATGCCGGAGTCTGGCTGGAGGCTCCAAGCTTGAAGAAAGGGCTACAATTTGCTGAAAGAAGGCCCCGAAAAAAGATAGCACAATTCCTGTACTACCCTTATAAGTTATAAGGAAGAATATGGCTTTCGATAAAGTTTTGGTGACCGAACTGCAACCCCGCCCCCCTCGCCCCCAAGTTTCTCGCTGAGTCAGAAACTCAAACCAGTGCGACAGTCACGACGGCACGCGCATGCTCTTTGCCACCCAGGACAGTACGAGCATGCCATTTCCGACCTCCGCCAAGAGGTGGGTGCCAGTTCCGTCTCTTGATTCTTGAACCCTAAACCCTAAACCCTAAACCCTAAACCCTAAAATGGCTGAATGTGGCAGGCAGCACTTTTGAAAGCGAAGCTGGTACAGCGGGCAGCGACGCAGCAGCTTCAAGACCTGGAGGTAAGTCGGTTTCCGCACTGAAAGCAGATACTGGTAGCCTAGCCCAGAGTTTCGCAAGGATTCGGAGGATTTGGGGGCCAGAGAGTTCCGGTGATGCAACGTCCTACCCGTAGAAAGCGTCATCCCTAGCACTCCTCTCAACATTTAACGTGTCCTTTGTCTCGAAATGCCTCGTGTTGAGAGGCAGCTTCTGTATGCTTCGGTGTGCTTTTACTTTTGTCACTGCGGAAGATTGCTGCATGCATCTGCCACCGAACAAGATGTGGCAGGCCGAGAAAGAGGTTGGTGGGGAGACGGAGCTCAAGGAGGCCAGCGAGAACTGGAAGATGGAGATCATCAAAAATCTGGAACCTTGATTCGTATGATTCGTCAAAGAACTAGCATCCAGGAATCTGTAGTATCTGACACGGGATGATTGCCGCCAGCATCATCAGCATCGAACGACCAGATCTAAACCCTAAACCCTAGCCCTAAACCCTAAACCCTACACCTTAAACCCTAAACCCCAAGCCTAAACCCTTGTACAACCCAAGGAGAGCCGCTCCTCTTTGCAGCGCTCTTTGCTCGATGTGGAGAAGGCAGTTGGAGAGATCACGCCTCCCTTAGGACGGCCTTGAGCCACCTTCGAGCAGGATGTTACGCCTTAGGTGCATGAAAGTGGTCGAAAGGTCGGAAAGATCTGGCTTCACGTTGTCCCTTCTTGTTTAGCTATGTGTAGAGGTAAGAGGGGGGCCTCATATGGGGGGCACCTTTTTTCTGAGGCCTTGGTGCAGTGGCGCGTAGAGCTGGATCATGCCAAGGAGGTCATCGCTTACTGGGAAGCCTCTTGGGCAGAATCAGAGCAGGGCCTCCCTTTTCATATCCTGGGAAGCCCTCAGTTTATTTAGGGTTTAGGGCCTCAGGGCTTAGGGAAAACATCAAGTTGCCATGCCTGCCGCCCAGGATCGCCAGCAAGCAGCTTGGCCCAGATGGCAAAGCTAGCCCATGCAAAATGACACCCTCATGGCATCCGTCGTTGCCGCAGACGTGATGGTGGTGGTGGTGGTGGTGGTGGTGGTGGTATAGTCGTGGTGGTGGTGATGGTGGTGGTGGTGGTGGTATAGTCGTGGTAGTAGTGGTAGTAGTGGTAGTAGTGGTAGTGGTAGTAGTGGTAGTAGTGGTAGTAGTGGTAGTAGTGGTAGTGGAAGTGGTGGTAGTAGTAGTAGTAGTAGTAGTAGTAGTAGTAGTAGTTGTAGTTGTTGTTGTTGTACTAGTAGTAGTAGTAGTAGTAGTAGTAGTAGTAGTAGTAGTAGTAGTAGTAGTAGTAGTAGTAGTAGTAGTAGTAGTAGTAGTAGTAGGAGTAGGAGCAGGAGCCGGAGCAGGTAGGAGTAGGAGTAGGAGTATCATTGTTGTTGTTGGTTGTTAGTTGCTGGTTGTTGCTTGAGGTTTGTTGTTTGTTGTGAGCTTTGGGACACATGTTAAGTTCGCTGTGGTTAGCAGGCCGGTGCTCCTGGTCGTCCACGCCTTTCCGCGGAGCCGCAGACCTTGGAGGAGTGGAAGGACTTGGTCCCTGGCTTTGACTGGATGTACTTCTCTGCCATTCTTTGCTACGTTGCATGTTTGCAACTCCACAATCGCACACAAAACTTCTGAAAAGAAACATGCCCATTCCGAGACAAGGTCGGCCAGATCGAGGAGAACATGAGCGAAAATGCCGAAACAAGACGGTCATTGGCGAGACGACTTCAGCAGAACAAAGAAGCAGGCTCGCAGCAGCACGAGTCGTAGCTTCAGGCTGTCCTCAAGACCCAGAGAGTGTGCAAAGATTCCTATGGCAACGGTACGCCACGACGATGCTGGAGGGTTCCTTGTGTGTTGAAGGCACCCCGCTGACATCATCTTTGCATGTCGGGCAGTCGACTTGAAAGTCCTTTGTCTCATGTCCGCCGCAAAGTGTGGTGCTGAACGCTGCCAGGTAAAGAGCTCCAAGCTCAGCTGACGCGGCGAGTACTGAATGAGGCTGCTTGGGATACCAAATCTCGGCGGAAACTTGTGGCCTCATTGGCCTCCCGGAGCGCCACAGTCACTACATCATTTAGACAAAGCAACAGAACTAAAGATAACTAAAAGTAACCTGACATGGAAGCCGACCTTGATGTCCAAAGAAAACGCTGAACTCTGAAGAAGCACGCAAGCCTAGCAGACATGGGAAACATGTTTCTACCCGGATTCTACCCATGTAAACGGTTAAGTTGGTACAGTGCAGCCGGTCGGCCGTCAATCGAAGCCCGCTTGTCATAGAGAATGGTCCAAAGTCCCACGACGTCCACGACGTTTGCTTAGACACTTGCACGCTGCGCGCTTCACTGGAAGCCCTAAAGCCCCCAGAGAGGCCAATGTCCCTTAATTCAGGAATATACTTTAAATCATATTCAGGACCCGTTTATGATTCAAGGTATAGGTATATTTTCCTTCATTATAAGGGGTATTTTGGGCTCTCCGGACCTGAACCCCAAACTCGCTTTCAGGACTTGCGGGCCTTCCTTGAGTTGATCCAGCGAGTGCAGGCCGCGAGGGGACCTTGGAACGCTAGTTTAGTACAGAAGGTACTCTGCTTTGTCTCAAACTTCCGCAGCTGTTGCGCAACTTATACAATGCTTCATTCAGCCTTCGTAATATATGCTCAGTGCCCGGTGTAGGTCTTGGAATACGAGCGCCTGGAGCTGGACCACTTCTGGGAAATCCACCGGCGACGGCTGGAGGACAGAGACTTGGAGCGACTTGGAACGCAACACAGAATGCGCACACACACGCACACACACACACACACACACGCACACACTCACACACGCACACACTCACACACTCACACCGCCGCAGCACACCTCTCTGCTCAGAAGTACGGTTTAGCACAGTTGTGGGCCATGTAGACATGTCGCATGCTGGCTGCTGGTCGGAGCACGGACAAAAGTCTTGTGGCGTGTGATGTATACGGGTCATCTTACATTATCCTAATTTTATACGATCTCTTACTTTATCACGGGTAGAAAGTAATACTACCATATTCCTATATCATTACATCAGCACAGTTGCAACTGGTTGTATCATTATACATATTGTTGTTGTAAATATGAGACGAAGATAACAATTTTGCTGTTACATGATTATAGCATTATATCATTATGGCATTGTAATATTGTTAGTTTTTAGATACGGGGATTCTTAAGTTATTAGGATACTAAACTATTAGAATTGGCATACTTTATTCGTATAGTATTACATTATTTTGTTATGGCATCGTTGTGTTATTATATTCTTACGGTATTCTGTTATGATCATATACTATTCTCATATTATTTGACTATTATTTGTATGGTTGTATGATTGTATTGTTGCATTATTGTATGATTGTACTGTTGTACTATTGTATTATTGTGCTAGTGTATCATTGTATTATCACATCATCATACTGTTAATGTTCTTTCATTTTCTAGCGACAGCGTTGTCAGGATTGCAATGCTTCGAGAGCAACTGCGCCTCCGCAATGACCACATCCTGGCCCAACGAAAGAGTCTGCCAAGCGAGCCACAGGGGCAGCTGCTTGGCTACGCTCAGGGCAGATCGGGTTGTGCACCTTGCGCATGTTTCTGCCAATGTGGCAATATGTCCGCAAATTCCAGACATGCGCGGCTCGGGTCGGCATTAGGCTGCGGAAAGCCAGGGTTGAATTGTCACCTCCCAGAGTCGACTTATGTCCCGATCGTGGTCAAACATGATGCTGAGGCTGGGAGACAGAGCCTTCCTCCTGGGAGCCACGTCAGAGATGCAACTAGGCCGTGAGGAGGCTGTCGGTTCCAGTGTTGGCTTAAAGGGTGCTTATGGCTGACAGCCCGGTCCCTGCATTGCGAGCTGAGGCCGGTCCAAGATCACGGACCTTTGCGGATCATGCAAGCTTGGGCGCCAGCAGCCAAGGAGAAATCCGTGAGTCGACACCCCTGGATCCTGCCTGGCTTCAAAAACATGTCGAAGATTAGGGCACGAACCAGGAGTTGATAGGCTTGAGGAAGGGCCGCTCTCACCTGCCCAGTTGGCTGATTCTAATCTCTAAGCGTCAGACTTGGGTCAGACATGCCTTGCGTGGCTCTCAACAAAGAACGCTCACGAAATCATGGCTTGTGAGCATGAACGTATCAGACGTCAAGCTGTTGCATGCTGCTAGGGTGCCTGAAACTGTAAAGCCTCCTGTCAAGCATGAACGGACTCAGAAAAGTTCAGTAGCTCGAAGCGGCGTCGTGTTTGTTTCCTGGTTTCTTTGATGGGGTCTGGCCGTGGAAGGAGGCGGATGAGTTCGAGCATTGGGATAGCCGCCCACTGCGACAGCGGGAGCGGACAGCTTCCTACATCGGGCAGGCGGTTTCTCGTTGTCAGCGGTTTTCAGCGGCATCATACCGTTTCGCGCAGGGCTCCAATACTGCTTAATTATAAGGAATATTCAAATTCCTTAAAATGTGAAAGCGTTCCTGGTAAGGTTTAAGGAGTATTCCTTATTAATTAAGGGGTATTTGGAGTCTCTGGGCGGCTGCCAGTTTTCAGGGCCTTGTTTCAGGTGAGTCCACGGGAGTCCTCGGAGTTAGAGCGCTGCCTGTCAATGCACGTCTGCTCCTGAGTGATGGGTTGCTGCGACGTTGTGTTGCCAGTGATTGCGGCGGCTAATCCAGGCATTAAACTGGGCATTTCCCTAAACAGGGGTACGCCCTGTATACCCCAAATAGAATAGAATCTCCTTACAGGGACCCCCAAGAAGGGTACCCCTATTTTCGGAAACCCTTAAATGAAGCATGGCATGACAGTCACATGCAGCCATGCAGCTTCAGCGATTAAGGACAAGGCGATCAACTGGAGAGCCCTGGAAGTGCCTTTGGCCTCGCAGATCAAGGGGCTCGCCCTCTTGCAAGAGGATGGTGGCAAAGTGCCGAGACACCTGTCTGCACACTGCGGGCCCCTCCTCCCCTCTCCTTCCCGCGCCCTACTGGCCAGTTCGGGTTGCAAGGCGCTTTATAAGGTGGCTATGGCCAAGACAGAAGCCCTAGCTCCCCGTTGTGTCTATGTTGAGTGTTTTTGAACGCTTCAAAGGCCATGAACGCGCTAATACCGATGTTGGTGTCGGGCGCTGTGTCATGTTGCGCCTGGCGCCAATCCTTACGTTCGCATTGCACCCTTGATCCTGTCAGGATTGCTTGCACAGCCTCCGCTGCCGCTGGCGCATGTCCCGCAGCCACCACTCTCAGGAAAGCCAGGGCGACACCTGACGAGTTTGGCGGCACACGGCGTTGCACCAGCACCAGTGCAAACAGCGCGTCGTCCGCATCACGCTCATGCCGAACACCGCTCGCCGCCACCAATGCGTACAGGCATCAGTGGCGCCAGCGACGCATCCCTTAGTGGGCGTCCGAGCCGTGCAATGGAGGCACGAAGCCCGGCTCTCGCGAGACAAGGAGCTCCGTCGGCCCTTCGGGCCTATGGCGTGTCTCCGGCATATCGGGAGCTTCACAGGGACCAGCGCCAGATGGATAGGAACGGAGCCCATCACCGGAAGAGCAGCCCCTGGCGCTCGCGCGGGATCGGGAAGGCTGGAAAGTTTTTAGTTCACATGCAAGGCAGATAGACTCATCTTTCGCCATCCGGGCAGATCGAAAGGCTGCCACTACAGAATAGTGAGCCACAGCCAAAAGCACAAGCTGCCTTAGACTACACAAAATCAATGCGCCCAGGATGGTGACACCCATTCGGGACCGTTCGTCAATTCGCTTGCATGAGTTTGCAGTTGATGGAGTTCCCAAAGCAGGTTAGTGATGCAATGTGCCCTGACGTTCAGCCGTTCTTTCAGCAGCGGATCCAGAAGTTGTACCAGTGGCCCATGCCAAGCACCGCCTTGCATGTCTTTCGAGGCGCACAAGAATACCAGTCGTCTCGTTCTCACCATGACGTTGATCGCATGAGTCCTTCCAAAGGAAGACAGCCGCGAAAAATTGCGAATTCTGCCGAGTATTGCCGAACGCCTTCTCGTCACGACTTGTCGCAGCAGGTCAATGTGATTCACCGCCATCGTTGTTTTGCAACAGTTGCTAACTTCTTTGTGGCCAGGCTGGGCAGCAAGAGTTGGAGATGGCACTGCACTTTGCTGAGAGTGGGGAGCCGGTCTTCATCATGGTGCAACTGCTTGCAGCCATGCGGGTTTTCGCAGATCCTGAGGCCCCATCGCGCACAGTCCCCGCGCTCCAGCGAGGCACCACATCCGCCTCGATCTCACTCTCTAAGACCCTGAAGCCTTACAGCAAGTGCCGTAGATATCGTAAGCTTGCATGCAGAGAGGGACTGCGTGAGGACTGCATATGCCAGTAAGCGTTGACTTGCAGACACGCACGCAGGCATCTTTATGTATGGGCAGGAGAAGACATTCGCAGTTGGTGGGACATTGATATGCACATAGGTTTCAGTATTGGCTAAAGCCTTGAGGCTATCTTGTCTAGGAATAGTTTGAGAGGCTTTACAGGGCCAACCGTGAAGTAGTCAGTAAGATGCGCAAAAATCGGACCACGGACCCTGAACCTTGTGAAGACCTTCGTGCCAACTTGTAGCTCTGAATAGTCTTGTGGACAGGTTTCAAAGATCAGGTTCCGGAAGTTCCGCAGCCTTTAAACAATGCTGAGGCAAATTTGGGCCCTCAATGTAGCAAGATGCTAAGCTAAGCCAAGCAACAATGGCAAGCAAGAGCCGTTCGGAAGGCGCATGAGATCTGACAAGGAGGTCCTCGTGCAACTTGCCCAAAGACATTCAAGGACATTTGCTGCTGTCCTATGCAATGCATCCATATGCATCCGGCTTCCGAACCAGGTGGGTTTGTTTAGGATTCCGGCTGCTCTGGGTAGCTTAAGGGAGCGCTGCATTGGAGAGTCCATAATGAGCTTTGGAACTGGCTGCCCGCATGGTCCGCATAGGCATGGCTGGCTGGATCTCAGGTCGTACACAGCAGCACCCGAAGACCTGCATCCCGACTTCACCTTCTCCAAAAAGTTGGCGCTCGGGCTGTTTGGTGAAACCTCGCGATTGCCACCGGGCAACCTTGAAGAACAACTTGTGCTCGAAGTCCTGCGCTGCTCCCACAGCCCTTCAGGCAGAACGTTGCAAGGAGGTCCTTGTCGTGACGGAGCGTCCGCTCTTGACGACACATGTGATGCATTGAAAGCCAAGCAGCAGGAAAAGATCTGAACGACGCAGAAGCCCCAAGCCTAAGCCACGGGTTTCGAGGTTGAGACCAGTCATGGAACCTTCATGGCGGCTCCAGCTTAGGGTGTGTCGGGACCGGACACGCCTCGGATGTTGGACGCAGGCTGATTTTCCAGGGCTCCTGGCCCAAGGGTTCCTCCCTTGACCCCTCTTTCCCCTGGTGAATGTAAAGGAGACGCTTATTCCTGTACTGTGTTCCCCTCTTTCCCCTCTTCACTGTGAAGGAGAGAGACTCTTTAATCCGCAGTGCCTTTGGCTCAAACTGAAGCCAAGAAGTGCCCTTGCTGGGAGAGCGTGGCCTGACCTTTCTCATGGATGTCATGTCCTGTCTTGATGCAACTCTCCGCAAGTGTTTGGATGCAGACAGCATCTGCAGCCACAGACTGAGGACCCATCATGAAGGGGCTGGCCCCGAGAAGCAGAAGCCTTCTGGCAGTCGTTGCTATGGCTCTCCAGCTTCAACAGTACTTCATGCGTTAGTGCTGTTGGTCACCCGGACATTCACCGACACTTCGTGATTCTGTATGTAGGCTACTTGCGCTCGCTGCGCCATGCTGTCCCGTTGTTGGGTTGAAAAACTGTTGATTCGTATTGAGCCCATGTACCTTCTGAGGTATTGGCAGCGCGGGCATGCCTCACTCCATCGTTTGTCTGAACCTCATGACCTTGTTGTCCAGGAACCTTTGAGCCCTGAGTCAGCCTTTCTATCACCAGCTAATTTTCGGGATGGCCTGTCCAAGCCCTCAGCTCTCAAGTCAAGGCGATTCATGGCCCATGTACACCTACGTGCATTCGGGAAGCTCGAATAGTGAACCTCTGAGAGGCCAGAAGACCTCAAACCACATCCGGCAGGAGTGGGGCCAGACATAGTTTCAGAAGGTTCGGCCCTTCCTAAACCCTAAACCCTAAACCCTAAACCCTAAACCCTAAACCCTAAACGGCAACCTGCGGACGGCAAGGTCGCTCCGCGAACTGCGCCTGCGCAGCCTGTGATGGCGCTCAGCCTCGCGCAGGCGCCCCATTTGAAGCTTAAGAGCTTAAGAGCTTAAGGGGGCATTCCTCTAAGTTCATGTGAAAAAACGGACCCACTGGAAGGTTCATGGGTAGTCATAAGTAGGGTGACAAGCACCCTAGTGTGCAAGTATAGTTGCCGTACGTATACTAATCCCCTCCCCCTAATACTAAATCTGCCCCCCCCCCCCCCCCCCGAAATTCTAAAATTCGCCTCGGCCGGAAAAATGTTTAAAATTGGGGTCCTAAACCCGAAAACCTGAAATCGAAGGAGTGTAGGGTTTGGAGTTTGTGGTTCTGGCTTCAGTTAGGGTTTAGCCTTAATCCCTAAACCCGAATTACCCTCATCGAAAACCCTAATGGCTCAACCCCTGGGCTGAGGCCAGCACCCCCCCCCCCCCCTCCCCCCCTAATTCTCAAACAGGTTTAGTATTGGGCTGGGTGCCGGGAGGACCCGGCAAAAGTTATATTTAAAATAAAATTAGGGTGGGGTTTGTTACTAGGGGGAAGCGATTACTACTTTCAACTACCCGAATGAACCTTCAAGCAGAGTATGTCAGCAAGGCATGAGACCGGCTTGTGCTGTCTGCTGTCTTCCTCGGCTGAGTTTCCCCCCACGGCTCTAGAGTCGGTCGAGTGGAGTTTCCCACTTCGGTAGGTTCTGGCGCCAGCTCCTGCGAGCGCTGAGGTCAATCAGGAGGAGCAGACTTTGGATCATGCATGCGGCACCTTATTGGGGTTCCTATTGTGACTGATGTTAGGGGACCCTGTCGTAAACCCACATGTATGTTCGATTGAAAGTTGTACTACTACTGTAGCTGCCAAAACAGGCAGATGCCGTGGCAGGGTGCCAGAGCAAAGCAGCAAACAGGCCTACTTTGCCGCAGCTGGCATCGACCCAAACGAGGTTCGTGGCGAGATGATAGACCAGCCACCACCTTAGCGAATTCTCGCGCATGACGTCCAGATGCGCTATCGTAAGCCTAGTACTGCGCACGTGCGCCTGACGCGAAGCGCGCAGGATGGACATGGAACGTTTGCTCATCGAAATGAGGGCTGTGCTACCACTTGTCGCTGTATCCTGCTACCTCCGAGTTGCGCATCCAGGTGTCAGAGCAAGTTTCAGATACAACCACCCAATTTGCTCCTAGGATGTCGGATACAGATGCGGCTGCCCCCTCAGACTCGAAGCTCTTGTTGCCATGTTCTCGGATGGCGGGCCAGAGTACACCAAGAACCCTAAACCCTAGACCCTAAACTCTAAACCAAGGCACTCCTTGGTGCGACGGACTTCTTTTGGGGGATTATGGTGCCATTCACTGCTGGTCTCGGCCTGGTCATCTGGCTGCACTTCAGTTTAGGGTTTAGGGTTTAGGGTTTCTCATGAAATATCTTGGGGGAAGTATGAGTTTCCCCGACCGACTTCCCAAGCACGGATGCAAAAAGAAAAGGGCTTAGGGTTTAGGGCTCCTGCAGCCTTCTTTCGAGCTCTCCAAAGTTTGGTGTGCGAGGTTTATGGAATCGCTATCAGCACTGGAAACCTGGAGGGGCCATTCCCTACCGAGGAGTGGCTGCCTGAAGCATGTCGGCCTTGAAAGAAGCCCTAAAGCCTAAACCCTTTCAGTTGCCCCGTGGAGCATGGCTAGACGGGTGGCACAAAAACCCAAAGAAAACACCCTAAACCCTGGGCGATTCAACCCTAAACCCTAAATACAGGAAGCTTGAGGATGCAGCGATGTGATGCGACTCGTATTGTTGCAGAAACGCGACAATACCTGGAGCAAGAACTCGGTTACAACTCGCTTAGCTGGTGAGCACAGACATAGGCGACAGCTGTGAAGTGCGGTTTACTGGTGCAGACTTAATGGCCATGTGCAGCATGCTTGTAGTTAGCGTGTCAGGGGAGGGGAGAGGGGTTGGGGAGGGGGGGGGGGGGGGGGGGGGGGCAGGTCCTTGCCGCCACCCGAACACCTCTCAGCTGCGTGCAAACCAAGGGGTACAACCTGTGCAAAGGGTGTTGGGGAGGAGCATTCTGCAACCAAGACGCCTGCCGACGTTATGGACACATTGCGTTGTCAGGACGGCGAGCAGAAGTCCTGAAAAGCTGAAGTTTGTGCAGATGAACCTGCTATGTTGAAGCAAGCGCATGCCCGGAAGGACGGCATCAATAGTGCCGGCCGGCCGTCTCCATGGCTCATATCTGTTAAAGACAACTGTGTGCTACACTGTAGCACTGCTACAGTAGTCACTTCCCCAAGCAGTCAAGGCGGCAGGAGACAAAGAAAACGTCCCCAATGCACGTGACCGCTGAAGCTTTGTTTTCCTATCCCCAGCAAACATAATGTATGAATTGAGGGGGATGTATATACATATATATATATATATAGATATGTATACATATATACATATATATATATATATGTAGATATACATTCTGATTGATAAACATATGTGTATATTTGTATATTCAAACAACTTTTGCCGGGAACAGTAGGAGTCAAAGTCGTCTTGGCAGCCGAAAGGGTCTTCAGACTCCAGAAGTGTCTTCGCCAGAAGTGTCTTGTGAAGAGGAAATTCCTTCCCCCCCTGCCTCGAACAGAGCCCTGCTATACTAAACAATACATCTTGACAAGGCGTGGTACGTTGTGATACGATGTTGATGCACACCCATAATGCGAAAAGACTCGTAGTCAGAGTCAGGGGGTGCATTTATGGTTGTGTAAGCATCTTTGTGTCGGAACAAAACCTGATTCGGAAAATCTGGCGCGCGTCGCCCTTTTGGGGGGCATGCCCTAGGCCCATCTATGTCCAGGCCTCACACAGCACCTCCGCCCCCCGTCTCCCCCCCCCCCCCCAAAATGTGATTCACGGTGGTTTAGTATTTAGGGGGTAGGATGTAATTAGGGCTTTATAGGGTTTCGGCTTTCCCTTCTCCCCTCCGCCCCGTTGTTGCTCAACGGTGGTTCGGCTTGAGGGTTTGGGTTGAGGGTTCAGGGCTGGGACTTTTCACCGGGGCATTCCCACCTGTGGGAGCGGGGGGGCCCCCCCCGGTGTGGTGGGGTTGAGTTGCATGTTGTATATACGACGTGAGTGCAGTAGATAACCTTTCGGCACAAGCGCTCACGCTCTCTGGAATCCAAGTGTCGATCTGCAGAGTTTCCGATGACACGTGTCAACTGTTGAACGTTGGGATTATCGGCGTGCTCCAAAACGCCCGGGACATTGGCCATGGATGCGCCAGCGCCGACCCTGTTTGGGAGCACTGCCGTGGCCATAGGCTGCGTGGCCCTGCTGGCGGCACACTGGCATGCTACGAAGGCTTTTGCCCGCCCGTCGGTTTTGTCACAGCCTTGCTTCTCTAATCTTCTCTAGCTCGCAGGCGGATGTGAAGTTCGGGGTGTCGAAGCTCCTCCACTTTGTGGAAGACTGGGCCGAAGCCTTACGAAGCAGAAGCCTTCTGAGACGGGCCTTAAGCTTTAAGCATTGCAGCGTTGCAGTTGCCTCGTGGGAAGGGCTCCGGTCTCAGCCCCATGGCCGCCCGCGTCGAGGAGGAGCGGGTTTGCCGAGCGACTTGCCGGGTTCTGAGGGAAGCGTCTTTGTTTCCTTTAGTGTTTGGGGCTGTGACACAGAGCAAAAGGGGAGCGGCTCAACTCGCCTGGGCAAAAGACCAGCCACAGCCGCTCCACGCAGCTTCAAGATGTAGCGGCTGCCATTTTTCTGCATAAAATATAGCAACTTCGCATGCAGGCATGGCGCATGGTAATCGATGGCTTAGCACTTTGTTGTACCTACGCATCGTGACGTAATACGGTGTAAGACAGAACGCTTGCCCTCTTCCGCGAGGAGCTCATGCAGGTGCGCGTGAAGATTTGTTTGTTGATCAACCGGCTCTGCGTTCATGTAGTTGTTGTTATGATGTTGCTCCTGGTGGCGGAGTTCCTCCGTGCACCCAGCCTGCAATCGACGTTCTGCTTGCTTCAATGTGTGGTTGCATACCTGTCTCATGCCCTGATCTTCACGTACCCGCGGATTGTGACATCTTCGGTCCTTCGCCCTTTGCGGCTGTTCTTCTTTGCGCTCATCTTGACGCTCATCTTAGTGAGTGGCTCCAACGACAGTACGGACGAGATTTTGGGGCGGCTGGGCTTTTGCCTGTCAGCACAAGTTATTCAGGCGTTTGTTTTTCCCGTGGGTGCAATGACATTGGTGCAGTCCGTCTCCTATGCCGCTGCCCACACCTGGGTGACAGGGCAGGTGTTCGGCGCTGTAAACCTGTGGCTGGTAATTTTCCAATTGTGCCTACAGGCAATAATCTGTATCGCCCTCCCGATCATTTTCGAGTTCGCCGTTCGGGAGTGGATTGTGGCATCCTTCCAGTCGCAAGACTCAGACTCAATGATTGCGGGCTTTCGGCAGATGCTGAAAGGGATCTGTGATGGAGATTTGCTTCTGGACGGCAACTTCCAGATCTGCGGGAGCGCGCCGTGCCTTCAACGGCTCTTGTCAAGTAGCGAGGACTTTGCTGGACACAGCTTTCGGGAGCTCATCGTCGATGAGGAGGCGAGGGCAATGTTCGATCTCTTCCTGGGATCTGCCGCGGCCAAGGGCGACGGCGAAGAGGGCACCCAAGGTGGTGCCCCGCGGTGCCTGCGGGTGCCTCTGCGGGCCTTCTCGGGGCAGACGATTTCGGTGGACGTTTTCCACGTCCCTTTGCCACCCAGTCTCTGCGGTGAGAGCACCACCTATCACCTGCAGCTTGGTTGCGTCATGTCGGATATCTTGCTGCTATGTGAAGTATGGAAGTGCTGAGGCTTGCCCTGAAGGAGGATGTGCATTCCAGGCAGCTCCCAGAAGCACCTCTTTGGCATTGTGACACCTCTGCAGGTTGCTGGTGTTCTGTAGCGATTCCGGGGTTTTGTGTTTGGTGTGGGACACTAAGGCGGATCCGACGCACAATGCCGCCCGACTTGTTCTGGGAAGTCGTCTCGGGTCCCCTCCATGGGCTTCCCTTCCCCTTTGCCCCTTTGCCCCTTGCCCCAGGTTCTTCCCAGCAGCCTGCTGGCCTCCAGGCGCGCCCCGACAGCACGCTCTGCTGCAAGCAGTGCCGCCGCCTGGCGAACTTCGGAGATGGCATGGCGGTTGGGGTCTGCTTCGTGCTGCATATTTCGGCATAGAATATATGTAATGCATCGTGCAGCAGCGAGACTCCTGATTGCGGCAAGGACGTCGTGGAATGCTACGAGGAGCTGGTGGAGATGACGCTGCTGGTGAATGCCAGCACAGCACTGATGGACATCGAGGAGGCCCACCTGAGATTCGCGCCTTGGCTCCCACAGTTATCCCAGAGTGGCTGGCAACGTTGGTCGGCTCCCAAGGAGCGCACGACCGACGACTCCAAGGCGTGCTGTGCTGTTGCGAACATAGGGCGTGCACGTGCCGATGTGCTGCGTCTGCGGCTCGGAGGTGCAGATGGGGATGCCCACGCTAAAGCGCTTTGCACGGCCACTGGACTGGGCCGGCATCGACGCCGTCCTGCGCGGCTACGCGCGAACTGTGCAGAAGGCTTCGGCCCGCGGCCAGAAGGCCTTGCACTCGCAAAGGCAAAGGCCTTTCAGATTGCCGCTAGAAGCCTTGTTACCTGGCCAGGCGGTGGCGGAGGAGAAGCAGGCTACGGGCAGTGGAAGGGGTGTGCAGGTAATGGTCATGGTCACATTCGGTTGTAACGTGCTCAAGCTACTCAGCCTCTCGCTGCAGGCGTTGCCGGCGATGACGCTGCGCCTGCCCGGCGAGTCACGGAAGCACCTCCGATCAAGGCATCTTGCAGATCTTGCAGTATCATATATATATATATGTAATTATATATACATATATATATATATATAAGTATGGGGGACGTTTCGATTCGACATGATTAGACTCCGAACTGCGGCCCTACCCGCCGGCACCAGCTCCGCAGGCATGTGTCCATCAGCTCCCCCTTCCCGCGCGAGAACGCCACTGACGATGTCTTCCTTTTTTTGCATCTGACGCTTGGCGGTTTGAGGTCGCATGTCGAGGCAGAAGCACAAGCCTCCAAGTCAAATCATGGAGAAAACTCGGCTGTTTTGGCCTGTATCAGAGACCCCCCCCCCCCAGTTTTGCCGCATGGTGTTGGGTCTATAAGAATGGCGCAGCAGCTACAGCACTCTGATCATGCTATGGGTGCTAGCGATGTTACCTGTGACTTGCAACTCGCATGACAGTTCATATTTGTCTCGTTGTTATCTGCTGTCTTCCGCTGCTACTGTTGTTACAATATGTTGTGGCATGTTGTGGCCAGACAAACCTGCATGTTATGCTCGGGGAACTGGGGCAGGAAGCAAACCCAGATGTTCAAATCGGAGTTGTAGCTTCTCACAATGCTCAGCATCGACCCCATGTCTTAGCCGCAAGTGCTCTCGGCGCGACTTGGGTGCATGGAATGGTTCACATTGGGCCGGCCGGGGATGATGCCTTTGAGTGGAAGAGGTAACGGCCCCTTATGGTCACGAGAGGAAGGTCACGAAAGTGTGGGAGTGATGGGTGTGCGTATGCGTGCATGGTTTTGATCCCAAGCTGCAAAGGGTGGGCTTCGAGGGGCCTTCGCCACCGCCGACGTCTCGCCTGGGGGACCTGGACGAGAACCAGCGACCCAGCTGCAAGGGGGTTCTCGGCTGCCACAGACGTTTCCGGATGACCGGAAACTGCCAGGCTGCCAGAGGGAAAATCGTTCCGAGTTCTTCCGAGTCATGCGAGGTGTCAGTCGCCGCCTTTGACTGCGGGTCAGGAGGCGCGAGTGGACCTGCAGCCCGAAAGATATGCCCCCACATGCCCCCACACTTCGTCCTCCAATCTCAAGACTCGGGGGCTGCTGCAACCTCGTCCTGAATCTCGTGAACGATCTCGTAAAGTCAGATGCGTGGGCCAAGCTGCAACTCCTGCAAGGTGGCCTAACATCCAAGCGTATCTATAGGCCCCATGTTTGGCTTAGGTGGCCAACCTTGAACTCAAAGGGGAACATCCTCTTTGCTTGTGAAAGCAGTGCCCGACCGCGCGACCACGCCTTGTGGAGGAGCCCTCACCGTCGGCCGTGGGGCCACAGCGGCGGTCGAGGCCCCGATGCGGGTGCCAGGTGCAGCCTAATTCGGGTTTAGGGTTTCGGGTGGAGAATGAATGTGTGCTCTTTGAAATGATTGCGGGAAGGAGCGTGCGCGTGCCTAAGGCAGGTCCCAGGATAGCTTGGTCTTCTTCCAAGTGGGGTCGCCCCGCATCGCAGAGGCGCCGCCGGAAGCGTTCTGTTGCGGATGAGAGGCGAGCAACAGAAGATTCAAGCCCCACGTGAGAGGCGTCATTTTAAGACACAGTTCTGAGACGTGGCCCGCCTGCCAAAGAAGAGCGTAGTCTCTCGCTTTGATCCTTGAGTGTGGCGACGATGTGAACATATGTGAACCCCCTGGCAATTTGCTTTCTTTGGGGTTTTGTTTTTCCAGGCCTAGCCTCGTCCTTCTTGAAATGCATCTCTGACTCTGTATACCAAACCTCGGGGCATCCAGGCGGATGCAAAATTCCCCTAAATACTCATCCTTTTGATCGAAAGATTCCTTTCATTCCCTGAGAATTCCAAAATGGATAGGAAGATGAGGTATCAAATCATCGTGAATTATTTCATATTTCTTTTTTGGCTCAATATATGTTCTAATTCTCTCTCAATCAATCTATTTCATTCTTAAATAATGATATCATGCATGGGCTTCAAACAAATCTTCCTTATAGGTTAACCTCATAAATTTGAATAGGTATCTTTTCAAGGATATATCCCTATAAAAGGCTACGGGCTCGACCCCTATTTTCGCTCTGCGGCCGCCCTGTCGGATGCCCCGCCTCCTCTTCCGGTCCATTTGGCTGCTTGTGAGGGCCTTGCAGGGGGATCCTGAAAATTCCGGGAATTTTAACACGTTTTGTCTAAAAATCCTGGGAATTTTGGGAATCATCCGGAGCTGAAAATTCCCGGAATTTTAGGAATTGTCCGGATTGAGGTTTGGGTTTTCCTTGGGCTGTCACGGCTTGGTCCGCTTGGGCGGTTTTGGGCTGTCACGGTGTTGTCCGCTTGGTCGAAATTGGGCTGTCACGGCGTTGTCCGCTTGGTCCGCTTGGGCGATTTTGGGCTGTCATGGTGTTGTCTGCTTGGTCGGTTTTGGCCTGTCACGGTGTTGTCCGCTTGGGCGGTTTTGGGCTTTCACGGTGTTGTCCGTTTGGTCGATTTTGGGCTGTCACGGTATTGTCCGCTTGGTCCGCTTGGGCGGTTTTGGGCTGTCGCGGTGTTGTCCGCTTGGGCGGTTTTGGGTTGTCACGGTGCTGTCCGCTTGGTCGGTTTTGGGCCGTCATTGTTGTCCGTTTGTTTTGGGTTGTCACGGTGTTGTCTGTTTGGTCGGATGTTCGTTGTCACGGTGTTGTCCGCTTGTGTTTTGGACTGTCACGGTGTTGTCTGCTTGGTCGGTTTTGGGTTGTTATGGTGTTGTCCGCTTGGTCTGCTTTGGTGGTTTTGGGTTGTCATGGTGTTGTCTGTTTGGTCGGTTTTGGGTTGTTGTGGTCAGTTGTGGTATTGTCCGTTTGGTCCGCTTGGGTGGTTTTGGGTTGTCATGGTGTTGTCCGCTTGGTCTGTTTTGGGCTGTCACGGTGTTGTCTGCTTGGGCGGTTTTGGGCTGTCACGGTGTTGGCCGCTTGGGCGGTTTTGGGTTGTCACAATGTTGTCCGCTTCGTCGATTTTGGATTGTCATGGTGTTGTCCGCTTGGGTGGTTTTGGGTTGTCACGAAGTTGTCCGCTTGGTCGGTTTTGGGCTGTCATGGTGTTGTCTGCTTGGGCGGTTTTGGGCTCTCATGGTGTTGTCCGCTTGGTCGGTTTTGGGTTGTCATGGTGTTGTCCGCTTGGTCCGCTTGGGCGATTTTGGGTTGTCATGGTGTTGTCTGCTTGGTCGGTTTTGGGTTGTCATAGTGTTGTCCGCTTGGTCCGCTTGGGTGGTTTTGGGTTGTCACGGTATTGTCCGCTTGGTCGGTTTTGGGTTGTCATAGTGTTGTCCGTTTGGTCCGCTTGGTCCGCTTGGGTGGTTTTGGGTTGTTATGGTGTTGTCTGTTTGGTCGGTTTTGAGTTGTTATAATGTTGTCTGTTTGGTCCGCTTGGGTTGTCACGGTGTTGTCGATTTGGGCGATTTTGGGTTGTCATGGTGTTGTCTGCTTAGTCTGTATGGGGTGATTTTGGGTTGTCATGGTATTGTCTGGTTGGTCGGTTTTGGGCCGTTATGGTGTTGTCTGTTTGTTTTGGGTTGTCACGGTGTTGTCTGTTTGGTCGGATGTTCGTTGTCACGGTATTGTCTGCTTGGGCGGTTTTGGGCTGTCATGGCATTGTCTGTTTGGTCCGCTTTGGTGGTTTTGGGTTGTCATGGTGTTGTCTGTTTGGTCAATTTTGGGTTGTTATTATGGTATTGTTTGTTTGGTCTGCTTGGGTGCGTTTTGGGTTGTTATGGTAATATTTGTTTGGTCGATTTGGGATTGCCATGGCGGTGTTTGTTTGGTCCGATTGGGCGATTTTAGATTGTCCCGATATTCTATTTATATTCTTAATATTATCTAATGGGAAACTTTATAATTTCTACTAATTCAGATTTAGATTCGTTTATTTTTATTTCTCAATCAAAATATGGTATCGCATTATTAAGCCACCCTTTCATTTTTTTCAGATTTATTCAAGCTTCTCTAGCGTTACAAATCCCGCTCTTAGATATATGTCTCGGGTTGGTACGACTACCACAACATCTTGATTCCTAGCTAATTTTACGAATCCTTCCCTATCATTGGCAAAATCCGTCAAAAATTTGTCACCAATTATCTGGGAGTCATTCTTATATTTTTTAGGACGTGAGGTTCAATTCTTTTCTATTTGCTCTGATCTTTGGTCCGTATTTGCCGTCCGCATTTTTTCTTGATATTCCTTAGTCTCTTTTAGAGATTGGCAGACGTATATGCCGTCGATGGAATCGACGGGTCCCCTCTAGTTTGAATTATTTGGATCGAATGTCTCTGGTCTACAATGTTTTAGATGATTGCTTGTAGATCTGGTATGATTAAATATTCGTAGATCAAATAGAATGATACTTGTAGATATTTGAAAGAACTTAATTCTGAATGAAATGATAATATACGTATTTTGAAATTATTTCGATCGGTTAGATTTTGAGAATCTAGACATATATTTATGATCTTTCATTTTCTTTATATTGAGTAGATATTAAATAAATTTCTTCTTTATATATTTCTTAGGGAGGGATTTTTTAGATAAATGATATTATATTCTATAGATGATTATATTCGATCATAAGAATTTTAGGATTTCTATTGATATTCATATTTTCAATTTGATATGATAGGAATATTTTAGATATTTTATTTTGAAGAATTTATAAAATATATTTAATAGATGAATATTCTGATGGACTTACGATAATTATTTCTATCTTCGAAAATAAATATATATGATAGAATATGTTTGAAATAAAAAATTTTCGATTATAATATGAAAATTTGGAATCTATTTGAAATGTCATCGATATTCTTCTTCTGATATTTGATTTTTTAATATTCTTTATTTAAAATCTATCATTTTTTCTTTATTTGGATTTAATCTTTCTATGATAACGCATGGTTTGAAATCTTCTTGTCTTGAGATATCGTTGGCTACTCATTTGTCGTCTGCGGAAATGCAAAGCTTCCCCGCACTGGCGCACATAGTTGTTTTGCTCGCTTGAGCCATTCAGTTAACGGTCAAGGTCGGATGCATAGCTGTTGCGCTTCTGGTTTTACTGGACTATACAAGAAAGAAGCTCTGCTTTCACATCCATGGTCTTTTTAAGACCTTAGACCGGTCTGCTGCCGGCTTTCTTCGAGGAGCGGTCTCGGTCGATCTTCAGTGTGCCTTTTGCCATCAGCAAGTGTAGCTGTTCACTGCGCATCCGTTTGGTGAGGGCATCAGCAGGCATGGATTTGGTCTCAATCCACTCAACTTTCGTCGTGGCACCAGCTGGGATGCCATCTGTGTTGAGCGGGTCTCCGTAGGCCTCACCATTTTCCCGCCAGATCATCTGGCGAAGAGCACTCATATCGATGGAAAGACGCTTGTCGCTTGTGGTTCCCATTCCACTTTGCAGCAGGTGCGCCTCCAAACTTCTGCAGTCCGTGAGCATCTGGATGGTGACGGCGTCCATTGCTCGAACCTGCCAGTCTCCTTGCAACACGTGTCGCATTCCAAACATCACAGCACGCATGTGCTCTGCTTCTTCAAGCCCGGAGACCATACTGAGCGTTTCGGCCTGAAGAGTGCTGCGGCAAACTCGGCGAATCACATTCGAGTGATGTTGGAGGAGATAGACCTCTCCTTCGCCCTTCTCCAAGAAGCTAGGGTCCGCAAGGAAGAGCAGTCGTCCACTCTGCGAGCGATTTCCCAAGACTTGTCCACTGCTGCTCGTATCGTAGTCGGCGGCGTAGGAGGCATCGGTGACCGAGAGAAGGATCGCCCGGTCAATGTCCACGGCTCCGTACTTGTAGAAGACACCAGCCTCGGGAGTTTTCTGCACGTAGTAGAGCAGCCGGTTGGCGTCCAGGAGGTCCTGCACGGAAGCCTGCTTCTGCACGGCTTGCAAGGCAGACAGCTCATATGATATGTCCGGTCGGCAGACCCGGCCAACCCATCCCAACGAGCCAAGAACACTCCTCAGCTGGCTCGTCTCGGATTCGGTGGCTGGCAGGTCCCTTTGCTTGCGCCGTTGAGCAGTCAAATGGATCGCCCTGACCTTGGCAGCGGTGTTGGGACACGTCACCCGGATCCCTTCGGCCTCCTGGGTGATCAGCCTTCCACAATAGGTGAAGTTGCCCTCGTCAAGCGATCCAAATTTCAGATCCTGCTGAAGTCGGAGCATCACCTCGGTCATCTCGGGCCCACCTGTCCATAGGAGGTCGTCGACGTGGGAGACGACCAGTCCAAGAAGCTCGCCCTTGTTGTTGGACAAGGAATAGGCGGCCGGTTCGAAGGGGACCTCGCGCAGGCCGTGCTTCTTTGCGGTCTTGGCCAGCTTCTTCCAGAAACCACGTGGAGCGTCGCGGGTGCCGTAGACGGGCTTGTTGGCAATCATGATGCTGCCTTCTTCGACGCCTTCCACACCATCCTTGGGCAAAGAAAGCACGAGCTGACGCGTGATACTCTCTCCCTGCAAAAAGGCCGCTGTGATGTCACCACCGAAAACTGGCCATCGACGTCCCGCAGCCAAAGCCAGGGTGAAAGACAGCATCTGCTGGCTGCACGTGGGACTGTCGGTTCGAAGCTCACTGTCCTTCTCCAAGTCACCGCGCACCACCATCCTTGCCTTGTGGCGGTCCTCCTCCCAGGGCTCGGACTTCAACGTGTCAACCCAGCGCGTGGGTATCACCTCCACCTCGGGGTGCTCCTTCAGGAACTTGGCCGCTTCAGCTGGGGGAAGCACTGTTGTGGCTTCGAAGCTTGTCCAGTTCATCCACTCCTTGGCGCGCGCCGCCAGCATCTTCTGCTTTCGTTCCGGGGTGGACTTGTTGAGGTGGAGCTCCTTTGCCCTGGCAGCGTTCGTCTTGGCCTTGGTGCGTCTGGCAAGGAACCCGACAAAGGCGGATCTCTCACTGGGTGCTCCACGTGTCAAGGGAGCTGGTGAACGCGACCTATCCGCATCATGCTGTTGAAGGCTGCGAGCTGCGTTGGGCATCCCATCAAGAGCATCCGGTGATCGACGAAGAGCACGTTGCAAAGTGCCCTGCGCGAAGCTTTCCAGTGGGGTAGAAGTCGTCGGCTGTGTGTTGGTAGTCCGTGTAGAGGCGCTTTGAGCATCAGCTGCTGGCTGTGTGTCCGAAGACCGTCGACTTGGCGGCGCCGTGGCTGGACCACTCGGCGGTAGCAGTTCCTCTTCAGGTTCTCCACTGGTAGTGGGCACGTCCAGGTCTGAGTCACTTTCTTCGGGTACTGGAGGAAGCTGTTGCGCGCCAATGTTGCCTGCGGGCGGCGGAAGTCCAGGCGGTGGCCCCAGGACGGGCGGTGGACTTTCAATGGTCGGCTCTGCTGAAGGACTGGGCAAGTACTCCTCCAAGTCTGGGTCCTCATTGTCAAAGAAGGGAATCTATTGAGGCTCCCCGCCGCCGCCTTGCGCCGTGGGTGATCCCACAAGATCGTCTCCAAAGGGGTACTCGAACTCCTCGTCAGGCTCCACAAGTTCACGGCGTCGCTTCCTGGAAGGTCTCAGCTCCAGGTTCCGCTTAGCAGCAATTTCGCCTCCTGTGGCAAAACGAAGAGACTCAACACTGGCCGTAATAGGAATGCCGCCGTGAATGAGCCAAGCCAAACCTCGCCCTTCAAGTCCAAGCACACGAGCCGGCCCCATCCAGCGTCCCTTGGTAGCTCCACCTCCAGTCTTGCGGTAGAAGCAGACCAAGTCGCCGGGCGCAAAGGGCCCCCTTTGGGGCGTCATTTTTCGAAGCATTGCCGCTCGGACTCGCTGAGCCCCATCAACATAGCTGAAAGCCTCCTTGGCGGCCATGCGAAATTGCAACTGCTTCCCGAACTCGGTCTCGGGATTCAGGGCTTCCTCGTGTACTCCAGCTCGTCCCTCGGCTTCTTCAGCAACCAAGGAATCAACTTCCAAAGGCATGCGGCCTAACGTCCACTGAGCTGGAGTAAAGCCTCCATGATGGACTCTATTGTTCTTGACAAAAGTAGCCTCCGGGATCAACATCTCAAGCGCGCGAAGGGAGTCCACTTGGCGGGCTTCGATCACATGCTGAAGAATTTGCTTCAATATTCCCCCTTGGCGCTCCCCACGTCCGAGCTGGTAGGGCGCTTCGACACCAATGTACCTGAGCTCGATGTGCATGGCATTGATGGTTTCAGAGAAAATCCCTCGGTTGTGGACACCACGGTCAAGTACCAGGCGTCTCGGCGGACCAGCCCAGTCCAGCCACATGGTCCGGAAGGCGTCCAAGCATCTCTTCGAGGAGGGCATGCCACCATTTGGAGAAACCACCATGGCAGTGTGGTAGAGCGTGCCCATGCAAACAGCCGAGAGAACGGTGTAACGGTGGCGGTTTACGTCTCGGATCTCGAAGCAGTCAAGCGCCACCTCTACGTTAAAGCGGTATTCGCTGGGCATCCTTGTGGCAGGTTGTTGGGCAGGTCGTCGCCGAGCTGCGCAAGCAGGACAGTGGAAGTAGGGCAAGGCCTTTATCACATCGGGGTCGCCACCAGCAGTTCGAAGAAGGCGTTGCATCGAGGTCACCGAGGCATGACCCGTCATAGTGTGCAGCCTCCTCACCGCAATCCGTGTCGACTGTGGCAGTTGACGCCACCTTGCTCTCATCTCCTGAAGCGGCTGTCCTTCGTCCTGCTCGATCTCAGGCTTGGGCGTTTCTTCATCGAGAAGAGCTTGCTCATCGACCTGTTTCGCCTGAGGCAAGAAGCTGGCAAGGTCCTCGTCACCGTAGATCTCGTCCAAGGTGAGGGGCGCGGTGTCATCATCCAGGGGCTCGGCCGCGTCCTCCTCCATAGCCTCGGCCGGGAACGCTGCACGGACCAAGATGCCATCTAAGTCCCTGAGGTGCGCATCCATGACAGCCGTGCATAGCTCCACTGTCCATCCGGCGGTGTTCTGGCATTTTGTCCTTCCAGCTAGATAGCTGTGAGCATGGTCTCGAGGGCATAGTCCATGTTGACGAAGCATCTCCTTGAGGGCAGGCGAAGCAGTCAGCACACTCATAGGCTTGCGGTGGTACTTGTCAGAGAAGGGGTCCTGCAGCCCAAAAGCACAGGAGTCAAAAGACAGTTTCTCCAGACGCTCGGCGGTGGCTGCTTCTCGGGTGGAAGCTTGACAAAGAAGCTCTTGCAGGTCCCAAGTGTTCCAAAGATCAGATCCGGCTGGGTTCATGAGCAAGACCTGTCTTCCACGACGCAGTCGTTCCACAATGGTCTCCTTCATCCACCGGACAATGGGCATCCACACTCTCCTCGCGGCCTGGTGGCCTCCTTGCTGTTCTCGTTGCGCTCGGCGTTCACACGCTGCCAGCCAGACCACATAGTACTCGAAGGCGAGAATGCCACAAGGTAAGGATCATCCCTCTCGATGACCAGGCTGGCTTGCTCACGCCCAGTCTCGGTCGTCAAGTCAATGCGGTTGTGGTGCCCGGTTCCCAAGGGAGTGGAGACCGGATAGCCGTAGTGTTGGTGGGCGATGCCAGTGAGCACTGCACAGCCGAAAATTTCCAGAAGAAAGGTTCCACATCCTCGGGGAAGGCATGGACGCCGGCGTGAGCTGTAGGGACACACATGGTTCCACAAAAGTCGATCTTGGCTCTTGACCCCAAGGATCTGCTCTTTGTGCTTCATCGCCTGGCCCTTGTTCATGGCATGGGTCTTCATCTTGTCAAAGGCCAAATAACCAACAGCCGGATCGGTGCCCACGATGTCCTTGATGTCGTCGCTGTCCTTGGTGTAGTCGCCTTCCTTGGTGAAGTCGCCGTCCTTGGTGAAGTCGCTGTCCTTGGTGAAGCCGATGTCCTTGGTGAAGTCGCCGTCCTTGGTGAAGTCGCCGTCCTTGGTGAAGTCGATGTCCTTGGTGAAGTCGATGTCCTTGGTGAAGTCGATGTCCTTGGTGAAGCCGCCGTCCTTGGTGAAGTCGATGTCCTTGGTGAAGTCGATGTCCTTGGTGAAGCCGCCGTCCTTGGTGAAGTCGATGTCCTTGGTGAAGCCGCCGTCCTTGGTGAAGTCGATGCCCTTGGTGAAGTCGATGTCCTTGGTGAAGTCGATGTCCTTGGTGAGGTCGCTGTCCTTGGTGAAGTCGCCGTCCTTGGTGAAGTCGGTGTCCTTGGTGAAGTCGATGTCCTTGGTGAAGCCGATGTCCTTGGTGAAGTCGATGTCCTTGGTGAAGCCGCCGTCCTTGGTGAAGTCGATGTCCTTGGTGAAGTCGATGTCCTTGGTGAAGCCGCTGTCCTTGGTGAAGTCGATGTCCTTGGTGAAGCCGCCGTCCTTGGTGAAGTCGATGTCCTTGGTGAAGTCGATGTCCTTGGTGAGTCGTCCTTGGTGAAGTCGGTGTCCTTGGTGAAGTCGCCGTTGGGCTCGACGTCGCCCTCCGGGTCATCCCGGTCAAGGTCTTCGTCATCCAGGCTGTCCCGGTCATTGTTGAGCATGTCGAAGTAGTAGGCGAAGTTCCCCGGCAGGAGCCGCAGGCCAAATAACCCATTATGGTGCACAAGTCGAAGGTCATGACCAAGAAGCTGAGAATGGGCCACCTCGCGACTCAGATCAAGAACCAGGCCCAACCTCCGCTGTGCCTCCAAACTCACGAGCAGCGGCGCATCACTGTCCTCTAGCTCCACGCTCCGTAGGCTCCCGTTGGCATATCCTCCATTGGCAAGCTCCAGGCACAAGTCCAGCTCGCGGGCCCCAGAGGTCTGGACCAGACCTCCAATGCCGCGAAATCCCCCACCAGTGTCCGGTAGAAGATCAGGGGCCTCCTGCTTGGTGAGCTCCAGGTAGCGCTGCAACCATCGGCTGCCATGACACGTAGTGTTGCAACCTGTGTCCAGCACACAGACCAAAGCACCTTCCGATCCCGTGGGCCCTTCCAGGTCGACATCATTAAGGGCCATAAAAGCTCGTCGAACTGGCTCCTTGAAGAGGGGGCCATGGTGAGTCTCGTGCTGGGCGATTTCCATGAAGAGCAGCTTGAGTTGCTTCATCCCTCGCCCGCTGCGGTCGTCGATGTTCGCTTGCACCCAATTGCGGTAGCCGATGTCCTGGTAGGCATGGTAGACGGGCTCGTTCTTGTACTTCCCCTCGGTGGCCAGAGCAGAGGCACGATCGCGGAGGGTCTCCAATCGTCCAAGCTCAGCGTCACGTTGCGGTACAGGTTGTGGCTCTGTTGGCAGCGGGTCGTTGAAGACGGTCACCATCTGCAGGATCAGCCTCAAGGATTCTCGCAAAGAGCTTCCCTTGATGTAGCTCTCGGTTCCGACGTGTTGAAGCCGTTGGTGCACAGCCTCCTGGAAGGTTGCCACGGCACGCTCCGCCTCTGCTCGTGTCAGATAGGTCTCCTCGTCCAACGATGACAAACCTCGGCTCTCCTGCTGCGGTGTCCTTCCAGGACCCGGGGCGCCTGCTGCTGGCGCTGGTCTCGTACTGCTCGGGCCGCTCTCCTGGAAACCACAGTCCAAGCAGGTGCGCTTCCAAGAGAAAGCATTCGTTCCTCGCCAAGAGACCCGGTGATGTGCGCAGCCAGGCTTTGGCATGGCGGTAGTCGATGCAGTGGACGTCGTCGGCTCGATCTTCGTCCGCTCAAGCAAGGCCCCGCAGTCGAGACATTTCACCTGGCGATAGTGCGCATTGCTGCCCTTAGTGGTGGTCTTTAGGTGCTGGCACCCCGTTCGCGACGGCGAGGGCTGTGACTGCTGAGACATGGTCGGGGTCGAGGAGGTCGGCGATGCTCTCGTTGGTGTCGTCGCCGACATCCTTGTAGAAGATGAAGCGGCTGGCCCCCCGATCGCATGAATCGGAGTGTCCACTTCCATTGCACTAAGGGCTTGCTGCAGCATTGCATCCTCGAGGTCATTCGCCGTAGGTGCCGGCGTGGCATCCGGAAGCCATCGCGGTTGCAACTCTGCAGGCACCAAGCTCCACGAGGACTCGGTTGGGCTGTGGTCGTTGCCGTCGGTCTCAAGGTCAATGACGCCATTGCCGCGCAGATCACGCGGCGGTGGCACAGCCCGATAGTCGTTGAGGCCTGGTGTCCGATAGGCCAAGTTGGCGGTGCGCCGGTGCGGCTCGTCCTCGCGGATGGCAAAGTACACGGGACGAGGCTTGCCAGTTTTCCCAGCATTGCCCTTGCCATGCGACAGCGAACTTGTAGTAGAGCTAGGCGGGGATGTCGTCGAGGATCCTGGTCGCGCCTTTCCTGATCGGCCAGCGCCTTTGGTCTGAGGGCAATGCGGATCTCCTTGCCAATGGCCGCGTTGTCCGCAGCGGCGGCAAGTGGTGCGGGCCTTCAGGTCCGCCACCTTCCTCCTTCTCTCTTCCAGGCTGAGTGAGCCAGTGACGGCAAATTGCCGCGTGGGCGGGCCTCGGAAGCCGCTACCCTTCTTCGAAGCACCCTTGCGTGCGAAGTGCGCTTCTTGCTCGATCTGCATAAGGTCGGCTGCATACTCGGCAGTGTCAGGGTCCAGCAAATCCACCCCGTCCTCGACGAGATAGCCAATCTGCTCCTCCTCGAAGTCCAGCTCCTCCTCGGCGATGTACCCCTCATACATTTCCTCCTCTGGGAGGTCGTGGTGCTCGTTGTACTCCGTCGTGTCCTCAGTCTCGGCCATGTAGCTAGAGGGCCGCCAGGATCGGGTAGCGAGGAGGTCGCCCAGGAGCGCGTTCCAGAGCCCTTGTGTCCTATTCCTTTGTGCGGCGCTGGCGTGCGTCGCTCCCTCTCATGGATCCGGCCGTGTTGAGCCACCAGTTCGTCGGCCACAGCATCAAAGGTGATCTCGCCCTTGATCGCCGTCCGGATGAGCAGCTGATGGTCGGCCGAGATATTCGAGGAAGCAAGCAATTGCTCAGCCAACGCCATGTCCGGAAGGCGCATCTCATTGCTGCAGTCCGTGAGACAGCGGTACCACGTGAGCTGAGAACAAAGGTGGAGACGGGCTCGCCAGGTTGCCGGGAGAGAATGCCATGGGAAGTGGCACCAGCAGCATAAAGCTCTCTTGCCTGCTGAAGCCGCTTGGGTCTGAGGATCTTCTCGAAGGTCTCCAGCAATTTGTCGGGGCCGTCCTCTTGCTCGAAAACGGTCATCTCCATGGTCTGCACCATGCGCAAAGCCGTTCCGGAGATCCCCTCAACGAGGCGCAGCCCAAGAGGCCCAAGCTTGGCCTTCTCTTCCTTGCTCATCGTCTTCTCCTTGGCAATCCTGGCTCGAACTCTAAAAGCATACTCGGCGAGTCTGGTCGGCTCACCATTGAATCTGGGGATCCCAAACTTCCCCTCAGTGCCCTGGCCAACCTCATCATCATGAGTGAAGTTGGGCCAGCGCAGCAACTCCAGCAAAGCCGCCATGGCCTGCTGACGCGGAGGCGCAGAAGCGCGTGGGCTTGGCCCGTAGGCCCAGGAGCCGTAGCTCCGCTACCAGTGCGGAAATGCAAAGCTTCCCCGCACTGGCGCACACAGTTGTTTTGCTCGCTTGAGCCATTCAGTTAACGGTCAAGGTCGGATGCATAGCTGTTGCGCTTCTGGTTTTACTGGACTATACAAGAAAGAAGCTCTGCTTTCACACCTGGCAGGGATGCCCTGTTAGAAAGAAGGAGAAGGGGGGTCCCCAAAAAGGGGGTCAAAAAGCACGATTTTGGCCTCCGGCAAACGCTGTGGACGACGACCTTGGGGGGGTAGGGGGGGGACCCCCCGTTACCGCAGCCCTGGCAAATGGTCTGGGTTTAGGGGTATTAGCTTTACTACGTAGAGAGGTGTGCTGGCCGGGCACACTCGAAAGCCTATCTCACGTGGTGGTATGGCCAGAGCCTTCCTCGCTAAGCGTCAGTTCCAGGCCCAAGCTGGAGGCTTAACCCTCCAGCGCAGCTTGCAGACATTACTAGATTGCCAAGCCTCTCGCAGCTGAGCTGCTCGGCTCTGCCTAGCTCGGCAGCGGCCGCTCGGGCTCTGCTGCACGCTTAGGGTTTAGGGTTTAGGGTTTAGGATCTAGGGTCTAGGGTTTAGGGTTTAGGGGGGCCCGTGTGGTGTCTCGGTTTCGGGGCCCTTTCGATCCTCTGACATAAGTTCCCAAAGAAGGTCTGTTGACCATACACCTCGAAACCCTAAAGCCAATTCCAACTCAGTCAACCTGGCACCCTACATAAACACTTGTGCGAAGGGCCCTTGGATGATATTCAGCACTGCCTGGCTTGAGGCCGAAAACGAAGAGGCCCAACTCCAGCAACGCACTGAACGCACCCATTTGTGACAGCGCACTTGCGGCAACAGCAACGCACTTGTGGCATTGCGAAAGGTACTCACAGAGGCAAGGGCCAGTCCGGGGTCGGAAAAAACTACTAACGTTCTTCCCTTACCCCTTCTGGCCCCTTTAGAATTATACCATAGAAACCCCAAAATCCTATTCTAACTACTAAGGCCCCTATACTATTCCCTTCTGGCCCCTTTAGAATGATCCTGTAACAACCCCAAAATCCTATTCTAACTACTAATACCATTCCCTTATGGCCACTTTAGAATTATGCCATAAATAGCCCCCAAAATCCTATTCTAACTACTAATACTATTCCCTTACGGCCCCTTTAAAATTATCCCATAAATAGCTCCCAAAATCCTGTTCTAACTACTAAGGCCCCCCCTAAACCCTAAACCCTAAACCCTAAACCCTATATTACTGCCTGCAGCGACGCTTGCACATCCTCCGACGAGATGAAAAGCGCCGGCGGCGCCAACATACCCAAGGGCAACGTCGATAGTATCCTAGGTGTCTGGCGTTTAGGGTTTAGGGTTTAGGGTGTAGGGTGTAGGGTTTAGGGTTTAGGGTTCGATTTCAACAGTCCCCACAAGTATTTATAAGCAGGGCTCCTAATATTAAACAATAACGGAAATTGAAAAAAACATCCCAAATCGATGCCCAGTATCCGTAAGGCCCTGACGATGTTGTCGTGGACGTTGTGGGCGTTGTGGGCGTTGTGGGCGTTGTGGGCGTTGTGGGCGGTGCGGACGTTGTGGATGTTGTGGACGTTGTGGACGTTGTGGACGTCGCGTTGCATCCGAAGATCCGTCCGCCGGGGAAGTACTCGGATCCGAAGCTTGGGACTGCAATCTCGGCCACCGCAACTGAGGTGGCCGTGAGGGCAGCCCGAGCCATCGAGCCCCCTGAAACGTCCACGAGAAACTTGATCGTCCGTGCGGCGCTCCAAGTTCCATTGGGGCTCGCCTCGAAGATGGTAACCCGGTCGCATGTCGCGACACACTCCGCAGCTGCGCGGCCGGAGCTAGAGACCGCAAGCAATTCCGGGGAGCTATTTAGCTCCGTCCGAAAGACCTCGGTGAGGTCAGACCACGAGCCATCCTGGCTTTCGTAGATGACGAGGAGGCGGGTCGGGGTGCCGGCCAAAGCCCAAAACACGGCGACATAGTTCCCGTCCACGGCGACTGGGCCGGCGCCATTGAACGGAGCAGCGGTGGGGCTTGAGATGTTTGCCACTGGCCCGAACCACGAGCTACCCGTCCATTGAAACAACAGCACTTGTGTGTTGGAAAAGGATGCCGGCGCTAATACAACGGCCAGGGTGTGACCGTCCACAGCAAACCTGACAAACGCTGTGGGTATCACGAGGTCGGCAGTGGGCACTGCCGTCCAACTTGCGCCTTGAATCTGGAATGTCTGATACATGCCTGAACTGTTCGCCAGGACCAACAAGTTTCCCCCAAGAGACATGGCATCGGTTCCTGGAAACAGTTGCTGTCCCAAGAACACCCAGGAGACCCCGTTGTGCTTGAAGGTGTGAGCGGCAGGACCTGCTGGGGACGTTGCATCGTAAGCTACGACAACTTTTGCACTGCTCAAAGCTGTGTCTCTGGCCCAACCAAACGACAGCGTCACGTTCCGGGTTGCTATGTCCGTAATGTTCGAGTCTAACTCCCACGCTCCATTTGCCGATCTGCTGTAAATGAGGACTTCGTCTGGGCGGCCTGGCAAGGTCCATCCAAGAAGGTGGAAGTCACCCGCTGCACCTGCTGATGGCTTCGGATTCCCCGCCTTCGGGGCTGGCGACGGGACAACGCGCACCTGCTCCGCCCAGTCAGAGCTGGGGCAGTCCTGGGGGGGCCACTCGCTATCGAGCTTCTACAGGGGTCTGGGATTCAAAAGCGGGGGTTCTTTCTTCTTCTAAATCAAGACCAGCATCTGGTTCTGACGCCCGGAGACCTCTGGACCCTCCTTGCGCGAGCTGCAGCAAGCAGGATGGCTCCTGATACACGGAGGCACTGCAGTCAAAGTTCCCTGCCCAGCACACCCAGGCAGCTATGGCCATGGAGCTCCATATCTTGATCATCTGGGTTGGCCTTTAAACCCTCGGAAAAAATATTTATATATAGGGCCCCTTATAAGCCCAAATAAAGAAAATAAGCATGTCCCAGAAACCAACCTAGTCATGGTTCGGTTCGCTACTCAGAGCCTCTACTAGCTCGAGCTGTTCGTCGAGAAGGCACCTTCCATCCCAGGCACCCACAAGACATGCCAAGGAATTGCTGTGCTCACCCCGAAGAGTCGCCTTCTGTGTGGTAAAAACAAATGGACCTTACTGCCTCAAAGAACATGTAAGAACCAGAGAGAGATCCCCACCGTCCACCTCACGAGGAGGCCCTCCAACTGTAGCTTGTGAAGGAAGATTGGGCTTCAATCCATAGTTCCTTACGGCTGCCCTGATAGCTTGGGACAGCGTCCTTGTGGAGCGCGGGGGTGGTTGATGAGTCCACGAAAATCATCATCCTTTACTACACGGGTGCATCCGACAATCCTGTCCTAGCCCACACAGCGCTCCTCAGATGTCTTTCGGTGGCCAAGGACTCGATGCTTCGGGCTTTTCGGGGGGCGGCACATGGCCACTTTTTAAGATTTGGGCCACTGGATTCGACCTCCTCCTCCCAAAAAAACTGCCCACGAACGGAGCTCGAAAAGACCGAGCTGTGAGCCCAACAAAGGCAGCCAACAAAGCGTTGCGGCTGAGGGCTTCGGCTCGAAACCCTGAACCCTAAACCTTCGGGTTTGGGGTTTTGGGTTTTGGGACTCCGGCATCACCACCGCCCTAAACCCTAAACCCTAAACCTAAACCCTGAACCCTGAACCCTAAACCCCCGCCCCCGCGCTTTTCACGTCACGCGGACGCTCTGCAGCCCGCCGTAGTCGTCGAAGGCCTCACCCAGGGGCGCCCAGGCCACCTCCAAGAATTGGGGGTTTAGGGTTTAGGGTTTCGGGTTTAATGCTTAGGGTTTCGGGTTTAGGGTTTAGGGTTTCGGGTTTAGGGCTTTGGGTTTCTCATGTTTCGGGCGGGAAGAGATCAGGAGAAGGTTGAAGGTTTTGGCCGCCACGGCTACACAAGATGCTTACAAGTCGGGCTTAGATTTAAGTCTTTAAGGCCCCCCTTTTAGGGTTTAGGGTTTAGGGTTTAGGGTTTAGGGTTTGGGGTTTGGGGTTGAGGGTTTAGGGTTTAGGGTTTAGGGTTCTAATCCGCAAACTGTCTTCATGCCATGGTTTAGGGTTAAGGGGTGTAGGGTCTACTTGGAGGTTCATGGTACTTATGAACCAAGGAAAATGAATCAAGACCGCACTCAACCCTACCTTTTTGTCAGGGCTTGACGCTCAGAATCCTTGAGCCAAATATGTTATTCGGCGTTTTGACTTGAGCTACTTCAAGCAGCTATCTGCACATAACTTCTTCCTATGTTTTCCTACCAGGTCCACTGCGCATGCTGCACTGTACATGTCACGCATGGAGTGTGCCTGTTGAAGTTGAGGGTCACCCCCATCTGCGGGCAGCAAGGCCTCATTCAGCAGATGGAGGTATCTGAACTAGTCTAAGCTAAAGTGCAGATTTGCCCATATACCTTCTTCTCCCCCTTCGCACGACACGCATGCCTAACCCCTAATTAGATTCACCAGTGCTGAGCAGCAGGGCTTCTGGACTGGTGGAGGTGTTTGTACCTCAGGCATATGGCAGGTTCATGTGCGTTCAGCTCTCCATTCGGAGGAGCTTCAAAGCTGCAGGGAACTTGGCAGGAGGAAGTGCTTTGGTGAAAACGTCCGCCTCTTGAAGTTCAGTGTTGATGCACTGAAGCCGGATTAACGGATCTGACTCAAAGACTTCGTAGAGCGAAGACAAGTTCACTCTATGAGTCTTGCTGACGTGTCGCAACTTGGGCGAGTACCCGGCATGGACGATTTGGATGACAGCACTATTGTCTTGATGGCATACCAGCTTAGCTTCCTTCCCAGTGAGAGTTTCCAGGAACTCTTGAGCTGGCAAGGCTTCGCCAAATACCAGAACTTAGCGAGATGATTTCTGCCTCTGTGGTGCTCCTGGATGTGGCTGTTTGCTTTTTGCTGCTCCAAGCCAAAGGCCAGTAGGTGTTTTCTCCCTCTAGGCATAAGATCATGCCGCTGGTGGATTGAGCGTGGTCAACGTCGCCTGAGTGATCTGCATCGGTGTAAAGACTCAAGCGCAAATCTTCAAAGGCGTCTCCCATTTTGTGAACAACCGACAGGTTTGGGGTACCTTTCAGGTATGACATCAGCCTGTGCAACTTTTTATCGTCCGCGACGGACCATCGCGTTATGCGGCGCGTCAAGTCAGATATCCCTTTCATTAAGTCAGGACGCGATAGTCTTGCTAACCAAAGTGTTTTCATTAACACTCTGGACGCTTCTGAGGCCAAAGCTCCTTTGCTTTCCCAATCTGACGCGAGGATAGAGCCATCTGGAACAAAAGGTGTGCTGGCAGGTTTGAGAGGACGCTTTGACAAATCTTCGTACAGTCTGCATGCGTTGGCACAGTAGTCAGACATGTCATAGCGCATCGTTGTACCTAACTGGTTTCTCTCAATCAGGTGCTTTCTGCCTAACACTCTGTCCACAGGAGACGGCGGTTCTATCTCAAGGTGGGATTGGACTTCAGCCCAGAATGCATCACGCGCACATGCGGGACCGCTTAGCACAATATCATCTACGTACAAGGTGAGTAAGAGGCCGGTTTTCTTGAAGAAGTAAGAGGACTGAAAGAGCGAGGAGTGCTCTCCTCCAAGCGCTTCTACCACCTGTTTAAACCTCTTGTCCCAATGAAAGCCGGACTCTGGGTGGCCATACAACGATTTCCACAACCTAACGCAGGGCCTTTGCAGATGACGATACTCTGGCGGGGTTAATTCCCAAGGTAGCTCCACCCAAGTCGGGACTCTGGTATTAAGGTCTGATTGGGTGTAAGCCTTGACAACATCCGACTGAGTCGTTTTGTGCCCTTTTGCCGCCCCGTACGCCAAGTTGAAGTTGATTCCAGTTATGCTTGTTGGGTTAACCTTGAGTTCCTGGAGGATAGCAAGGTTATTGGCTTCATCCCTTATGTCGTCTCCTCTAAAGACTATTCTGGTTTTGAGGTTTCTGAGCTCTGGGATTTCGTAATGCTTGATGCTCAGGATTGTCATTAAACGGCCCACATTAATGGGTTCTTTTCTTGCCATGAGGTCCTTTCTTGAAACCATTTCAGCGTAATTCCAAGTGCCATTTGCAATTAACCCTCGAGCTTCGCCGTCTATGCACTCCTGAGCTCCTGCATGCTTGTGCCAATCCTTGCCATCAATCAGGCGGTGAATCCCGGCAAAGATGGAATCAGACTGAACACGCGGTGAGTGAGGTTCAGGAACGAAAGGCCTGACAGGCATCGCTGCAATCTCTGCTGCAACCTTGGAATACAAGCTGCTGATCATTGGCTTTGGATAGAAGGCTGTGCTGCTGGTTTTTCCACCTTCTACCCTACTATGTTGGAAGCCTGATGCATGCTGGCACCTTTTTGCATCCAGATTTTGAGCTAGTTCCCAACACGACGGAATGATGCGCCAGGGTTTAAGGTGGGGAATGCCATTCTTGTCGCACAAGCCATGCGCGCAGCCATCGGTTCTTGCTTCATACAAGTTGTGTCGCTTGATGAAAGCGATCAACTCTGGCAACGCCCAACCAGCTGCATTCTTTGGCCATTCGAAGGCAACATGGCCCCCTTGACTCAACACTACCTCAGCGACAGCTATAAAGTTCCTAAGTATCCTTCTGGAACGGGCCCTTTGCCTTTTCAGTTTGGCCTTGAACCTTTCTCCCAACTTGTGCTTGTTCATTGTTTGCCAGTTGCTCCAAGGGCTGCATGGGATTGAGCCCCACAAGTCACATCCAGGAAACAGCTGAACAAGCTTTTTCAATGATCTTCAACGTTTGAGTTCTTTTCAGTGAGACGAAAGTGGTTGATTCCGAATTCTTCGTTGACTTGGCCCAAAGTAGAATTCTCATCGCAGCAGAATTCGAACATTGTTTCGCTACCAACTTGCCGGAGGAGATGGTTGCGATACGGCAATCCCTGCGGCACTTGCTTGGCAGCCTCACTGGCTTCTGCAATCATGGCCTTGCAAGTTGGATGCATTGTCTCGATGTCTTGAAGGATTGACGCCACTGCTGCAGCCCCAGGTGATCTTCTCAACTGCTCCGAAGCGTTTGCTTTCATGGTGTCTAACTCTGCCTGGGCAATGTCAACCTTACTTTTAGGGAAAAACCAAGTGGCGCCGACCCAACTTTTCGAAGAGATTCTTCTATTTGGGCTTTTGTCATGCCAACCGTCTTTGAATGTTGACGCGCGGCCTCTGCATTTCCACACGGTTTCCCTCGCTGAAGAAACGATGTCGGACGGGAATGGACAGGATCGTCCCACAGGGGTGTACAAACGCTTGCGCGGTTTGACGCGCACACGTTTCCAAGCTATCTTATCCTTATCAAACTCCCAGTATGCTGGGAAGTGGTTCCTGGGCAGCTAAAGGCCTCTATGGAAACTCTTCCGGCTGCACCTGGCACTGGCGGATCTGGAACGTCTGGCGGGACTGATGGTGGAGGCTCAAAAGACGGAGCTGACGGGTCAGAAGGTTTTGCCCTCTCTTTGTCCCTAGCTGCTTTTGCTAAAGCCTCGTCCTCAAGTAACTTTCGGAAACGTTCGTGGCACGCATCTGAATGTTTTACCCCTTCGGCTATTCTGTCACAACCCTTGCACCCGACAGTTGTCCCAAACTTAAGTGCTCTGTCCAAGGTAACATACGTACGCCTAACTCGAGGCTTTGCCTCAGGGGCACCCTTTTCGAAAGGCAAAGCTTCCCTAGATTCAATCGCTTTCAAATCTGCGGTTGGCAAAGGAAAGATGAAAGTCTCAGGGGCCACCATTTCTGTTGCATGAACCTGAATTGGCCTACCGCAACCTTTCGCATCTGTCCTCAACGCTTCATAATCCAACACCAAGTGCACTCCTCTGAACTTGAATCCTGAATCCATGCGCCAACCACAAAATATGCCTGGAAGCGCTCTCGACTGAAACGCAGGAAGCTCTTTGTGGTGAGGTGGCTTGTAGTACACCAACGCGCCTAGAGGACTTCTGTGTCCATCGAAGGCATTCCCTCCATTAGCGGCTTCGTAGCATGTCTTGCCCTCTTTAAAGGCACGGTTTCAGGAGTATCGTTAGCGTGCACAGGTACGGGATTTGTGAAGGACCTGGCGACACAGAAGTATTCTATCGCACGAGGCCACAGGGCATGAGGAAACCCTGCTGCTACCTGCGCTGCTCTAGTTCCTTCCTTAATGCTTCTAATCAACCTTTCTAGTTGAGCATTATGGAATGGGTCATTGGGGATACCTGGTTCTGGTAGCCACCCTAGGAACTTCACAGCTTCAGTGAGCTCGTGAGCGCAATCGGATTTCACTGCACATAATGCTCTGCCATGCGCTCTTGTACCTCCAAACTTCTGCAACGCTGCGATGTTGTTGTCGGTAGTCCTCGATGTTTGTGAGAATGCTGACACACATCCGCTGTATTCATCATACGCAATGAGGCAAGCCTGTTCACCTTCCGACCCTTTGGTCAAATCTTGCCCTAGGACGATACGATCAACCCTCAGCCTATGCCCGAAATGCAACGGTGGAGTTTCTTCGGGGTCTTCTTCAATCTTAGCCCTATGGACTCTGCCAGCCATTTTGGCACGTCTACAGATGCTGCAGTACCTGTTTTTTGGGAAAATGCGTCATCTGATGGCTTAGGGTTTTTGACTCTGCGATTAGCCTTTCGCGAAGACTTGGTGTCCACTCCTCACTGTCATCGCTGTCTATTGGGGCATCTGCAGTGGCTACTGGGGCATCACACATGGACAGTTCATCATCTGTCCCAAAGTTGGGCAACGACCGGTCCGGTTTTAGCCGTAGACCTTCTGGACGTAGGGCTGCTGGGCCTCTTGGGTCCTTTGGGTCTTCCGGTCTGGCTGCTTCCTTTGTGATGTGACGTCGTCGGATGTGCTTCGGATCCGAGGAAGAAGATGAAGGTTCAGGAGGCTTTGGAGGAACTTCATCTATCACAAGGCTTCTCAGCGGATCATGCTCTGCAGGCGCTGTGCCTTTAGAGGAGCTTCCTGGCGATGGGGCAGCTGGGAAGCCTCCGCACGTAACTCTTTCCCGGATGATTGGAACATTCTCTACAACTCTGTCTACCGGTATCTTTGCTGAGGCTGGGCAATACAAAGTCATATCCCCAATCCTATCCGGCTTGACAAAGTAAGGCAGCTCGTCTGGCATCCAAACAAACGGTTTACGATGTTGGTTGACTTGGATACCTAATGACACTGCCGGCGGGCATTGGTTCAGCGAGTAGAAGTAGTTCTCTCCTAGGAAATTGCCTTTCATGCGAACGGCCTTTGTACCTGAGCGCGGGCCACCACCTGTGGAAAACCTAAGCTTCTCCGGAGCATCGGCGAAATGCGAATGCACTTCCTCAGGCAAATCCCTTTTTGCAATTAGGTTTCTACCTGCGCCACTATCGACAAGGAACTCCATGTCAAAAGTCGTTCCATCACTGCCCACAACGGGACTGGATAACGCATTGTTTGAAGAACACGGGTCCAACATAGCCATGGCCGTCATCACTGTTGTGAAAACCTTTTGCAAGGGACTACCTTTGAAAACGGTATTCCTTCTGAGGTTGCGGCTTGCTCGGTCCAACTCCTTTCGGATCAAAGTCTTCAGTCGTGGCTGGGCTCTTGGCAAATCATCTTTCACCTTCCCATCCTGCGCTGGGCTACATTTCCCATCTTGGGCAGCGTGGCCTCCTTCTGGGATGGATGCCTCTGAGGTTGGGATGGCAGACGCAAAAGCCGCCCCTGCTAGAACTGACGCAGCGCCGGCTGCCGAACTTTTAAGCTTTCTTGGCTTTGGACCTTTGTACATGTTTTTAGCGTGGATCAGTTTGGCCCAGAGTTCCCATGATATGCACGACTTCGCAAATTCTGGGAATTTCCCGCTGCTCGACCGTATCCTAGGCCATAGACTTCTTGAACTCTGCAAGGGTACCCGCTTTAGTCTGGATTTTCAAGCGCTACAGGAAGGCGCCCAGAAGATCGGCAAGCAACCCAAGGGTAGATTGCTGTTGTGGCACGTGTTCCCAAGGTTCAAGATGGATAAGGATAAGGATACCGCGCTAACGCAACATCATCTCCTCTCTCTAGTCCTTCATGGCAATGATGTCAAAGCACTTGAGGAGTTTCGCCAGCGGTTCAACTATATATGGGAAGCCTTAGAGATCTCTGAAAGGCCCACTGAGGCAAGCATAAGGTCTCTACTCTTTGAACAGCTCAAAGCGCACCCAAAAATGCAGCTCCACATCGATCGCTTCCGCAATGCGTCCACGCATTCCAATAGAAGAACTTGGAGGTGGTTATATGCTAAGATGTGCGATGTGATCGAGATAAGCCAGCTTGAAGACAACGCTGACGCCATCGACAAGGCATTGCGACCAAAGGGACACGCCAACGCCAATCCGGCACCAAAGTCGGGCGAAGGAGCAAAAACCAAGAAGGAAAAGGCGAAGGAGAGTAGGGACAAAGAAGAAAAGGAGAAAAAGGAAAAGGAGAAGAAGGAGAAGAAGAAGGAGAAGGAAAAGGCCAAGAAAGAGAGGAAGAAAGCCGAGCAACAAGCTCAACAGGAAGCAGGAGCAACCGCCGCTGCAGCACCGTCAAAGGGTAAGGGGAAAGGCAATGGCAAGTCCCCGCGAACTCCCAAAACAAAGGATGAAAAAGCAAAGTTGCCTTGTATGCCCTTTGCCTACGACGCGTGCACTGCTGGTGACAAGTGCGAGTACAGCCACGACAAGGACATCTTGGATTCATCCCCTTTTGCGAGCTTGGTGATGGCACTGAAGACTGCATTGCGAAAACCCCTGGCCTCTGCAGCATTCTTAGGGATCGCCGGAATCTTCAAGGTATCATAACCCTTTATCCTTATTAGCTTCTTTTCTTTCTTGTAAGGGTCTCCTTCTGAATCCGAAGATGAACTGCTGGATGAGCTGCTTGACCCAATCCCTTTTTCGTCATCCCTGCCACCCCCTTTATTGCCGCTATCGCTACTGTTGCTAGAGCTTGATGACCCTGGATCCCCTCCAATCAAATCCAACGAACCACTTCCCCTTGACTTCTGGCTAGCGCCCTTGACCTTTCCCATTCGCGCGCCGGCAGGAGACAGGGCAGCGAGGCCTCCGCTCCCACCTGCCGCAGAAAGCGACTGCAGGGCTGCGCTTAAGGATTGAACTTGTTGGGTCAAGCTTTGAAGCTGAAGTTGAATTTGGGAATCCGTGCGGCTAGGCGGTGTGTATATCGGGACAGGATGCTCTTCGGGGATATTTGGGAATTGCAACCTAGGTACCTGAGACTCGGAACCCAAACCCAGAACAAAATGTTCTGAAGGAGACCTTGTTGATCTATCCTCGGGCTTATTGGTGTTCATGTTGGGAGAGGCACCTGTTGCTTGCTCGGACTTTGGTCCGCTAACGTTGACTGTCCGAGCGGGGTCCGTACCATTATCAGTCTCTTGCTCAAGGGCTTCAATGGTTCTCCTTTGGCCTCCAAGTTCTACTAGGAGCTCCCTTTCTAGCTCTTGCTTAGCTTTGAGGAATGCCTGCTCCATCTCTTGAACCCTGAGGTCAGCGGCTGCTTGAATCTTTTGAATTTCTTCATGAGCCTGCGCGACTACCAACCTTGGATGTTCATCCCTTTGCCTTATAGCGCGGGCTATCTCTTGGGCTGCTTGGCCTCTGGCTTGAGCTACCTCTTGGGCTGCTTGGCCTCTGGCTTGGGCTACCTCTTGGGTTGCTTGACCTACAATGCTTTCGGCTTGACCTCTAGCCTGCACGACTTCTTGGGAAGCTTGCTGAACTAGACATTCGGCTTGGTCCCTTGTTTGGAGGACTTCTAGCCTGGCTTGCTCAAGGGCTTGATGGGCTTGGGCCGTTACATTTGAGGTTTCCTGGCGGGCAGCGAGTGCCTCTGAAACCAGCAAAGGATCAGTAGTCACATTCAAAACCTGGGTATGATGCAACGCAGCTTGATTGAGCACAAAGGTGTTGGAACCCTCCGGACCTACATAACTCGACTCCGCACCCGAAGCCGAACCTGAACTTAGGGGCAGCGAGGCCACAAGAGTGCGAGATGTCGCTAGGGTGCTTGGGGCAAGGGTTTGAGCAGGCGGAGAAGAGGCTGTATCAGTGCTTGGAGAACCTATGAAGCTACTAAGCTGTTGAGGCGAGGCTTGCAGGGAGTCGGGGCTCAGTCTCACGGCTGATGCGGGAACCAAAGCTCCTGACACCGAACCTCCGGATGAGCTGTTATCCACTGTATCCCCACTTCTGCTTGATCTGCTACGTGCCTCAAAATCCGACAATCCCTTAACGCACTGTTGATAGTCCACGTTTCTCAACTCAGCGATCTGTTCGCCTGCCTCCGCGAGGCTGCAGCACCAAGGTAGCCAAGATGGACCCCACGAACGCCCAGGAATCCAAACGTTGATGGTTTGGCCTCCTTGAGAGGCAACCTCCTCCAGGATCTCAACGGTGTCGTCCACCACCAGCCAATCGCTCGTGCTCCCTGTTAGAGCCCTTAGCAACGCCGCCTTACCGAGCGTCCCTGTTCGATGAGGCACCGTGGCAATGAGGTGAATGACAGAGTGAAGCTGAGGCGAGCTGTTGCAAGACTTCAGCAAATTCGCAATGAGATCAGCGCTCTCGACCTTCGAAACAACCAATATACGGTCCGCCGGATGCAATCTGAGTGCTTCCTGCAACACGCGAATGTTATCCAAAGGAATGGGCTGTCCTTGCTTGATGCGGCGACCGTTGCAATAGTTGAGCACAAAGTTAAAGTCTACCGCAAGACGGCGGCCTGATGGCCTTGCAAGCTTCTCCACTCCGCCTGTAAAGAGAGTGTACTCGCCCTCCGTCTCCGAATAGAAGTAAATTCCAAAATTCGAAGGGATGGATGCAAACACTTGCCTCAACGGCTGAGGTGGAGGAACAAGCCTTCTCACGCAAGAGCTGCTGGAAGAAAGCTCCTCACGCCCAATAGGACTGCGCGACCTCACTTCCAAAGAAGATTTTGGCCTTGGCCGAGCTTTGGGAGGGGTTCTGACACTCGATGCAATAGCAGAGTTCGATGGCCTGAGCGGCTGCACCGGCTCGGATGGTATCGCAAAAGAATCGTCCTCAACCAAAATAGGCTCCTCAAGAAAAGATCGCGCGGCTGGGTCCCCAGCGCTAACTTCTTCCAAATCCGATGAGATTTCCGGCCCTGCAACGGATGATGAAGGCTCGACTGAGTTAACCAAAGGAGCTGGGTCTTCAACCTCTACCTCCAAAAGGCCAAAAGCGTCGAGGATCTCCGCCGTGCGAAAAGTAAACCCCAATTCTTCAAGAAGAAAAGACCTGTAGTCCAGCTCCCCGTTGTTGATCCTGCGTTGGACTTGTTGCGCCCACTCCTGCAATTGCTCAATTGCCCGCTTTCCACCCCTTCTGATTACTCTGGCCTCCTTGAGGCTGTTGAATACCAGGGTGTGTACTCCACGGGGGCAGTGTTTACTGCTTTCAAGAATCGAGTCTATGGTTGCAACGTTCGCGTCGGATCAAACAGCTTCTGTCGGACCAAATCGCAGGCCAACGATGATACAACAAAAGCGAGAAGATCCAATGATGATTTGCCGGAAGGGTTTAATGCCAAAGGTCGGTGCCAAGGATTCGCAGGCCAAATATCTTGGGAGCAAAATAGGCCACCAAAGAGGCAATACCCCAATCAAAGCACGTAACTCGCGGAAGAGTCTATACGGGCTGATAACCAAATGAATCAAGAGCGCACTCAACCCTTCCTTTTTGTCAGGGCTTGACGCTCAGAATCCTTGAGCCAAATATGTTATTCGGCGTTTTGACTTGAGCTACTTCAAGCAGCTATCTGTACATAACTTCTTCCTATGTTTTCCTACCAGGTCCACTGCGCATGCTGCACTGTACATGTCATGCATGGAGTGTGCCTGTTGAAGTTGAGGGTCTCCCCCATCTGCGGGCAGCAAGGCCTCATTCAGCAGATGGAGGTATCTGAACTAGTCTAAGCTAAAGTGCAGATTTGCCCATATACCTTCTTCTAAGGATAGCTGTACTTCTAACCACTTATAAGCCCCCAATATGGGTAATAAGTACAGTTCTATTAAGTCCTTAAGTGCCCTAATATGGTTACAAGTACAGTTATAAGTACAGTTGCAATTGGTTAAGAAGTACCATGAACCTCCAAGTAGGGTTTCGGGCGACTCTAAATCCCAAGCCCTGAACCTTAAGCCCCTCAATCCCTGCCCGGCCTGCTGTGCCATGAAGGGTTAAGGTTTAGGGTTTGGGGTTTAGGGTTTAGGGTTTAGGGTCTAGGGTCTAGGGTCTAGGGTTTCGGCCTGCTGTGCCATGAAGTACTCCGACTGGATCTGCACCAACGCGGCCCAGGGGCCCTTGATGCAGTCGATACCTGAACAGTTTTTCCCAGCAAATGGGGAGGTCTCTAGACCCCTAAACCATAAACCCTAAACCCTAAACCCTAAACCCCAAACCCTAAACCCTAAGGGGTACCCTACATATAAGGCTACCGCATTCTACTCGGAACCCCAAAGAAGGGGGGTATCCATGTCGCACCCCAATGAGAGCTGAGGGTTGAGGGCTGTACGGTTTTGGGGTTCTCCTCAACCCTGGGCCCTGGGTTGCTGAGGTTGAGGGTTTAGGGTTTAGGCGTCAGGGTTTTACGGTGCTAGGGTGTAGGGTTTAAGGTTTAGGGCGTTGGGGCTTTTAAGGGTTTTAGGGTTTAGGGCGTTAGGGCTTTTACGGTTTTAGGATGTTAGGGTTTTAGGGTTTTAGGGCTCTAAGGCTTCAGATGTCATAGGCAACTCAAGCCCTATCCCACAGGGTCTAGGGCTTGGGGCCCCTGCAAAGGGAGATAAGAGACCGTTACAAAAAACAACCGGGACCGTTTAGGGTTTAGGGTTTCGGGTTTAGGGTTTAGGGTTTAGGGTTTAGGGTTTAGGGTTTAAGGTTTAGGGTTTAGGGTTTATAAGGGTAACAAAACCCAATTTTTGCAAGTGTTGCTTGAGAGTGGGGTCGCTCTACATTCCAGCCCCCACTTGTAGGCACGTCAGACAACCCTAAACCCTAAACCCTAAACCCTAACCCTAAACCCTAAACCCTAAACCCTAAACCCTAAACCCTAAACCCTAAACCCTAAACCCTAAACCTGGGGGTGGGGGGAGGGGTGGCTGATAGGAAGCATCGAAAATAAGACCACCCCGCCAAAATCTGTCCATGCAACAAACCCTTATCCCTGAACCGTAAACCCCTAAACCTCGCAAAAGTCTTAACCCCAAACCCCTAAACCCCTTAACTCTACACACTAAACCCTTAATTCACCCCTAAGCCCCTAAACCGTTACACCCCTAAACCCCTAAACCTCCCCGGAACCCCTAAACCCCTAAACCCCTAAACCCTGCATCCCCTAAACCCCTAAATGCCTAAACCCCCGTACTTAGGGGGGCTTAACCCGAAACCCTAAACCCAAAACCCCAAACCCCAAACCCCAAACCCTGAACCCCGGAAAGGGGCCCGAGTCTGCGGCTGGTCTCTTGAAGCTGCGTTAGCTGGAGGAGAACTTGCTCGTCCAGCTCGCTGGCCTGTGGGTTTCGGGCTTAGGGCTTAGGGTTTAGGGCTTAGGGTTTTAGGGTTTTAGGGTTTAGGGTTTAGGGTTTAGGGTTTAGGGTTTAGGGTTTAAGGTTTAGGGTTTAGGGTTTAGGGTTTAGGGTTTAGGTTTAGGTTTGTTTAGGGTTTAGGGTGTAGGGTGTAGGGTGTAGGGTGTAGGGTGTAGGGTTTAGGGTTTAGGGTTTAGGGTTTAGGGTTTAGGGTTTAGGGTTTAGGGTTTAAATTTAGGGTTTGGGGTTTAGGATTTAGGGTTTAGGGTTTAGGATTTAGGGTTTAGGGTTAGGGTTTAGGGTTTAGGGTTCAGCATCTCATGTTCTAGCTTTTTCCAGCCAAGCAAATTCTCGAGCTTTGTAAAAAACACCCACCCGCACAAAAAAAAAAAAAAAAACATAACATTAAGAACGTATGTGCAGCTCACTGAATCCATAAACCTGAGGCTCCATACCTTAGGGCCTCAAACCTTAAGCCTTAAAGCACCCGCCTCAAGTTCTTTCGATTTTTGCCTTCGGAGTGCTGTTTCAGGGTTCGGGCCCCGAGCGGGTTTAGGCTTGCTGACACGTGGGTGTAGGGTTTTGGCTAGGGGATTAGGGGGACCCTTGGGGATATAGACCCTCTGAATAAGGTCCCTGTTTAAGAGAGCCGGAAGAGGGTTAAGAAGGGTTCCCCTTTAAGGGTCCCCCTTATCCTACCTAAAATTGGCAGGGCTCGAGGAAGCCCTCTAGGGATTTGGGGTTGAGGGTTTCTGGGTTGAGGGTCTAGCTAAGAAGCGAGGGCCTCATGCTAGGGCACCCTAAACCCGAAACCCCAAACCCCAAAACCCAAACCCTAAACCCTAATCCCCTAATCCCCTAAACCCTATCCCCTAATGGGTCAACAGGTACAAAGCATACTTGACCGACTCTAGTTTACCGTGGTTAGCGCACCTGTCGTTAATCTTCTCACGCATTCGACGAACCGACTTCATCAGTCCGTCTGCCCTAAACCCTAAACCCTGAACCCCAAACCCCAAACCCTAATCCCCTAATCCCCTAATCCCCTAATCCCCTAATCCCCTAATCCCCTAATCCCCTAATCCCCTAATCCCCTAATCCCCTAATCCCCTAATCACCTAATCCCCTAATCCCCTAATCCCCTAAGCCCCAACCCTTCCACCCTATATAAGACCCTTAGGGGGCTTTGGACTCTGGGATCCACGCGTAATACGTGTGGGGCTGAGGCTGTGCGGGTTGAAGTCGCTCCAGTCGATTGAGACTCCAAAACTCATCTCGCAATCGAACTTTTCGTCACGCATTGCAGTCTTGAACTGCAGCAACCTCATTGCGCCCTCCCGGCTCCGAGCATGCGTCCTTTTCGGGCTGAGGTTTTAGGGTTTAGGTTTAGCGTTTCGGGTGTAGGGCTTAGGGTTTAGGGTGTAGGGCTTAGGGTTAGGGTTTAAGCCCCCCTAAGTCCCCTAACATGCGGCTGTACTCGGGCAATCCGCAATCTTGTTGTGGGATTGGGGCACCGCCCTTGGGATTCGAGATTCGAAAAGAGGTGAAAGCTTAAGGGTTGAGGGCCACAATGTGCTTTAACCCTAAACCCTAAACCCTCTCTATCATATGGAAATTTCAACCCTGGTGATCTTCGTGGGCAAGGCCTCAAAGTTTATAGATTGAATGAACTTGACATTTTCCTCATGGCTCGGCAATTGCTGGACTAGACAAAGCTAGAACATGAGATGCTGAACCCTAAACCCTAAACCCTTAACCCTTAACCCTAAACCCTAAACCCTAAACCTAAACCCTAAACCCGGCTCTTGAGGGCCCTGCCCGCTGCATGTCGCCCTTCAGACGTGCCTGCTTCACGGGACTCAGGCTTGAACGTCTAGGGTTTAAGGGTTCAGGGGGTCAGGGTTTAGGGTTCAGGGTTCAGGGTTTAGGGTTTAGGGTTTAGGGTTTAGGGTTTAGGGTTTAGGGTTTAGGGTTTAGGGTTTAGGGTTCAGGGTGTAAGGGTGTAAGGGTTTTTGGCTTTGGGGTTGAAGGTGAAGGGCTTAACCGTAAACCGACGGGTCTCAAGGTTTAAAGGGTCGTAGAGTTTAGGGCTTAGGGCTTAAGTTCAGGACCACGAAGCCCTCACGGCTTGGGCCGCCCCCCACGGTGGGGCGTAAGCCCCTCGACCTATTCGGGTTTTCCGAACTTCGGGGTACCTTATTGGCTTTTCCTTATTATAAGGGAATCCTACTATTCGGATGTCTATGCTGGGGGTTTCCTTCTTTGCGTAGACCCAGCCCAATAAGGCACAGCACCACCGGACCCCTGCTCCCTGACAGCTTCCAGGCCTCGGGGCGGAGGAATTGTTTTGGAAGCAACCACGAGGCTTAAACCCTGAAAGGAATAGCTGTTTAGGGTTTAGGGTTTTGGGTTTTGGGTTTAGGGGTTTAGGGTTTAGGGTTTAGGGTTTATGCGGTTTTGCCACCAGATGGCCCTTAAAAATGGGCCATGGCTGCTCTTCGCATTTCACGAAGCTTTCGAAGCAAGTCTGAAACGCAACCTTCACAGCTTCTGCGCCACATGACAGCAGACCCTAAACCCTAAACCCTAAACCCTAAACCCTAAACCCTAAACCTTAAACCCTAAACCCTAAACCCTAAACCCTAAACCTACTTACTAAGTCCCCAAATCAAGCCCTCAAACCTCATTCTGCGCGGCGCCTCGGCCTCTTCCAAGGGACCACCGAGTCCACTGGGCACAGGAGTTAGGGTTTAGGGTTTAGGGTTTAGGGTTTAGGGTTTAGGGTTTAGGGTTTAGGGTTTAGGGTTTAGGGTTTAGGGTTTAGGGTTTAGGGTTTAGGGTTTAGGGTTTAGGGTTTAGCATCTCAAGTCCAAGCATTTCACTAGTAGAGCTCCTTACTCCGGTATCGAATATCGACCCACCCACCCATTGGATCCCATAACATTATGAAAACATTTTACTTTATGTTTTAACCTTAAAATTTTGGGTTCAGTAGGCTGCCACCCAGGGTGGGCCCTAAACCCTAAAGGCAGCCCAGAGTAGGGCCTAAACCTTAAAGCCAGCCCAGAGTAGGCCTTAAACCCTAAACCAGCCCCGAGTAGGCCCTGAACCCTAAAGCCAGCCCAGACTAGGCCCTAAAGCCCAGAGTAGGCCGTAAACCCTAAAGCTCCGGGAAATTTGGTGTTTGTCCGGGAGTTTTTGGTGCTCGTCCGGGAATTGTTGGTGCTTGTCCGGGAATTTTTGGTGCTTGTCCGGGAGTTTTTGGTGCTTGTCCGGAAAGTTTTGGTGTTTGTCCGGGAGTTTTTGGTGCTTGTCCGGGAATTTTTGGTGTTTGTCCGGGAATTTTTGGTGCTTGTCCGGGAGTTTTTGGTGCTTGTCCGGGAATTTTTGGTGCTTGTCCGGGAATTGTTGGTGCTTTGTCCGGGAATTGTTGGTGCTTTGTCCGGGAATTTTTGGTGCTTGTCCGGGAGTTTTTGGCGCTTGTCCGGGATGTTTTGGTGGTTGGCCGTGAATTGTTGCTTGTCCGGGAAGTGTTGGTGCTTGTCCGGAAATTGTTAGTGCTTGTCCGGGAATTTTTGGTGCTTGTCCGGGAATGTTTGGTGCTTGTCCGGGAATTTTTGGTGCTTGTCCGGGAAATGTTGGTGGAAAACCGCGAATCCATTAGCTTTTAAATATACATAGGTTAGAGAGTGTTTAGGGCTTAGGGTTTGGGGTTTCGGGTTTAGGGTTGAGGGTTTCGGGTTTAGGGTTAGGTGTAAGGCTTTGGGGTTTAGGGTTGAGGGTTTAGGGTGTAGGGTTTAGGGTTTAGGGTGTTCGCGTCTTAGTGTTGTCTTTTTCTTGTGCGATTAACTGCTGAGGGCTTAAGGCTTTCCAGTTGTTATGTATTTCTTTTGTTGTTGCTGTTGTTGTTGGGGGGGGATGGGCAGCGCTCGACATTAGGAGTCCTGAATAGAAGGGTACCGTACTAAGAGGCGACCCAAAGGGAGAGAACTGCCTCTTTAGGGTTGGGGGTTCTAGGGTTTAGGGTTTAGGGTTTGGGGTTTGGGGTTTGGGGTTTAGGGTTCAGGGTTCAACGGGTTTACGTTCTAGGCCCCAGGGGTTCTAGGGTTCCAGGTTTGGGGTTCTGCGGTTTCGCCTTTCTCTCTGAGACGGGAGCCACGCACCCAAAGCCCGTGAAAGCTCTCAACTCTGGTGGGTGTTGTGGTTTAGGAGTTCATGAGGGTTAGGGTGTAGGGTTTAGGTTTAGGGTTTGGGGTTTAGGGTTCAGGGTTCAGGGATTAAAGGGTTTAGGAGTTTAGGGTTCATGGTTTAGGGTTTAGGGTTTATGGTATATTATATTAAAGTTTAGGGTTTAGGGTCTCACGGCCCTGCACCTAACTCACACACCCTAAACCCCAACCCTCGAACAAGGTGTTGTTCCAGCAAAACGAAAACAATTCAACGAGAAGCCAACGATAGAGTCGCCGAAGGTCCCCACCCCCATACAAAGGGCTTGGGGTTTAGGGCTTAGGGCTTAGGGTTTGGGATTTAGGGCTTAGGGTTGAGGGTTGAGGGTAGTTACCCTAAATTTAGGGTAACTACCCTAAACCCCAAGCAGCCTTGAAGGTAGAGCCTTCTCGGACCCAAAGCCACCAGACCCCTAAATCAGGAGCCTTGAACCTGCGTCCTCTTCGGGAAGTCTTCTTCTAAGAGCCTTCATATGACTGAGGTTTGGGATGTTTGGGGTTTAGGCCTGAGCCCGCAACCCTAAAAACACCCTAAACCAAGTAAGAAGGAGGACACTGCGGAAACGGAAGCCTCAGCGAGCGGAGCCCCGTTTCTGACACCTCCAGCAGCAGCCGACGAACCCCCAAACGCTCTAGGGTTGGGAGGGAGGGGCCATGTTCCTTCATTCAAGGCACATTTAAGGTCGCCCCCCCCCCCCCCCCCCCGCGTGGTTCCCTTCTTCCGGAGGTTGGGGGTCCCCTCACCCCTCAACCCAAGCCCTGAGTCTGGCGCGAAGCTTCGCGCGTTTGTCTAAGTAAAGTTAAGGGTTTCGGCCTGGGGGGTGCCCCCACAACTTCCCACAAAGCTGAAGTATCGGATACCTAGATGCGCAACCCCACCACAAGAACCCATAAACCTCTGAATTCCTCTCACTTGCCCATTTGCCCCTCAACTGCCCTGAACCGTTTAGGGTTTAGGAGTTTAGGGTTTCGGGTTTAGGGTTTAAGGCTTAGGGGGAGAGACATTCAGGCATGAGAGGCACTTTCTATCCCCGAATGAAAAGGATGCCAAAAACAAACAGTGAGGTTAGCCCTACACGCCCTCTGCCCAAAATGTAGAAACCCGAGACCTCAAACCCTAGAAAACCCCAGAAACCCCTAAACCCTAAACCCTGAACCCTAAACCCCCCAGAAGCCCTTGATAAAGAACCATCGGGTGAGTTTGGTTCACAGCCCTTTGGGCCCCCACCCGCGGTCTGGGGTTTCAAAACCGTCTTAGATCAGGGGTCTCCCAAACTAGGGCTTAGATTTAGGGCTTGGGGTTTTGGGTTTAGGGTTCAGGGTTTAGGGTTCAGGGTTCAGCATTCAGGGTACCTGAAAGTCCAAACATTCTGCAGGAGACAGGCATCTTTTCTCAGCGCAGCTGCATCATGCACTCTGCTCGGAGCCCTTACAACCTTAAGCCCTTACACCCTTGAACTCTTCAACCCTGTAACCGTTAAACCCTTCAACTCTTAAGCCCCTAATCCCCGAATCCCTTAAACCCTAACCGTCCTAACCCTGACGCTAAACCCTAAACCCTGAACCCTAAACCCTAAACCCTGAAGTACCCCCTACACGATGGGCTTTAAGGGTCCCAAGGCTCGCCTTGAACGCCGTCGGCCGTCCTGAAAGGTCAGCAAGCTGGTGAGCGTGGCAGAGGGGCCCAAATATGTTTGAGCCCGAACCCTAAACCCTGAACCCTAAACCCAAGGGCCTGCCTAGATGTTTGGGGCCCTCACATCACACCCCCTTGGTCCCAAATGTTCGGGACTCGTGTGGCGGACGACCCACCCGGGTTTAGGGTTTAGGGTTTAGGGTTTAGGGTTTTGGGTTTAGGGTTTAGGGCGTAGGGTGTAGGGTTTAGGGATCATATGTGCAGTTATAGCCTAATTAGGGCTATAATTGGGCCAGAAGTACAGTTATTTTGGGCTGCTAAGTTCCACGAGCCTCCAAGGCAAGAAGGTGTGGATAAAAAGGCGCCACCTGGAGCCCCTCTCACTGATTCGCAAGACAAAGACAACCAGGGAAGGGTTTAGGGCTTAGGGTTTAGGGTTTAGGGTTTAGGGTTTAGGGTTTAGGGTTTAGGGTTTAGGGTTTAGGGTTTAGGGTTTAGGGTTTAGGGCTTAGGGCTTCGGGCTTCGGGCTTAGGGTTGAGGGTTGAGGGTTTAGGGTTTAGGGTTTAGGGTTTAGGCTGATTTGTTGGGTTGCTGTCAAGGAACTTGAAGGAAGCCACCAAAACAAGGGCTCTGAAGAAGCACACGACTCCCCGCATCATTGCCCTACACCCTAAACTTCCCTACTTGCAAATTGTGGTTGGGAACCCCGGAAACCGGGGTGGGGGGGGGGGGTGGTAAGGGTAAAGGGATATCCATGCTATCGCAACATTCACCTTCAGAGCCCTAAAATTGCGGGGCATCATGCTATGAACCTCCAACCCAAGGGAAACCCTGAACCGAAACCGAACCCCCGACTCCGTCGAAGTGTTTAGGGCATCGGGTTTTCGGGTTTGGGGTTTGGGGGCTCGGGTTTGGGGTTTTGGGGTGTCGAGGTTTGAGGTGCAACTGCGTTTGTTTTGGCTGCTAACCGGCTTAGGGTTTAAGGGCTCAGGGTCCCCAACTTTCAGGCATAATGAGAGAGGCCCCCGTGCTTGAAAAGTTGGACTGCCTGCACAACTCGGCACGCCCTGAGCTGGGGCGTAGAGTCTTAGCGGTTCACATAGACAAGCATCTGAATCATCAAGAGCTGCACACGAAAGCTGAGCCTGGTCTTCAGGCCCACGCACCCACATCGCAAAGCCCTTGTGGCTTGCAAGATGGGGGGGGGGAGGGGGGGGTTGATCCCTAGAGCCTAAACCCTAAACCCTAAGCCCTAAACCCTCAACCCTATCTCAGCCCCCTCTTCCGTGTAGACCGTCTTCCACACCCGCGGCCTCGGCTTTCAGGGTTTAGGGTTTAGGGTTTAGAGATTAGGGTTTAGGGTTTGGGGTTTGGGGTTTAGGGTTTAGGGTTTAGGGTTTAGGGTTTAGGGGGTTAGATTCTTTCAAACCTGCGTCCTTCCCTCAGAGCTAGCATGTTCAGGGTATGGCGAGTATTTCGAGGCTGGGCTTGCTGGACACGGCAAGGCAGCAACCCCAATTCATGACTGAAGCCCTTTGACCCCCAAACCCCAAGGCCCTAAATCTGAACATCCCTGAACCCCACAACCTAAACCCCAAAACCTAAACCCCAAAACCCAAACATCCTAACCAAATCCCCAACCCTAAATCAACAAACCTAAACCGTCCTAAACCCCAAACCATAACCTAACCATCCCTCAGCCTCCCAAGCCTACACATCCCTTAGCCTCCCAAAACCCTAAACCCTAAACCCCAAACCCTAAACCCCAAACCCCAAACCCTAAACCCTAAACCCTAAACCCCACCCCCCCCCCCCTTTTTGGGCCGCCCGAGGGGCTCCGCGAGCGCCTGGCGCACCTGTGGGTCCAACACTGCCTTCTCCGAGGCACGGCGGGCGGCGCCCGCGAACTCCTTGAGTTGAGGGCTGAGGGTCGTAGGAGGGTTTAGGGTGTAGGGTTTAGGGTTTAGGGTTTGGGGTTTAGGGTTTTGGGTTTTGGGTTTAGGGTGCTCTTTGTTGGGGGTTTGGGGGGGGAGAGGTTGGGGGTTGGGGTTTGGGGTTTAGGGTTTGGGGTTTCGGGCTTAGGGGGTATACAGCGATGAGCAGGGGTCTGCCAATTTTCAGTTCGTGGGACTCGACAGCGCAGCAGGGCAGGGGTTTAGGCTTAAGAGGGGGCTGGGATAGGGTTTCGGGTTTAGGGTTTAGGGTTTAGGGCTTAGGGTTTAGGGTTTAGGGTTTGAGGGGCTCAAGCTGAAATCTGCTGGGCTTCGCAGGCTTTGGGGCCTTTGGGGGATTTCCGGTCTTCGCGGGATCGGCATGATGAAAAGTAGTCCACCCTAAACCCTAAACCCTAAACCCTAAACCCTAAACCCTAAACCCTAAACCCTAAACCCTAAACCCCAAATCCTAACCTCTAAACTCCAGGATGTCGGGGTCACGTTTTGAGATTTTTGAGTGTATTCCAACATTTATGCTTTGGTTTTGATCTTTCTCTTTCTGCAGGACTTCGGGGTCTTAAGGTCTGGGTCTAGGGCTTAGGGCTTAGGGTTCAGGGTTTAGGGTTCAGGGTTTAGGGTTTAGGGTTTAGGGTTTAGGGTTTAGGGTTTAGGGTTTAGGGTTTAGGGTTTAGGGTTTAGGGGGTGTGCGGGCCGAAACCCTGCCGTCAGCTCAGTGGCCTTGTACACTGCGAACGAGGACCTCAAGAACCTGAGCCGGGGATATTTTTGAAGCGGCGGGTTTAGGGTTTAGGGTTCAGGGTTCAGGGTTTAGGGTTTGGGGTTTGGGGTTTGGGGTTTGGGGTTTGGGGTTTGGGGTTTGGGGTTTGGGGTTTGGGGTTTGGGGTTTGGGGTTTGGGGTTTGGGGGTTGGGGTTGGGGTTTGGGGTTTGGGGTTTGGGGTTTGGGGGTTTGGGGTTTAGGGCCCCCCCCCCCCCCCGCCCCTTCAGATGTTTCAGGGCAACGGGACGCCACGTCGCTTCGCTCCCAGCTCCATGTGCGATGGCAGAGAAGACTCAACAGTTGGTGGAACGACGAAGAAGGCCTCTGGGCCCCAAACCTTAAACCCGAAACCCTAAACCCTAAACCCTAAACCCGAAACCCTAAACCCTAAGCCCCAGACTCCACACCCTCACGCCTTACACTACCGACACCCCCTGCAGCGCCACCGAGCAGCGGATCCTCACTTTGGCCGCAGGTGTCGGATAAGCAGGCCTGCTGGGAAGGTTTAGGGTTAGGGTTTAGGGTCTAGGGTCTAGGGTCTAGGGTGTAGGGTTTAGAGTTTAGGGGTTAGGATTTCAGGTCTAAGGTTTAGGGTTTAGGGTTTAGGGTTTAGGGTTTAGGGTTTAGGGTTTAGGGTTTAGGGTTTAGAGTTTAGGGTTCACCAGTCAGCAGCTTGTCAAGTGACGGAGAAATACCCACCCCCCCATTGGGTCCCCCAACATTCGGAAACAATATCACTTCACATCTCAAGCCAGCCTTGTCCTAAGGCCAGTGGCCCCTAAATCCTAAAGCCCCAGGCCAGTGGCCCCTTAACCCTAAAGCCCTGGGCCTGAGCCACAAAGAAATGTGCCTTAGCCACAAAATGGGCCTTAGCCACAGAAGAAAATGGGCCTTAGCCACAGAAGAAAATGGGCCTTAGCCACAGAAGAAAATGGTCCTTAGCCACGAAGAAATGGGCCTTAGCCACGAAGAAATGGGCCAAGGCAAGAGAGGCTTAGGGTTTAGGGCTTAGGATTTGGGGTTTAGGGTTTCGGGTTTAGGGCTCCCCTCTGCAGCCCGAAGCCACCCCCCAAAACGCCTCCGTCTGCAAGCACTTGTAGAGGGTTTTGGGGTTGGGTATTGGGGCTGGGGGTTTGGGGTTAGGGGTTAGGGGTTGGGGGTTTAGGGCTAAATCCTAGTCCCCCAAACTCCTCGGAGTTTGGGGGACTAGGGCTTGGCATGCCGGTCCGCCTTCTTCGAGGGGCGATGGCTCCCTCAACCCTCATCCCAGGCCCGCAAACTCTCAACGACAAAAACCCTCAACCCCTAAACCCTAAACCCTTAGAATCTGACCCTAAACCCTAAACCCTCATCCCTCTAACCCCCCCCCCCCTGCCCCCACAGCCTGCAGCTGGCGGTGATCACTGAACCCCCAAGACTTCAGGATCTCAACCTCCATTTGCCTTGTAAGGGTTTAGGGTTCAGGGTTCAGGGTTTAGGGTTTAGGGTTTAGGGTTTAGGGTTTAGGGTTTAGGGTTTAGGGTTTAGGGTTTAGGGTTTAGGGTTTCGGGTAGGATCTCAACCTTCAGATCTTGTGCGGGTTAGACGTGAAGTTTGGAGTCAGCGGGGTAGGGTTGAGGGAATTCAGGTTTTGGGAGTTTAGGGTTTAAGGTTTAGGGTTTAGGGTTGAGGCTGTTAAGGGTTGCGGGCGAATTAGGGTTTGGGAGCTTAGGGTTTAGAATTGACAGTTCAGGGTTGAGGCCCTCGCACGCCTAAGGCTTCCTGGGCACACTCCGCCCCTTGGATCCCCCTCTCCTACAAGACACCCCCGCACAATGCACCGTCTCATGCACCTTCTAACGCGGGACTCCAGAAAGTAGGGTTTAGGGCTGTTGCTTAACCCTGTAAAATTAAACCCTAAACCCGAAACCCTAAACCCTAAACCCTAAACCCGAAACCCTAAACCCTAGAACGGGCCCAGGAGAGCGGAGGCCGGAGTGAGGGTTTGCATGGCATTCACTTCGGACCGAGGACAAAAGAACCCCTAAACCCCAAGCCTAGACCCCGAAGCCTATCTGTGGTAAGTCAACGAAACGTCCAGATACACCAAAAAACTTTGGTGAATCGCTACCGTTTGAAACATATCTTCATAGTGCATTTGCTCAATATAGCCCCCTCTCCCCCCAACCCTCATCTCCAATTTATAGGGTTCTTAAGGGGGGGCGGGTTCTTACCTAGGGAACGGGGGCCTTAGGGAGTAGCAGGGAGTACTAGGGGATGTTGGGTCACATAGCCCCGGTTGCCCCAAAGCCCCCGGACTGGAACTACCTGGACCCAGCCTGGTTTAGGGTTAAGGGGTTTAGGGTTTAGGGTTTAGGGCTGAGGGTTGAGGGTTTAGGGTTTTTGGGTTTAGTGTTCCGGGTTCACGGTTCAGGGTTTAGGGCTTAGGGTTTAGGGGAAACCCAAAACACGCGCAAACCTTCAGCGCAAGCCCTCAAGGCTGAGAAACTCGAAGGTTTTAAGTTTTCGGGTTGGTTTAGGGGGTGGCGTGTAGGCGTTTAGGGGAGAAACAACCCCCCCCCCCTCCCTCCCGGAAAAAAAAAAAAAAAAAACATCAGACCAGTCTGCTTCGGATGTGGGGTCTGGGGCACCAAAACCCATCCCCAACAAAGAAACAAGCCCAACACCAACAAAAAAGCTAAAAGGCAAACACAAACCCACCCACCCACCCACCCACCCACCCACACACACACACACACACAGAGAAAAACACAAAAACTAATAAACATGAAAAATACAAACACATACTTCAAGCATAAAACAATGAAACCCTGAACCTGAGACACTCAGGCGTCTACACTGAAAACAATCAGGCGCCTACGCGGAAGTTCCTGAGGAACGGGGCCAAGCACCCACATCTCAGCGCAACCAAGCTGCCGAGGGCTGGCGCCTGGTCTCCCACACAAAGGCTTTAAGCTTTTCTTTGGGTTAAGGGCTGAAGGCTTCGGGGTCTCGGAGGGGTTGAGGAAGGGTTTGAGGGCAGGCTTAGGAAGGGGCTTCGCGCTTTAGAGGCGTAGGGCCCTGAAGTTTCGGGTGTTTAAGGGTTTAGGCTTTGGACTTGAGAGGGCTGAAGGAGGGTTTGGGGTTGAGGGTTGAGGGGCTCAGGGTTCAGGGTTCAGGGTTTAGGGTTTAGGGTTTAGGGTTTAGGGTTTGAGGAGCCCAGTCTGTGAGGCTTTCAGAGGGTTTAGGACTCTGGGCTGGCAGGGGTTGTTCCGAAAACGAGGAAGCTCACTCCGACGACCTCTCTGCTGAAAGACATGGATCCTGTGTGCCTGAACTGGTTGAAACTTAGACGGTGTCCCATGGTTGTCCTCCTTCTTTAGTGTCCAGAGTTTCGGCTCATGCACGTGGCCATCTTGGCAAACGTGGGGCAAAATGTGGGAGCAGACCCCCTGTGAAGATGGATCATATTCAGGAATCCATCACAAAAAGGATGAAGCCAGACTCAGAACCAGAAGTGTCAAATCGCTACTGGTAGCACTCCGACAACGTATAGGCAAAGCAACAGACAAACTAGTATTGGGTAATGGAATACTCCATTCAAAGACAATGTACGGCCAGTTCCAGAATGGTTTGCCTCTTGGCGGCTTACTCCGTGTCCACATGGGGCTGCAGGCGCTTGCGTGCGACTTCCATCACAGACTGGCGGCACGTGAGAACGATCCCCATGAACAAGTGGAACACAATCATTGCCATTGACATCCCAATGCCGAGCCACGCATACCATGCACCACCGAAGTAGACTACGTCAAGAAGGCCTATGAGGAGTTCGGGGGGGCATCCTCCACCACTCGACCCACATTCAGTGGCTCCCGGAAGCGGTGTAGATCTTCGACCTCATCCTCGGGCAACTGCAGCGCGACGAGCGCGTTGAAGAGCGGAATCTCCATGGCCGCGGATTGGCTGACAACGGCCTCATCGCCGCCGATCGGTAAGAAAGCAACCCCTCCTGCAAGCATCCAGGCACAAATTGGAAGCATAGGGCACAGCAAAACCATGGCCAAGACAGCGCCAGTGCCGCCAACACTCCCCACGATGACAATGGCTGTCACCAAGACAAGCAGAGATGTGAACAGAGCAGCAAAATGCCACCGCAATCGTTCGCCCTCCAGTGGGTAAAACTTCCAGATCCGTTGGGTGTAAAACGTTGCTGTCCAGCCGATCGTGGCGCCGAAGGATAGAACGGCAAATATCCAAAGGAAGTTGCCGAGACGAGTGCAGCCGACCACCGCACAAGCTGGATTCCTTGGTAGCCCAGTAACCATATTATAGTAAGGGCACCCTTCTTTGACTAGGCTATTTTACAAAAGGAACGCATAACCAAAAGAAAGGGTAAAGGGTACCACTGGGCTGCCAAGAATCTCCAGCTTGTAGACGTCGTAGCGCTCACAATTGTTTAACTGATTCGCGACCCGGCAGTCGGAGTCGGACGCTTGGACCTCTGCATCTGCTTCGCACAGTGTGTTGACGCTCAAACTTGCCTGGCACAGCGGCAGGGCCAGTGTCTCCGTCATCGAAGGACACTCCCAGCTCCGCAAAGGCATCAAGATGCGTGGCGCACCACATGGCACCGAAAAACTCATGAGAGTGTGGCGCTGGTGGGCTTCCAAGGCGTAGATCATCGTGGAGATGAGATTGCCCGACTCCAGCAACATGCTGATTGCCAGCATCCGAGAAGACCTTTTCATTCTCCGGGACAGTGGCATGGATTCAATGTATTCCGATGAAACTGGATCTGGTCGCCTTGCTCTTGCTGGCTCTACCTGTGGCGTCACATCCGACGCCGTCGGATCTGACGCAGATGTATCTGCGCCAGCTGCCAGTGGAAGCGGTGCATGCTCAGCATCTCTTTGTTCCTGTGGAACTCCAAGGGATTGAGCTCCCTCTGCAGCTTGACGATTTGGGGAATCTGTGCTGGTCAGCAGCTTGATCATCAGAAGGATCGCCAGCAAAACCACCAAGTAGCCACCGAGCACAGCTAGCGACCAAACTCCTACGTCCACGAAGCCAAACTGAGCCACTTCCAGCTCAGACGGAGCCTCCGTGCGAGTGGTACTAGTCCAGGTGGTAGTGGAAGTTGTCGAGGTGACGCTGGTGGTGCTGCTGCTGGACGACGTTCTTGTCCGGGTGTAGGTGGTCGTGGTGGTGGAAATGGTCAACGTTCTTGTGCTGGTAGTGATGGTGGAAATGGTCAACGTTCTTGTGGGGGTGTAGGTGGTAGTGGTGGTGGATGAGCGGAGTTCGTAAATGGCCGAGGATGCATAGTAACTAGCAACCGCCATGTGACACAGCCCTTCGATAAAAAAAACTGACAAATCTATTGCAGAACTGGTTGGGAGACTCTGGAATTCCTTGAAGAATCCACTCGCGCCATCCCACGTGTAGACTACGGAATTGGCATTGAAATTGGCAACTACCAAATATTGCACGCCATCGCTGGCGAAAGCAGACCAACGCATTTGCTCTACTGGTCGGGATGCTTTGCAACTCCAAGAAAGAGACTGTGCTATTCCCTTGGTAAATCTTGGAGACCTGGCTAGAACTGGCCATTGCCAAATACTGAACACCATCAATGGTGAAGGCCGACCAACTGTTTGCTCCGCTGGCTGCGAGATGTTGGAATTCCACGAAGGAGCCCCCAACCCCCGCACCTGCCTCCCACTTGTAGATCTTGGAGTCCGTGTTGCACGAATGCCCTCCAGTTATTTGGACATTGGCAACCACAAGGTGCTGAATCCCATCCATATTGAAGGCCTCAATGCTCCTCGCACAACTGGTCGTGAGACTTTGGAATTCCACGAAGGTGCCGTTTGCGCCATCCCAGCGGTAGATCTTGGAGTCCTCATGGGAATTGGCAACGGCCAAGTGCTGCACACCATCAAGGGTGAAGGCGCACCAACTCCACCCTCCCCAGGTTGGGATCCGTTGGAATTCCACGAAGGATCCACTAGCACTCTCCCATTGGTAAAATGTAGAGTGGACGTTGTACGAAGTACCATCGTAAGGGGTGGCAGTTACGAGCATCTGTGTGCCATTCATATCGAAGAGCTCCAACCCTCCACCTCCGTCGTTGACTAGGCTTTGGACTTCCTCAAAGGAGCTGCTAGTGCCACTCCACCTAAAGATTTTGCCGTTGGAGCCTGTGGGTGAGGTAAGTGCAATGTGCGTTGCTCCGTCAATGACGAAGGAGCCCACCTCATGTGCGGACGCCAATGTGGCCTCCACCACCTCCACAAACCCGTAGGCTTGACACGTTGTAATCATATGGGCCAAGAAAATCATAGAGTGGCGCCACCTGTTTGACATAATGGCACATTGCCTGGCCATGGCTGGCAAGGGCTACAGATGAAATAAAAAATCGCACGGTGACAAGACTATCACCAGGACCATACTGCAAGCCTACGCACGTGCCAACCAAAATGACATGCATCACCATGCACCTTCTCTTTGTTGCTGAGTTCAGAAGCCCCATAAACGTGTAAACTTTCAGTTCCATAGGGGGATCATCGTGTCTTAAAAGGTGTAACGTGTGCTCACCCAGCTACTAAGTTCTTATGATGAAAGTGATCCAAACTGTTGTCGAAGCTGGGGCTTGAGCCGCTACAGTTGGTTTCGGCATGCACGCTCAGGACGGCCCCCTAAACCCTAAACCCTAAACCCTAAACCCTAAACCCTAAACCCTAAACCCTAAACCCTAAACCCTAAACCCTAAACCCTAAACCCTAACCCTAAACCCACATGCATTGCCATATTGATGGCCACCAAAAGCTTCCCATACTGCACCACCACGATTACTACCACCACAACCATGACCACAACAACATCGGCAGCATCGACCACAGCTACGTGGCTGCAACTACAGGTGACTCCGGGCCTTTCTGGACGGCTCCTCGCATACTCCGGAGCAGTTCGCTCAGGAGCCTCCTTAGCTGCGTTGCGTGCCAGTTTCCGGGAACTTGGACAGCTCTTTACACCCTAAACGAAAAAACCCTAAACCCTAACTTGGATCCAGTCTCTTCGCAATCTCCGGCGTCAGCTCGACGGCGAAGCTGTCGGGTGGAGCTTCGCTGGCCGGCGCCATGTCGACGCGGGAGGAAACCGTGCAGCCCGGGTTCGGGTTTGTGGGGTTTAGGGTTTAGGGGGTAGGGTTGAGGGTTTAGGGTTCAGGGTTTAGGCTTAGGGTTTAGGGTGATATAGGGTTTAGGTAACCCTGAACCCTCAAACCCTAAAACCCTAAACCCTGAAACCCTAATACCCCTAAACCCTAAAACCCCTAAACCCTAAACACTGCTGTCGGGTCTTAAGTCTTCGGCTTGAATGATGAAAGCTTAGGTCTTTGGTGTTCGGTGCTTCGCTCTGCGGAGACCTGGGGGCCCAGCATGAGGTTTAGGGTTTAGGGTTTAGGGTTTAGGGTTTAGGGCTTAGGGCTTAGGGCTTAGGGCTTAGGGCTTAGGGGTGAATGAGAGTGTGTAGGATTCAGGTCTGGGAAAGTTTCGAGGAGTTTCAAGGAAAGCTTCAAGGAAAGTTCCGAGGAAAGATTCGGGGAGCTTCCTTTCTTAGTTTTTGAAGAATTTCAAGCTACAGGGGGCTTGAGGGTTTAGGGCTTCGGGCTTAGGGCTTAGGGTTTAGGGGTTCGTCTCACATCACGGCGCTGATGCCTCAGACCTTGTGGCTCATGAGCCTCCATGTCCTTCAACTTTAGCCCCAGAACTCCCTCAACCCTAAACCCTAAACCCTAAACCCTAAACCCTAAACCCTAAACCCTAAACCCTAACCCTAAACCCAGAACCCGAGGCTGGGCAACCCGACGCCCTCCCCGAACCCTACCCCACCTCTACGCTCAATCCGACTCAATTCCCATACTCGACACGAGGGTTTGCCGAAGCCCCAAAATCAAAAACAAAACTGAACCCTCCATGACCCTGAACCCTAAACCCTAAACCAACAAAAAACCTAAACCCTACACAACCCTGAACATCCCCTCCGGAGCCTCCCCGTTACGGAGAACCCTGAATCCTAGACCCGAAGCCCTAAGCCCTAAGCCCTAAATCCTAAACCCTAAACCTGAAGGGGGCCTCCCCCTTGCGGAGAATGGCCACGTCCATGCGGGCGGAGGTCGCAAACTTGGCGAGTCGCTGGCGCTGGCGGATGGCCTTTCGGCATTCTTCTTGCGGGAGCTTAGGGTTTAGGGGTTTAGGGTTTAGGGTTTAGGGAGTTCAGGGTTTCGGGAGTTTAGGGTCTAGGGAGCTTAGGGTTTACTTGGAGGTTCATGGGTAGCGATAAGTAGGGTCATAAGTACCCCCAAGCAGGGTTACAACTTTTGTTACCAGGCTTATCACCCTACTCATAGCTACCCATGAACGCCCAAGCAGCACTTTAGGGATTAGGGTTTCGGGCTCGAGAGGCTTTGGAGTTTTAGGGTGATGTGTGGAAAGGGCCGTCAGAGGGTTAGGGATGATTGCGATCTACACGGCTTGAGGGTAAATGCATTAGGATCATCCCTGTGGCTATATATATATATATGCATTAAAAAAAGGAGTGAAAGACATGAATCAAAGAGCCTGCACATGAATGAAGAGGAGAACGAACAAAGCCCCTATGTTAATACTTTTGGGCTTTGCGTTGGGAACCGCGCATCTTCATGAAGCCAACATACAACAAGCCTTCAAACACTCCCTCAACCTGCAACCTCCCTAAACCATCCCAAATCCCTAAACCCAAAACCCTAAAGCCTAAACCCTAAACCCCAACCAACCCCAAAACCCTGAGGTTTCCCAAACTCCAAACCCCCTAACCCCAAGAGTAAACGTCTCTGCTGCCCCAAGACACTTGGGCCAAAGACCAAGGGTTTTGGTATTTGTTGTTTATGTGTTCTTGGTGGTTTTGGTGGTTTGTTTTTGTGTTTCTGGTTTTTTGGCGTTGTTTTGGGGGGGGGGTTATTTTGGGCGGTTGTTTTTTGGGTTTTGGGGGTTCTTTGTGGGTTTTTTGGGCTTTTTCTTGGGTTTCGACGTTCGGGCCTCACGAACCTGCTCGTGGCTGTGTACACGCTGATCCAGAGGCGCGAAAACCTAGCAGACAAAGACATCTTCAGGCGAATCAGGTTTAGGATTTAGGATGAGGGTTCAGCGGGTGGAGTTACCCCAATAAGACTTTTGTTGAAAATGTTTAGAGGGGTTCCATATGATCGCATACTCCCATCGAAGCCTTTCACAAACAAGACCTGCAAGACCCTCAAGACAACTTGATATACACATCTGAGAAGGGAAACTTAAACCTGAAACCCTAAGACCCAAAAGCCCTAAGCCTCTTGGGGAAGATAAACCCTAAACCCTAAACCCTAAACCCTAAACCCTAAACCCTAAACCCTAAACCCTAAACCCTAAGCCCTAAAAGCCCTAAGCCTCTTGGGGAAGATCGAGCCCTCAGCCTCATGCTTTAACTCTCATGAGGGAACTTTTCCTGAAACAAGGTTTGGGGTTCGGGTGGGCCTTAAGGTCCCTGCAAGAGTACCTTTCAAAGAAACCATCTAAGAAATATTCAGCGTACCCCCTTAGCATACCCATACAAGAAATTGAGGGGCGTGGCAAAATCCTTCCCTCTACTCTCCTTGTATAGATTAAGGGGTATCGGTTTTGGGCTTAGGATTTAGGGTTTAGGGTTTTGGGGGGTTTGGAGTATGCTGAGATATCCTTAGAAACCATGAAGACAGGGCTGCCTCAAAGGGGACTGCACATTAAGCTCACGGGGTCCGGTCTGGGGGTTTCAGGCTGAGACCATGCGATTTGAGGCGTTGGGTTTGAAAGGACGACCCCAAACCCGAAACCCTAAACCCTGAACCCTGAATCCCTAAACCCTAAACCCTAACTAAACCCCAAACCTAAACACTAAACCCTAAACCCCAAACCCTAAACCCTAAACCTTAAACTCGGTGAGGGAAGTGAGGGGCGGCTTCGCGCCTCCGCCGAAAGTCGGGCAAGGCAGCGCTCACGCGCCTCTTAGAGGTTTGGGATTTAGGGATGGGGAGTTTAGGGTTTTCAAGGGTCAAGGGTTTAGGGTTTAGGGGTTCAGGGTTTAGGAGTAAGGGCTTGGGGACCCAAGCTTTGGGGAACCGAAATGTCTTGGGAACCCAAATTTTGCAGAACCCATTTCCAGTAACCCAAGTTGTGGGTCACACAAGTTTTGGGGAATTTAGTGTTTGGGGTTCCGGTTTGAGGTGCCTAAGTTCTGGGGTCACGTTTGGGGTTCAGCGTAGGCCTTCAGGGTGTATGGTCTCCCTCGGTTCGAAGGATTCGAAGGAGACCCATTTTGGCATGGTGTCACAGGATTGAACCATTTGGGTTAAACTTACCTGCTCAATCTCCTTATTCTCTTGCTTTTCGTGATCATGACCCGAAATGCTTCCAGCACAAGCAGGTCCGCCCTATGGCTTGCAATCGACATCGATCCGCAAGTGTCGCACACGCGGCGCGAAGGACTTAATGCGCTGAATGCCACTGACAGTAGCTTGCCATGTTGGCCCTCGAATCCTTAGTTGCTGAGTTCATAAGCCCCCAAAAAGTGTACACTTTCAGTTCTGTCGGGGAGTTTAGTCTCCCAAAAAGTGTAAAGTGTACTCATTCAGCTACTAAGAATCTTGCACAGCTGCTCCTGCACCTCTTTCGCCACCAGCTCTGCCTCGGCCGACTCCGCGTCAACGGCCGCGTTCCAGTGCACGTGCAGCGTGCCACCCGCCGGCCGCAGAGCAGCCACGGCAACAGGAAAACCGTCGCGGCTGTACCTAGGATGGCCCTGAAATTAAAACCCTCTGACAAATATTCCTGAATTATGATCCCTCTTAAACCCAATATACAGAAAAGGTATACACAAAAAACACTCCTGAATTATGATCCCTCTTAAACCCAATAAGGGAAGATGTAAACTGTCCCAAAAAACCTACAGGTACGGAATCAGGCCAAGGATGACGCGGTGGCATCTGTTGGACGTCTCTTCAAGGACCTCCGGTCGTCGGTTGTCTCCTGGCAGCACCTTGCAACGTGCGGACAGCGGCTCCCCAAGCAAGCGCAGCCCCTCACGCAGGCCCGCCAGGGCATCCGGATTCCACTCGCAGGCAATGACATATGCTGCCCCAGCCGCGAGAAGCGGGAGCGTCCAGAAACCTATACCGGCGTACATGTCGAGGATTGTCTCGCCCTCTACTTTCCACGATGCCACGCGGTTCTTCTCCGCGGCATTGCCTTCTGAGAACATGCACTTCGTGACGTCGAAGGCATAGCGCACGCTCTTGGGACCAGGCACCACCACCCAGCCAGAACCGCTGCCAGCCAGAATCTGCACGTTGCCTCCACGCACGGGGTCATCCACAAGAATTTCCTCCTGTCGGCACAGCAGCCGGGCATGCACAGCTGTCCTGATGCACTCCCAGAGGCCTCCCTGAACTTCGCGTGCTTCGCGCTCCAACGTCCCCCAGTCTGTGCCGGCAAAGCTGCCACGTGGAAGGAGCGCCACATCGCCGCGCCATTGCAGTACGGGCAAGTGCTCAACATCCCTAAGGAGATGACGAATTTGTTCAAAGCATGCTTGGCGACTTTGGTCTGCAGCCACCTCTCGCATCAGGCCCTGAATGGCCTCGGAGATCTTGTCTCGTTCTGTGAGGGCTGCATGGGTGCCACCGGTGGGTTTCGACTTCTTGGGCAACTCGGCGCTCTGCAGGATGTGCAGATCTCCGCGCCGCTGCCTCCAAAGCTCATGCAAATTGGCCGCGACCGTGGGAGGGCGCTTCTTTTTCGGTGGAACTCCGCACTCCAAAGCAGTGCCGGTGGCTATTTCCACGGTCTCCGTCTCGGACGCCATTGCCGGTGCACTCGAGGGGCGGGCCTCCTCCTCCTCCTCTGCCTCAGCCGCATCTTGCGAGATAGCCTGCAAAGCATCCACCGCCTCCTCCATCAGTGGGATGGCAATGGACGGGCTCACTTCTGCAGACTCAGAGCTGCTGTAGCTCTGCATCTTGCGAGATTCGTCCAACCAGCCCCGCGCCTCCAGTGCCAACTTGATGGACCTCGCGCAGGCCTGCGGGCACACGAGGATCCAAGGCTCTCCGCTGGAGGAGCTCGCCGAGGGCCTCACCGCCAAGGCCTGCTTCAAGTTGCTCCACAAGCGCGCCACCCGCGCGGCATTCTCGCTGAGTCGGCTGTTGGCGATTTGCAGCAAGGCTTCGAAATACGTCGCATTCACCAGGATTTGTCCATCCATCGCAAGCGGCACTTCCAGGCGCATGGCCACCGTGCGAATTTGCACCATGACGCGCTTCCGGCCCAAACTCACTCCGCTCTCGCGAAAGCCTGCGTCTCGTGCCACTCCCAGGATATGCTGAGCCAGGGCCGCATCGGCGCATTCCGCATGAAGAACAAAAGGCTCCAGCAGCAGCGAGGTCAGCATCCCTGCGTTTGTAGCCTGCCGCCTTTCCAATGCTGCGCACAGCTCCCGCCACGTCTCCGCGCTGCTCGGCAAGGTCTCATGACTCGCCAGCAGCCACTCCCCGCCCTTGGAGTTGGAGGGATCGGCGGAGCCATGGAAAATTGCGATGCGGCCGCTGCCTAGGATGCCCCTTCAAACCCTCTGATAAAACTATTCCTGAATTCTGATCCTCTTAAACCCAAGAAGGGAAAATATCTATTCCTGAATTCTGATCCTCTTGAACCCAATAAGGGGAAAGTACCTAAAAATGTCCCCCCAAGGGCCAAAGCCCTGCCTAGCTGCAGGATGAAGTAGTCACCAGATCCGCCTGCTGGTTCAGCCACTCCATGAACTCCACGATGGGCGCGTCGATGGATCCCTTGGGGCTCCGGTCCAGGGACGCGAGGATCTGGCGCTTCCGCGCACAGAACTCGGCGTGGGTTGCCATGGCTCTCCCAAGAGATCGACACGCACACAAAAGGCCCAAAGGACCGCTTGGGGAGGGGAAAAGATACTCTGAACCCTTGTTCTGCTTAGGCAGCAATGTGGGGGGGGGGGGGGTGTACGAAACAATCAGGGAGCCCTAGAAAAGACCCCCCCAAATAGTAGGATTCCCTTACAAAACGGAACCCCAATGAGGTACACCAAATCTCGGAACCCCCATGTGCAAGAAGACGGGAGCAAGAACTGCTTCAGCTTAGAGTTTTTTCACATCTCAAGGTCGGGAGGAAAACACCGCCTGGCGAAGCCGAGTCGGGCCAAGAGGCGTTGCAATGCGCTTCAAGCCCTAAAAACTTAGCCCCAAACCCTAAACCCTGAGCCCTGAACACTAAACCCTAAACCCTAAACCCTGAACCCTGAGCCCCAGAAGCTGCAGTTGTTGGGCAAGGGAGAACGTCAATCTACAGTCTACGGCTTTTGCATCCTTATGCTCAGAACTCCCCAGATGTCTGGCTTCAGAGGGTAGAGGGTTTAGGGTTTAGGATTAGGTTTAGGGTTTAGGATTAGGGTTTAGGGTTTATGGTTAGGGTTCAGGGTGTAGGGTTGGGATTTAGGGTTGAGGGGTTTGGGGTTTCGGGTTTAGGGTTTGGGGCGTAGGGTTGAAAGTCTCAAGGGTCCAGCCCACCTCGCTGATGGCCTTCTCCGCCTCGCGGAGATCCGCCGCGATCTGCGCAGAGTGGAGCGCTTGGAGGTTCATGGCACGGGTTTAGGGTTTAGGGTTTAGGGTTTAGGGTTTAGGGTTTAGGGTTTAGGGTTTAGGGTTTAGGGTTTAGGGTTTAAGGTTTAGGGTTTAGGGTTTAGGGTTTAGGGTTTAGGGTTTAGGGTTTAGGGTTTAGTTTAGGGTTTAGGGTTTAGGGTTTAGGGAGGGGGGGGGGGGGGGGTTGGGGGGGCGGCGGGGTTGAGTGTTTAATGTGTCCAAATAATGGATGTAAGAATACAGACATCATGTGTGTAAAAGATGCTGATATATGTGAAGATATGATAAACTGTACTGGATTAACTTGTCAAAAATATAACATAATTGATATGAATACATGAATCATAAAAACTTGTTGTCGTCCATTGTCTAATATTTCATAAAGTTCTACTTTTGCTTGGAATAAAACTGTTTCAATTTGTATACGTGTCCAACCATATCTCATATACCAGCATAATGAAAGGGTGTTTTTTGTTTGCATCTATTGAAAAATTGTATCCTTAACCGAAACATGATGTGCGCAAAAACTTGACGTTAACTTGTCGAGAAAAGCGATGCTGCGGAAACAACACACACATGTGTGTGCGTCGCAGAGAGCAAGGAACCCTGGCTCAGCCAGCACTTTCGCAGACAGGAAAACACAATGCTGCTGGGAAACACACACACACACACACACATGCGTGTTGCAGAATCTACAGAACCGAAAATGCAAATCCTGCTGAGCAAGAAACATACACACACACACGTCTGTGTGTGTGTGTGTTGCAGAACGCAGGAAACCGTCGCTCAGCGAACAGTTTACAACAGAAACTTGAAGTTCGCTGGGTGTCGAAAACACAAGCGACGATGGGACAACACACATGTGTGTTGCAGAAAGTCAAGAAGCTTTACGTTGAGGTGTTGGAAGAAGAAATGCTGCGGAAAAAACACACATGCGTGTTGCAGAAAGCAACGAACCCTCGCTCAGCCAAGCATTTTCGCACAGAAAGCTGACGTTACGCCGCCGAAAATACAAATGCTGCTGGGAAAACTCGCATGTGTGTGTGTGTGTGTTGCAGAAGGCAAGGAACCTTCGCTGAGTCTAGCATGCCCTTACAGAAGCTTGATGTTAAGGCGTCGAAAGAAGAAATGCTGGGAAAGCCACACACACACACACGTGTGTTGCGGAACGCAAGGAACCCTCACTCAGTCTTGCATTTTCACACAAAAACTTGTCGTCGAAAATCAGATGCTGTGTCCTTCCTTGATGTCACGTGACAGTGTACTGCCGGCCATCAGCAAATGCCCCGAAATCCTCTCAGTTGTCATCGACAACGAAGAGGACCTTTGCGCGGGCCAACGCAGCTGCGGTGACCAAGAACCTGGACATGCTGCGCACGCCACGTGAGCCCAACACTGCAGCACAGCATGCTCCAGGCATTTGGCGACATAGGGCCGGTATCCCGCGAACATGGGGTCCTCATCACGTGGAGTTGGCATTTCAGGCGTCGAAAACTCAAAGGTTGCTGGGGGGACACATGGATGCATTTCTAAAAATGGAAGCCTGGCGCAGCATAGCACTTTCATTCAGAAACTTGACCTGCAGGCGAGATCAATTGCTGCTGGGAGAACACACATGCATGTTGCAGGACGCAGTGTACCTTGGCTCAGCCTAGCATTCTTGTACACGGGCTTGATGTTAAGGTGTCGAAAATCAGATGCTGTGTTCTTCCTTGATGTCACGTGACAGTGTACTGCCGGCCATCAGCAATGCCCCGAAATCCTCTCAGTTGTCATCGACAACGAAAAGGACCTTTACGCGGGCCAATCACCAGGATCCCGATGTCAGAGGCGCTGCTCTGGCATGTTCACGCCCCGACCATTTACACCGTGGGACGCAGGCTCTAACTCATAAATCCGTCTAGGTCCAATTTTTGCCCAGGCCGCGCGCTCGCTAGAGGCTGTATTTGTCCGAATGTAAAGTTGATGAAGGCTTTGCGTAAATGATTTAGCATGGACGACGTAAGATTTACGGCTAGTCAGTGAGAATGACTCGATGCCACAACAATTGTTTACTATGTGAATAATATGTCGGCATGAGCTCCATTGTCTGATTTTGAGACTAAACATGCACCACACAAATGGCTTGAGGATCAAGGCTTAGCGCTAAACATTCCACGAAAAAGTTTCAATAACAAGGTTTGGCGATTAAGGTTTCGGCTATGAACAACAAGGTTTAACACTACACCCGAAACGACTTGAGGATTGGGAATCAGGTTTTGCGATTATGCTTTAGGAGAATAAAGCGTAGCGATCCTCCTGAAAAAGGGGGGCTGCACGCCAAAAGCGGCAAAATACAACCACTCACCAAAACCATAAGACTAAAAAACAAATGTAAAATATATATTTATACATATACACACATATATATATAATATAATTGTTTATAGATATATATATATAAACACACACACACACACACACATGCGAATCCACACCCTAAACCCGAGATCCGAGACCCGAAACCCCAGCCAGTACAACCGGTTCTGGCGGAAACCTTCCCGAACTGTGAGCCCCTAAACCCGACGCTAAACCCGAAACCCGATGCCGCCTGGAAGACTGTCCCAAGAAGCCTTGCATTGGGAACTAAGGCTCCCCGTTTTAAAGAATACTCCCAAAAACATGGGGGTCAACCCTCGACCCTCAACCATCTCAACCCTGAAGCCCGTAAAAACACAAAATATAATTTATAAATTTAAAAACAATGAAACATACTAATAGTAATAATAATCATCATCATCATAGTAATAATCATCATCATCATAATCATAATCATAATATTAAACTCAACCCCCCCCCCCCCCCCCCCCCCCACAACCCCACACCACCTAAACTCCAACCGTAACCTCTCCCCTCCCCCACCCCAAAACAACAACAAAAAAAAAGTCTCCTAATCCACCGAGTCTAACCCTGAGCCCAAAACGAATACCTGAACCCGCCAAAGCACCCCCCCAAATCCGAAACCCTAACCTAAAACCCTGGACCCTAAACCCCAAACCCGAAGCGCCAGCCCGCAGCCTCCAATCCGACTGCCGAGTCATCGCCCAGTTCGCAATCACTTAGCAACCTGGGAACCCCCCAAAGTGTTGGGCTTCGGGTTTAGGGTTTAGGGTTTAGGGTTTAGGGTTTAGGGTTCAGGGCTCAGAATCGACCCTGAATTCCCAACAGGGGCCCCTGTATGGCTACGACGCGCCTCAAAGGGGGTCTTGCTTGGGCTTTCTGGACCCCGCGCGTGCGACTGAAGCTTTCGGGAGGTGCATTGGGGGTTTAGGGTTTGGGTTTCAGGGTTTAGGTTAGGCTTTAGGCTTTAGGGTTTAGGGTTTAGGGTTTAGGGTTTAGGGTTCAGGGTTTAGGGTATATAAAGGTTTTAGGGTTTCGGGTTTTGGAAATAAGGGTTTGGGGCTTTAGGGGGGTTTAGGGTTTAGGGCTTTTAGGCTTTAGGGTGTAGAGTGAGGGATTAGAGGTTGAAGGTCTAAGGTCTGGGGGCCTTCTAACGGTTTCAGGTTTAGGGCTGTAGGGGCTTCAAGAGGATTAGGGTTCAAGTCTTCAGGGTGTCCGGTCGCAGGGCTTCAGGGCTTTCGGGGTCGCGGGTTGCAGGTCTTCAGGGCTTGGCGGTGCTAGTATGCATCAGCGGTAGTCCATTCGTGTAGGGGTTAAGGGGTAAGGGCTTCAAATTCCTGGAGTTGAGGCCCCACCTACTTTTTTGTATGCCCTGCAGCTGCGTTCGGCCTTAGGGTGTACGGTTCAGGGCCTAGGCTTACGGTTGCCTCTTGTGCGGACGTCCCCGAGTCAGTCCCTCGCAGTTCGCCAGAATGTGCAGTCGCAGTCCTCCGATTCTACGGAGGATCCCAATGGAGGCAAGGGGGGTGCCCCGGCTGCAAGACATGCTGGACGTCAAGATGGCTCTGCACCGATGTGCTGTCGCCCCCGTGGTTCCTTGGCTTCGGATCTCAGAAAAGAGGGCGAAAAAAAATCGGAGCAGCGACGTGGGCTCGAGGCTTTTCAGCCGTTGCCCTATGAACAACCAAACAAAGAAACAAAATAACAAGAAAAGAGGAACGATGATGACGAAGACAGCCCAAGGGTCCTGTGACCCCAGGTTACTACGGAACCATCACCACAGATGGCCGCAAACGCTCCGCACGAGGCTTGGATTTGCAGCACATTCCGAAGCCTCTCCTGCACCCTGCTGCTGTCACCACCGTAGCCAGCCTGTCCCCAGGTCACCACGGATCCATCCTCGGCTGCACTTAGTAGGGTAGCCCTAAACCCTAAAGACCCTAAACCCAAAAACCCAAAAACCCCAAAAAGGCTAAGGATCTAATTAGCTACAGTAAAGTACCACAAAGCATCCCAGAGGATGGCTGCAAACGCCCAGTCCGTCGCCTGGATCTGCCGCACGTTGACCAGGCGCTCCTGGACAGCGCTGCTGTCTCCATAGCCGGGCGAGCCCCACGTCACGACGGAGCCATCGGAAAGGATGGCGGCAAAGGCGTTGGTTGAAGACTGCACCTGCTCCACGCCACGAAGCCGGGGCTGGACGGAGCTGCTGTCTCCCCCGTAGCTCGCGACGCCCCAGGTCACCACGGCGCCACCCCGGAGAATGGCAGCAAAGGCTCCAAAGGAAGCCTGGATTTCCTGCACATCCCTGAGCTGATGTTGAACATGACTGCTGTCACCGCCATAGCTGTCGTCTCCCCACGTCACCACGGATCCGTCATCAAGGATGGCAGCAAAGGCACCGTGCGAAGACTGGACACATGTGACATTCTTGAGCCGATCCTTTACAGAGCTGCTGTCGCCACCATACTCGGGCTTGCCCCACGTCACGACGGATCCACCATCCAGAATGGCGGCAAATGCTCCTGGGCACCACGAGAAATGCGGGGCGGCGTGCAGGTACCTACAGACCCCCGGAAGCATCGCAGGCCTGTTGTACCTCTGAATCCTGCACCACCCCGGCCACAAGCCGTAAACCCCAAACCCGAAAAGCGCTTTAAACCCTGAAGCCCCAGCAGCCATCAAAACCCAAAATCCAGAAATTTCCGAAAGCCCGAAACCCCCAAAAATCCTCAGCAGGATTTCGGATTTAAGGGTTTAGGGTTTAGGGTTTAGGGTTTAGGGTTTAGGGTTTAGGGTTTAGGGTTTAGGGTTTAGGGTTTAGGGTTCAGGGTTTAGCGGGTTTCAGGGCCCTTAACACACCCCAAACAGTAGGCCAGGCTCCATGTGAGGACTGCACCTGCCGAACCTCCCTCAGACAATGCTGCACGGACCGGCTGTCGCCACCAGACTCCGGAGTGCCCCACGTCCTGGGCTTTTGGGACGCGTCGGCAAGGTTTAGGGGTTTTAGGGTTTAGGGTTTGGGGTTTAGGGTTTAGGGTTTAGGGTCTAGGGTTTAGGGTTTAGGATTTAGGGTTTAGGATTTAGGGTTTAGGGTTTAGGGTTTAGGGTTTAGGGTTTAGGGTCGGGTCCTAAACCTCAAGCCACGTGGAACCCTAAACCCTCAACCCTAAACCCTCAATGACGTGTGGCTTCAGGATCTTTAGGGCATAGGGCTTAGCGTTTACGGACTCTAAACCCTAACCCTATAAACCCTAAACCCTAAACACTGAACCCTAAACCCTAAACCCTAACCCTAAACCCTAAACCCTAAACCCTGAACCCTGGCTGAGGGAGCGAGATTCACCACAGAGCCGTCATCAAGGATGGCTGCAAAAGCGCCTGAGTCCGTCGCCTGGATCTGCTGCACCTTGAAGTTTGGGTTTAGGGTTTAGGGTTTAGGGTTTAGGGTTTTGGGTTTTGGGTTTTAGGTTTAGGGTTTAGGGTTTTGGGTTTAGGGTTTAGGGTTTAGGGTTTAGGGTTTAGGGTTTAGGGTTTAGGGTTTAGGGTTTAGATCCCTTATACAAACCTAACTCAGCTAAAAGGGCTGATTTTCTTCTCCTGGCTTGCTGGGATTTGTAGCCTACAAGTCCAACCCTTCAGCCCGAAAACTCTCGAACTCAGAGGTCCGGGTACGTCCTAGCATCACTGTAAGCCGAGTACTAAGCCCTACCAGCCCAATATACGCCCTCAGAAGCCTAATGCCAAGATCTAAACCCTAAGCCCTAAACCCTAAACCCTCTGCCCTACTTTCTCCTGCCCTCCCAAGGACCGAGTTGAAGAAGTTGGTGCGTAAGGAGCTGGGTCCGACCCGAACAGACTTGGGGCTCTAGGGATTACATGGGTTTAGGGTTTAGGGCTAGGCGGGGCCATAGCAGACCCACGCTTTTTCGGCAGTTTAGCTCTGTTGCCCTCAGAATCCCCTGTAAATACCGATGTTTCCTGGGTTTCGCCCATCACCTCATCCCCGCAATTTTTCTCCAAAATTATCCTGCATGTTTTTTGGCATCCGTAGACTACACTGGTATTTGTGGGTTTTTTGCGCTACTTCGCACATTCGAGGTGTCCTAAACTAAGCCCTGTCTTGCTTGCATCCGCTTCTGCCCAGCCCTGGGTCTAAATAACACGCTTGCTACACCATAGTTAGAAGAGAGCATCCATGGCCCAGCCATGATGACGTCCATAGTCTAATCCGTTCTGGGAAGAGAGCATCCATGGCCCAAGCATGATGACGTCCATGGTCTACTCTGTTCTGATGAGAAGAGAGCATCCATGGCCCAAACATGATGACGTCCATGGTCTACATGTTTTCTGCACTGCCATGGCCCAACCATGATGACGTCCATAGTCTACTCCGTTCTGGGAAGAGAGCATCCAGGGCCCAAGCATGATGACGTCCATGGTCTATTCTGCTCTGATGAGCAGACAGCATCCATGGCCCAAGCATGATGACGTCCATGGTCTACATCTTCTAATCCGTTCCGAGAAGGTTAAACCTTCTGGGCAGAAATAGCTGGAAGTTCTTGCGTTTAGGCGCACTGGGGAGAAGAAAGGCGTCATTTCTCAACACTAAAGGCTGTGACCTAAGTCCTGCATCTCAGGTGGGCCACAGTTTTGCGCGGGTCTGTTGTGGACCCGCCAGGGTTTGGGGTTTGGGGTTTGGGGTTTGGGGTTTAGGGTTTAGGGTTTAGGGTTTAGGGTCTAGGGTTTAGGGTTTAGGGTTCGAGGGTCAAGAACACGGTTTTCCCTTCTAGTTCTGGCAAAAAATTCGTTGGCCCTAAACCCTAAACCATAATAAACAATGTACCCTAAACCATTCCTTGAAGGTCCGAATGGGGATGTTCCCCCTTATACTAACAGCCCTTAAGAGAGGTTATAGTACCCCTCTTTGACAATCCTTATTGAGGACTGCTAGTATAAGGGGGAACATCCCTAAACCCTAAGCCCTAAACCCTAAACCCTAAACCCTAAACCCTTAACGGCAAGCCAGGCACGCCTTTGAGCCGACTCGAGACGGCGGTGATGTCGCTGCTTGCGGGATCGCCCCACGTCACAACCTCGGCTGGCCCGGCAAAGCCGGCAGAATAAGGCTGTTAGGGTTTAGGGTTTAGGGCTTAGGGTTTAGGGTTTAGGGTGTAGGGTTTAGGTCTTCGGGCTTAGGGCGTCAAGGGAAAGATTCCCAACAACTTGCCGACCACGGTCCCCTTGAGCCACACAACGGACAAATGCCCAAAAACTCGTCCCAAGGGTCGACCGACCCTAAACCCTAAACCCTAAACCCTAAACCCTAAACCCTAAACCCTAAAGGTCCAAAACCACGTCCCGAGGGTCGGCCGGGGAACCGACCCATCACCCAGGATGGCGGCAAAGGACACGACCGAGGCCTGCAGCTGCCTAGGACGGCCCTGGGAACCCTCGGAAAAATAGGGTTTGGGGTTTAGGGTTTAGGGATTAGGGTTTTGGGTTTTGGGTTTGGAGGGTTTAGGGTTTAGGGCTTCCTGAAGATTATCCTTTGGGGAGGTTCCCCCATGTACTGACAGTCCTGAATAGGGATTCTAGCACCCCCTCCCAGAATCCCGATTAAGGACTGTTAGCATAAGGGGGAACATCCCCCAATTTTCCTCTCAAACCCAATAAGGAAAAACAAAACAAAAAAAAACAACAAAACAAAAAAACAAAAAAACAGAAACCATCCCAAGGGCTTCCCTGGTTGCCTTACATCCCTCAGCTGGTGCTGCACTGAGCTGCTGTCGCCGCCGCAGGCGGGATTGCCCCACGTCACCACCGAGCCGTCACGGAGGATGGCGGCAAACGCTCCGTTGGTCGAAGACTGGATGAGCTGCGCGTTTCGGAGCCTAGATACAGTATTCCCACCGTTCAGCGAACTTCCCCAAGCGACGACGGACGTGTCGCTGAGGATGGCGACGAAGGCGCTTTCAGCAGCGGCCACGCTAATTCCGTGGGAGTGCAGCGTCAAGACGTCTCCGGTCTTCACATTGGCCTGGCCCAATGTGGCTGTTGCCTGTAGCAGATCTCCAGATGCGTTCAACAGCACTCCCCTGCCCATGCGCAGCGCCACCTGCGCTTCCCGCCTCAGCTCCTCAACAGTGGAGTCTTCGCTGACCCTGATCTGTGCAGATTGCCCATTGATGCGGACCACCTCCACGTGGACGAACTCCATGCCACCCTGCCCCAACGCGTCGGCGAACCGATCTGAGCCGCCAGGCTGCCAAGATACCCTACAGCCTAAACCCCAAACCCTAAACCCTAAATCCTAAACCCTAAACCCTAAACCCCAAACCCTTGCAAAGCAAAAAACCGTACGCACACAGACCTCACACGCCCGCCCCAGAAAGAGCCAACCAAAGGGTCGAATCTTTCTTTTTGGGGTGCTCCAGGTGCTACAGCCCCCCATCAACCCTAAACCCTAAACCCTAAACCCCGAAGCCGCCCTAAGCCCCAACATCTCTACCTAAACCCAGAATTTTAGGGTTTGGAGTTTAGGCGTTAGGGGTTTCGGTTTAGGGGTTGAGGGGTTGATGAGTTAGGGTCTACAGGTTTAGTGGTTTAAGGGTTTAGGGGTTAAGGAAGCTTAGGGGGTTCACAGGGGTTTAGGGTTTAGGGTTTAGGGTTTAGGGTTTAGGGTTTAGGGTTTAGGGTTTAGGGTTTAGGGTTTAGGGTTTAGGGTTTAGGGTTTAGGGTTTAGGGTTTAGGGTTTAGGGTTTAGGGTTTAGGGGACTAGGACACTGACACCCCAACCTCGACCCTTAAACACACGAAGCGTACGGAACCCTGAATCCCAAAACCCTGAACCCCACGTAAATCCCGAACAACGCACACTCCCCACACAATCTTTGAACCCTAGGCTCTGAGAACCTCCTTCTTGCGCTCAACCCCTAACCCCAAAACTCCCGACGCCAAAAAACTTCCGAAATCACTCAACCCTCCTGAACCCTAAGCCGATTTCCATACTCCCCAGTTCCCCAAACCCTAAACCCTAACCCGAAAGCCTAAATAGTAGAGATATTTAGTATTTTCATGCGCCCATGCAATTTGGCAATAGAAATAGCGGACGCGTACCATACTATTATGAGTACGGCTCCACAAACGCGGAAAGCACCCGCCAAAACGTGCTTCGAGCAATACAAGAAGGGTGGTGCCACAGAGC